>CM034152.1:728879023-729269026 GCA_019776745.2 Taxus chinensis | reverse complement strand
TTAGGGCCTCAAAAGTGTGTGGACAGTCATAATCCATTAAAGGAGACATATTCCGAAGCAGATGATGAAATGGTTGACACCGATTAGATAATTGTGAAATGAAATGGCGAATGGACTCTAATTTACCTTGCAGGCTACGAAGTTGTTTGAGGTTAGTGGGCAAAGGAATTTCTAGAATGTCCTTGACTTTAGTAGGTTCAACTTCTATACCACGGAGGGAAACAATAAATCCCAAGAGTTTTCCTGAGAGAACCTTGAAGATGTACTTTTAGGTTGAAGGCAGATGCAATATTTAATGAGGCAGTCAAAAATGGTGTCGAGGATGGCGAGGTGCTCAGCATGACGTTTAGATTTAATCAAGAGATCATCCATGTAATCTTCCAATATGCAATGCATGGATATCATGGAAGATGTAAGTCATAGCACGCTAATATGTAGCATCAATGTTTTTAAGGCCAAAAGGCATGACTCGATAGCAAAAGGTTCCCCAGGGGATAATGAAATCAGTCTTGTGCTGATCTTCTGAGGCAAGAAAAATTTGGTTATAACCCGAGAAGCCATCCATAAGTGCGAGCATCTCGTGACCAGTGGTAAGGTCAACCAGTTGATCAATACCAGGCAAGGGAAAGTTGTCTTTTTGGCCAGGTGAGGTTGAGGTCATGGAAGTCTATACAAATGCAGAGTCCCCCTATTGTTTTAGTAACATGGACAATGTTATAAATCCAATGAGGATAATCAATGGGTAAGATGAAAGAAATGGAAAGAAGGCGTTGAACTTCTTCTTTAACGAGAAGAGCAAAGCGAGGGTGCATTTTCCTCAGCTTTTGTTTGATTGGTTTGGCATAAGGAACAGTTACAATATTGTGGACCACTATGATGGGGTCAATACTGGGCATGTCTGCGTAAGACCAAGCAAAAGCATGGCTATGATCTCGGAGAAAAGAAGTGATGGCTTCCTGCTCAGCAGCATCTAAAGATTGTCCAATCTTTAGGATGTGCGGGTTATCCTGAGTATGAATGTTAATTTCAATAGTCGATTCATTCAACATGGTTTGTGTCTCAGAGGGTAATGACCGATGAATATATGAGTCTTCTACACCAAGGTACGTGAGAATGGATTCATCATCCTAACATTGAATGATGTTAATGGTAGGTGTGTCGTCATCAATCATCTCAGGATACAGGAATGGGAGAGTGGAAGGGGCCTTGCCTTCACATTGATAAGTCAAAGGCCCCAAGGAAATGGTGTTTATGAAAAAAAAAATTAGGAGGGATAGATTTTAGGATCCATCCTCTATGTTGGAGAGGATGGTGATGAAGGTGGAAAAAGGCTAGGGTCTTCAATGAGTTCAATGCGGGCATGTTTGGTAGGAGGTTCAAGGAAGCCGATACCACTATGATCATTATGTTTATGGGTGGTACATGGAATAACGGTATGGCGGCCTTGCTCGTAAAAGGAAAAACCAAAACCCTTCCATGCACAGCGGTGCAAGAAGGTGTGGGCGAAACGGTGATTGGTAAGTGATTAGAAGTCAGTGGAAAATGGGCAGGGTTGTGATGGTGGTTCAGGTGTGTAAGTGGTAGTATCAAGTCCCCCATAGGTGAGACTAGTACAAAGATGAGGAGGACCATAAAGGGGGCATTCTCTTATATGGTGATCATAGCGAGGGTGTTGGTGAAGGCTTCCATACTCGTGCAGAGTAAGGAATGTGTTGACACTATACATGCGGTACTCCCCCAAAGTGAGGCATTGAAAAACACCTTCCAAGGGATCAGTGGCTGGTATGTGGGTAGCTCGTATGGATGATGTGTCGGAGGTCAATGCAGAGGTGGAGTGAATGGATTGGGAAGCTAATGGGTCAGCCATGGAGGCTATAGTAGCGGTAGGAATAGAGGAGGTATGTGTGGTGAAAGCAATGGCTGTACTAGTAGGTGGAGGTGTAGGTGAGGTGGTATTGGTTGTGGAGGTAGACAATTTGATAGGTATGAGCACATCATTAGGTCGGTAAAGCATGTTGCATGTTTTGAAAGGTGATGGGTCAGCTAGAATGCTATAAGTGTGTCCCTCGTGTTCAAATTTCAGACAACGATGGAAAGTGGAAAGAACGTAACCCATGACAGGGATCCAGGGTCTACCAAGCAACAAGTTATATTGGAATTCCCCCTCCAAAACATAAAACAATTCAGGAATAGTGTAGGGGCCCACGTGAATGTGAAGGATGATAGTGCCTAGCATGGAAGTGATAGCGTAGTTGAATGAACGCAACATGACCAGATGTTTATGCATGTAATTGTCAGGTATGAGCATTTGAGAAAATGCATGGGATGAAATGATGTTAATGCTAGTGCCTCCATCAATCATCACACGACGTACCCGTATGTCATCAATGTGGACAGAGATGAAGAGGGCTAGGTTTGGATCATCATTTTGGTATGGCGCGATCTCTTCCTCTGAGAAGCTAAGGGAGGCCACTTGGTGAACAAGGTGAGGTGAGGATGAAGGTGGTAATTTGGTGAGAGAGGCTACATGATGAGGTGTGATAATCGAGGCTACAGGTGTAGCGTCATTCGGTAAAACCTCAATAGATTGCAAAACCTCCATGAGGGCTTGACAATGGGATTTTGAGGTTTGGATGAGGTCGTATAATGACATTTTGAGGGGTGATTGGTGTACTTGTTTGAGCATGGTGCGATGTGTGATGCCATTAGAAATGGGGTATGTGGGGCCGTGGATAGTTATCTTAGGTATGGGTGCAGATGGTATGTTGGGTATAGGATTGGTTGGTGGGTCAGTTTGCCTTGTCTTTGCCCTTCTGTGCACATGTAGTGACATGTATCATGTTGATTTTAGGGAAGATTGCAAATGGAGAAGGTGTAGGGTGAGTTGTATAACAACATGAGGGTAAAAAACCTACTGGAGGAGAAAAACCTTGTGAGGTCAGCTGGGCACAATGACATTTGGGTGGTGGTGTGGCCAGTTATCTTATGTGAACCATGTTAATTTCAAATCTTGAGGGTGGCTCTAGGAGCTGTGAGGGCAGAGGTTGTGGTTGTTGAGTAGGCAGTGTAAGAATGGGTGTTGGTGAAGAAGGATCCTCATCGAGAAGGTCATCATCGTCAAAGTTGGTTTCTAGTGGACACAATTGGATAAGGATGATTTTCAAGGCCTTACAGCTCTCCACATTGTTCCCTGGCACACGATGGTATGCACAAATTTTAGTATCATCAAACCCTTTTGTCTTGGGTTTGAGGGGGTCATAAGGTTGGAGTGGCAGTAATGTGATAATACAAGTCTCAAGGAGGTTGATTAAAATTTTGGCATAGGACCTTGCTAGTGGATCACAGGGTGAAGTGAATGTGGGTTTGCGTGTAGGTGTGGTTGATTTTCTAGGAACTATTTTTGGAAGTGTAGGAATGGGTTGAGCTATGGGTTTAGGTGCTGATGTGGTTTGAGGTATCAGTTGGGTTCGTTTGGGTAGGGGTGCAGTAGATGGATGGGTAGGAGGGTGCAGGGTTGTTTTGCTTCCTTATTGTGGGGTAGTACGGTTTTGTTTTTGGGTTGCACCTTCTTGGGTAAAGGTGATGTTGGTGTATGAGGTCTAGAAGGAAAAGTAGATGGAGGAAGAGGGTGAGTTACCCATGGGGATAACGGGGGTGCTATAAAGGTAGATGACGTGGGTTGTACTTGGGGTGTGAGGGACAATGACTGAAGTGTAGTGGGTAGTGAAGTGATAGCTGAAGGTATTGGTGGTAAAGAGACTGCAGGTGCGGGTATGAGTCGTGTTGTGTGCCTAGGAAGGTTAGAGGTTTGTGAGGAAGTAATGGGTTGTTGTGTTATTGGTTTATGGATGGGTGAAGGTTGCTTGACCATGTTGGGCAGCTGAGGTCTTAAGGTAGATGGGACAAGTGCAGGTGTGATTGGTGTGGTCGGGGTATGAGGTTGATGAGTTTGTTTCTTTGGTTTGGGTGTCAGAGTAGGTGTGGTATTGATGTTGGAGGATGTAGCTAAATCTAGTTTAATAGGTGGATGAGTAAGGCTGGTGGTTGGGGTGACCCCTAAAGTGGTAATAGGTTTAGTGGAGATAAATGCTATGGGTATGGGTTTGGGTTTAGGTATAGGTTGGGTTATGGGTAAGGGTGTGGTGTGAGTTCTAATGGGTATCATGGAAGGGGTTGCGACAACGGTAGTTGTATTTGGTTTGATGGGTGGAAATGTATTTGCGTAGATAGTGGAGGTGTCATCGAGGGATCTCTGCATCTATGTTGAGACATGAAGTAAGAGGCACCCCCATAATAAAGCCCTATCCACATAATCTAAGTGATTGGCCAAATGTGAGAACAGCATGTCTGTGGGTGGAGTTGGCGAGGACCTAATAGGAATTCCCGTAAAATCCATCTCAGATACGGGGAATTGGCCAACTTCAACTTCCATGGGTAAGAGAGTCGAGAGTAGGTCTGTTGGATTTTGGGTATCTAATGGAGAATACTCACCAAGAGGCAAAGATAACTCCACCGGGTCTACGATGGGTGGAAGAGATGATGGGATCTCCTCTATAAGTGGAGGAATAGATAGGTTCTCCTCTATAGGTGGAGGAAGTGATGGGTGCTCCTCTATGGGTGGAGGAGGTAATGGGAGCTCCTCTATGGGTGGAGGAGGTATGGTAGGTAAAGGTTCTCTAAGTGGAGAAGCCAGGGGTGAGAGGGGCTCAATGTTAGTGGAAGACCCCTCTGTTGGTGATAAAGGAGATGAAAGGTGTTCCTCTGTTGGTGAAGGAACAGTGAAGGTTGGTTCCAATGTGGAAGGAGGATTTCAGGCTAGGATTTCCTCTATGGAAGGGATGTGAGGTAATTGAGAGGTGATAGGTACCTCATTAAAGATAGCATGAACCTCGCGGGTATGGGTATCATGAGTGGATGTCTCACCGGTTTGATTGGATGAAGGGGCATGATTGGGAAGTGGTTTTTTGAAGATTTTTAGATTCTGGTTGGGGGTGGCATTGGGATTATCCATAGTTAACTCACCTTTCTCGAGCATTTCTTGGACAATATTCTTGAAAGTGATGTAGTTTCTGTCACTATGACCCTTTACTCGGTGATAGTTACAGAAATCATGCTCTTTATACCATGCGGGCATGGGGCGAGTAGGGTCAAAACCAGTGTGTGGTTTTATGGCTGGAAGGGTGATGGCTCCAACTTTGATAAGCTTTTTTAAGACAGAAGAGTAAGGTTCCCTAATTGGGGTATATTTTCGCTGCTCTTTTCTAAATCGAAAAGCCTGGATAGGTGATAGATTAGATGAGGGTGTATCCTGATTGGATGGATGAGCTGGGCCGGCCTTGATTACCACTGCATTAGCGGTACCCTTAGCCTTTGAATAATTGGTAGGTGGTTTGGAATAAGAAGAGGTTTCATTTGACTTGAATTCTGAATTCTTATTTCGTAATTGGATTTTCTTCTCTTCGATGGCCTAAATCTCTAACTTTCATGCCATAGTGAATGCCTCATCGAATGTTCAAAAATTTTGGACCTGCAAGGTCGAGGAGATATGTCTAGCACAAGCTCATGTGAAGAGCTCGATGAGTTCAGTTTGTGGTAGTTAGAAGGTAAGTTGATTGATCAGGCTACGCCAGTGAGCGAGAAAATCTACGATAGATTCATCCTCGTACTGGCGTGTGGAATATAGATCGGTCATGGTAACCTTCTTGGTGATATTGATAGAGAAATGATCCAAGAAAGCTTGGGCTACTTGATTGAATGAAAATATAGAGTGTTTAGGTAACCCACTATACCAATCTAATGCATGTCCAATGAGGGACATGGGAAAGGTTCTCAAAAGCAGGGCATCATCATGAGTGATTAGATAACACCCTTGTTTGAAAGAGCACAAATGTTATTGTGGGTCTTCCTTGCTATTGAAGCGGTTGAATTTAGGCATTTCCCAATGCACAGGGTATGAACGGATAGGAATGGATGGGTGAATAGGCTTGTTGCAAATCTCGTCGTAGGTGAGAGTATTGCGGGAGCCAGAAACCAATGCCTCCAGTGTTTACATTTTGTCCAACATCAATTTAATTAGGTCATTAGTGGGTTGTGATGATTGGATGGCTCCTATAGCGTGAGGAGGTTGGTTTTGGGCATATAATGGGGGTGGCATTCCAGTGTATGAGGCTGTCATGTAAGGTAGTGGAGAAGAAGGCAACGAAATACGGGTTAAGTACCCGGAATGAATAATAGATTAAACAGGCAGTTGTTGGTAGTATGTATATAGGGGTGGAATGGTCGTGGTAACCCTAATAGCAATAGGGGCTAATGATTGTGGAATGGAAAGAACCACGTTCTGAAATGGGGTAGGAGTCACTGACACTGGAGGTAGGAATGTAGCTACAGGTATGTATGAGACATTAGGGGTGGATGACGTTGTGTTTGGGGTAGTCATCAAGGGTACGGTGGATGTAATGGGTGCCATAGAGGTAACAGATGCGGAAATCATAGTGGGTACAGAACCTAACTGTGAAATGACTGGGGGTAAAGTGGATGTGGGCAGCACGGAACTAGATGGGACCAATGTGGAAGTGGGTGCGAGAGTCGGGGGATAGATACAGGCATGCCGTCTATGAATTGACCCGAGGGGTCTTGAGTGCATGAGTGGGAAAGGTAAAATTGCAAGGCGGCAGGGTTCTAGTCTAGGAGTCGTGCAAACTCCTCATCTCTAGTAGCAATAGTAGTAGGATGGATGGGATCCATGGCTGGTGATAAAATAGAAGGTGGTGAGGGACTAGGTGGGAGTGGTTGGCAACTGGCGTGGAACACGAGGGTGTTTTCTTGTCTTCGGGTTAGCACCATGTGAACCAGTATTGATCAGGTAGGGCTACTTCTCTGTAAATGATACAGAGAACAGCAGGACTAGGTGAATTTGGTGATAAAAAAATGGATGAAGTAACAAATGGTGGGTGGAATGTGAAACAGGCTAACTGATGTTGGTTAGGTAAAACCAACGTCAGTCAAGGGTAACCACTGCCAGTCAGTGTAGAAAATGGATAGTGAGTAAACAGTGAGGCAGAAGGTAAAATCTGATAGGTATGCCAAATTTGAAGATGTGTAAAACGTCAATGGGAAAAATGATAGTGACAGAGACTGTGGAAAGTGGAAGAAAGTGAAGTGAAAATTTCCTTTTGAGTAGGTTAGAAAAAGAACCTGGAACCGACATCAGTTGGGTATAACCAATGGCGGTCAAAGGTAACTGATGATGGTTACTATAAAATTGAAACAGTGATGAAAGAAAGTGGTTGTGAATTAAAATCTGATGTAGAATCAGACCCAGAATTCTAGAAATGATGATGATATGGCCCAACCACACTCAGGTGAAGTTAGAATACACCATCTATGATGAGTAACATGCAAGGATGAACAAAAAAAAGTGATGAACGTGATCTTTCACCTCAAAACACAAGCCAAGCAGAAACACTAAGAAAATGTGATCCTTGGAGTGCCCTTTTTGTTATGTTTGTTTAGCTTATGCTATTTAAGGAATGACACCTGAATTGTGAAATAGATTTTTTGGCGAGGATGACTTCCTACAAAGAAGGAGATCTAAAAGGTGAGGTTTCAAGTATGTTATGGTGGGGGCATGCTTCACTCTGAAGTATGACTTGAAAGCGTAGTGAGTTGGGTGCCCACTATGTCGTGATCGTGTGATCACCTACAGCTTCTTCCAGGTAAGATGTTGTTCAAGAATGTATTTATTTTGAATTTTTGTGAGGTTTGGTAAGACACAGAGAAAGAGAAAAGAATAGAATGCTTTTCTATGATTCGATTGTCAACCATCATCTGGTAATGACTTCCAGCGTATAGGTTGCCCTCAATTAATGTTAGCTAATGCAGAAAATCAGAATGAAATGCAATGATTTTAAAACCCAAATCGAAAATGTGAAATTGGAGGACACAATAAGATGAAGAGCAAGAGGGATGCTCATTCACTACAATGGAGAAAACATGAAGAAATGGTTCTTTTTAATTACACCAAAAGAAGAGTTTCCTTTAGATAAAATAGAAAGGAGAGGTGGATTACCAAAGAAGAAAATTAGTGTGTACACTTTTTAGAAGGGAAAAAAAACATTATTTTTTCTTAGGAATGAATGAAATGCAAGGAACCCTGGATGGGTCCCACTGGGCGTGCCAAAATGTTTCACCTTTTTCTTAGATTGTTTCTTTGAAGTGTTGACGAAACAGATAGGGTAACGGGCATAAGAGGAATACCTGTTCAAATGTCGGTTGATGGGTTGTTGTGCGCATATGACTTCTGAATCCACAGCTGATCATGAGAGCTTCCTTTTGGCTAGGAGGAACTACCTATAATGAAAACAAGACCACCAGAAGAAATTAAACAATATGGGCAGTGAACTGTCTAGCGTAAGCTAGATCCGGGAAGTATGATACTTCCTAGATGGCTTTCAGTCCACTGTTTTAAACAAATTAATGTTGTAAACAAACTAAATCCTATTGTTATTTTGAAATGATTTAGGTATCTCACTTAAAACATAGTAAGAAAATAGATCTAATCTAACAGGCTAAGCTAGAATAGAGTCCAAAGGTCAAATGATTGATTTTGGGTCTCTGCAGGTCTGATAAAGGTTTTAGGTCAGTCACAGGTGAATGAGGGTGAGGTAAAATTAGGTGGGTAGGTCTCTGTTTAAGGCTGTGTGGGCAAACACAGAGACTGGTGTCGGTCAGGGGTGACTGACGGCAGTTAGGTATAACCAGTGCCGGTTACTGTGAGATCTGGAAATGTCACAAAATAGGGTTTTAGTCTCCTTTGTGATTACACAAAGGATTTTGGTTGGTCGAGATGAGGTATTGGGTGACTGGAGAAGGATTTTGTGAGGTTTTAATGGGTCTATAGAGGTGAAAATGTTGGAGAAGGTCAATAGGGAGCAAGATAAACAATGGGTGATAAAATAATGATGAAATGAAATAAACCAGAGGAGTATGACATTATACTTACTAGGATTTCATTCCTAAAGGTCTATGTGTGAAGGATAGAGATGCTGATAATGGGTTTAAAGGCTGCAAGTGATCACCAACTGAATAAAATCTTCTACATGGGTTGTATACACACTCCTCTTTGCTTGGATAGATCATATCATGGCTGGGATGGCTGTGTAGGAGAAGATGCTCAATCTCCTTCCTTGGATGTGAGTTTTCGCTAGAATTGGCTCTCTGAAGATGCGTTATCTCTCTGAGATGTGTTCTTGCTCGTCAACCTCCTTTGCTTCCAAGTTCCAAGTTCCAAGTTCCAACCTTGAGAATAAGGTTGTTTTGGGTTAAAAGGGGTAACCGACGATGGTCCGTCTTAACCAGCGACAGTTAGGGGTAACCAACGTCGGTCAAGGTGGAATTTCCTATGTTTACTAAACTAGGGAGATCCTCTTGATTTCCTTAGATCTCTTGTCGTTATCCCGTGGATTAGACTCGGAGCCTCTTGTGAGCATTCAAGAATGTGGTTAGAGGGAATGTAGGCATCGATTTTTTGGGTTTGGGTATGTCTTAAATAGTTATGGGAACTTGCTAAGAATAAGTCTTAGGTTGAGTTAGCTTGGTGAGGTGTCTAAGTGAACTATATGTGTAGATATTATTTAAATAATAAATGTAGTGAGGATAAAGCATTAATTTAATTAAATTAATATTAGTAGGGTGAAGGGGGTCAAGGCTAGGTAAATGTAATAAAGTGTTCTTATATGTCGAGGGACGAAAGGGGAGTGTGACCTAATTTTAGTGTCTACACCCTCTCCAGGCATCCCAGTCTAGCATGCTCCTCTAGATCTACATTTTTCAGGATTCTTGTGTGACACCTCTAGATTTCATTTCATCGGGTCAATACTTTGTCACAGTTTAGATTTCACTACAAATCAAAAAAGGATCTTCTTACGCCCTTTTGTAATTAGGGTTTCACACTATATTTCTTAGTTTGATTGGGTTAATTTTATGTACTTAATTATTTATGTATTTACTGTTGCAATAACAATCAAATTAGGCATATAAATTCACATTTTGCTTAATTAGGGAGGTGTTCAACAAGGCCTAAACTCTAACGTAGTTTTTCAGGTTTACGAAGGTGTTGAGCAAGGTAAAATTTTGAAAAACCTATTTCAGTTTTGTAAAGGTGTTCGACAAGTTTGTAAACATGGCATGTGTTTTTTGGGTCTTTCAAGGTGCAAAACAAGGCAAAAATCTAATGAAGTGTGGGAACATGGTGTCATATGCCTCCTATTTGGATTTTAAAAATCAATACTTGTCTAATCATGATTATTAAAATAAAATCCTTAATTTGGATAATTATTTTTTATGATCATTTCAAATGTGGAAATTAGCATGGTGACATGAGGTGGATGTAGGAGTAGGTACACCCTTGTTGATATGGTGAGGGAGGGAATCATCAAAGAGAGGTTGTTAGATCAAGATGTTAAACTTAATATAGTGAAGCTGATATTAGAATCGACACATGCCATGGGATCAAGTATCATTTAGTTTACTTGTGTGATGTTTGACTTCCTTATGTTTTGCTTTGTCTGCATTTATTTGGTTGATATCGATAGTAGATGAGATGATTAGGCTAACATGGTTAAACACCACCATTATAACATGACCATCATACATCCCTATTAATGCGATGTTGCGAGTGAAGGCTTATTCCTTTTATAGGCAGTTTATTAGACTTATGGATATAAGTCAGAAAATGTAAGTCAAATGGACCATTTTGTGTGTTATATTTCACTTGTGTATGAATGATGGTTGATTGGCATTATAAAATGTTCTTTATGAATCTCATTAAATTTTTCACTATCGTGTAATGGTCTACATATAATTTGACCATGGCATGTTTGTTGAACTAATATGATATGTTATTCAGTATATAGTATTCACAATATTGTCGTTTACGGTTGTCATGCATATACACTTAGCCACTTTACATGAAGCTTTAGAAGATGATAGATAGTAAGGTGGTAGATAAGTGTTGTTTTTAAATTTAAATTATTTTAAATAGTATATGCGTCAATAATCATTGGGTATGTTAATTGGAATAATGAGTTGTAAGTGGAGAGTTAAAGAGAAGTTGTTTTGATTTTTGATTGCGAGTAATATGGACTTTTGTCTGGGCATGTGTTTTTTTTTTTAGCAGGAAAATGGGGAAGAAAAAATCAAACTGGGATTTGCAGGATAAAATGGAGGGACAGTTGGAAGTAGACCATTTAATTTTGGTTTTGGTTTTATTTTGGCATTAATGTTTTTTCTTGGACTTGGAGGGTAGAGCATCCATGTAGCCTAGAATTCAGCAATACATGCCCAGTAAGACCCCAGACGTGCTGGCACATCACTCATCCTAAACTGAGCAGACACTCGAAGCACACAAAGGTACCAAGTCCCTCTTTAGGGTTGTTTTTGTAGGATGTTAGCATGATGAAGACTTAATACATGTAATTCCATTATTAATACATCATTCTATAGAGCATGCCATATCTATATCTAAGGGAGAACAAAATTAAGTATTAACCGTAATGAAATCAAGAACATACTAGATCCAGATACACACAGAACATACTAGATTCAGCCAATATCCTCCATTATATTAAATATGAAAATTACACATAATATTCTTATAGTTATGGCATTCTATGCCCATACGCGCACAAATCTGATACAGTAGTCCAGTTTTGCACACATACATCCATATATCTGTCTCTCTATCATTTTTTATATTATATTATATTATATTTCCTCTACTATGTAGTTCACTACATATTTATAAGAGTGGGGACTTTCCATTCATCACTTATCTAATCCCAAAATAGGTCGCATGTTATTATTAGCTATGCACTTTTTATAGCCATAGCCCCACAGCCAAGTGTGCTAATAATAGACTTCCTTTAGTTAATTGATAGTGATAAACATATTCTTAGCCTACATCCATGCAAAATTCTCTGTATCCGATCCTCCAAAAATATCCAATGTGTAGCGTGTAATTCTCTACCTCGTTTATGTGCTCTGCATGCCATCTGTAAAAATAGATCCTCATGTGCAAAAATGGCTAAGTCCTGAAATATGCACTTATCCTCCATGCGTGTGTTTCCATTAGCCATTTGTGCCTTTAAACATTCCCTATTTTCTCATGCGGACCTCTTGTTTTCCTTTTGTTAAGTATTCTCTGCTCAACATTACCCCACACTAATTGTATTGCTGCCCCAGAAATGGTTGTCTCAAAAATGAATTAAAAAATCTAAATGAAAAGGATAAGAATGAATCTATATGCATAAAAGAATGATGTTACTCTGCAGCTTCATCCACTTCAACCTAAAAAATTAATTCGAGATATTCCTCCTTTATTTCAGCCTCCAAGGTCTATCACTCACCAAGTGCTTCCTCTACTTTTTCTGGAATGTCCACAACAATGGACTCGAGTTCATCTTGTGTAATCTCTTCCTTCTCATTCTGCAAGACCAACACAATGTTGGACATTACATTCATCCTTCCCTCTAGCAAATCCATCTTCTTTTTGATGAGTTTCTGAAGCTCCTCTAGCTAATTCTTGTGTGGTTCTTTTGCTACTGCAAGGGCCTCGTGCTTCAGTTTAACTTGTGCTAATCTTTCTACGTGGCCCAATGTGTCATCCTTCATCACTTTCTAGACCTCATTGTCCTCTAGGGTTTTAATTTTTATGGGCACCTCTGGAGTTGTACAAATGTTCAAGGCTTGGTCTACCTTCTTTAGTTCTTCCTGCAGTGCTTGTAGGAGTCATTCATAAGATGAAATATTTCTCTTCACTGCAGCCCTTGCCCTTTCTGCCTCTTTCTCAGGATTCTTTGGTGTTGGCATTTGCATGGTTTCATCTTCAAGTACCAAATCCTCCAAAGTCTTGAAATAGTGCATTGTTGAAGGATATTGCTCTAGTACCTTTGATGCTAAATGGGGTAGCGCTTTCAATACATGGTCCCCAATAGTCTCTACCTTGATTACAAAGGCATGGTTCCTCTTCTGTTCCAATTCCTTTTCTTAGATCAGGAGCATTATTTTTACATTCTTCATTTTATTTCCCCTCGCAGCGCCCTGATGGTTGTGGCCTTATCCATGTTCCTGCAAGCCACTTCTATGGAGACCTTTACCAATGCATTAAGTACTTGCTCGTCGGACATAACAGTAGGCTTTATTGTTATGTGTCTAACTTGGGGAGTCTTTTTCAACCTCCTCGACACGCACAACTCCTCACACACATCGAAGTTTAGTTCATCCATAATTGTGTACATCGACCATAAAAGTTGCTTCCTTGTGTGTACAGTTGCCATATATTCATCCATCAACTCCCAATCATATAACTCCTTTGGTGTCACAGTGCTCTAGAAATGAGTGCAAACAATTTTACCTATGTCTTCAGCATAACCCATAATTGGTGAAATATGTTCTCCACTCATTCTCTTTGTTCTAGGCCCCTTAGGAACTAGATCTTCAAGATTTGGAGTTTGTTCTGACATACCCCGAGAAATCTCATATGTTGCTTCCGTTGTCTCCTTTTCTCCTTCCTCTCTATCCTTCCTTCCTTCATCCTTTGATTCCTCTTGTGGCTCCTCCCAGCTCTATGGTTCCTCCTCATATTCAAGTTGTGTAGGAGACCCTAGTGCACTTTCCTCATATTCCTCCACCTCTTCCCCAAATTCAACTTCCTTCTTATTTTCTTAGTTCTCTCCTTCTATGGAGATAGTCGAGGTGACTTACACACTGATTATGGAGTAGCACCTTGAGTCCTTGTTTGCCTGAATACTCTTTTAAAGTGGTGCTCTCCTTGAACTGCTTCTGGATCCTCTTCTTCCTCCTACCCATGAGTTGGTGTAGTCACGTGCTCTAATTCTATTTTATCTTATGATTGCCTCCTCCTGTGATCCAAATCACCACTATCCTTGCACTCATCCTCCTTATCCTCTACTTTGATTGTCTATGAGGGCTTAGGCACTGGAATGTTCTCCATGGTATGCTTACCCTTCAGCGGCCCTGGGAGCACGAACTCATCTTCCACATACTTTTTTTTTTCCAACTTGGGCTTCAGTTGGAGGTACATAAGTGCTGCTCCAATGTCTCCAATATCCAAACTTATTGGATTTATGCTTAACACATCTGACATGATCCTTTCAATATATGCATTACGACTTGGATATACATACTTCTTCCTTAGTGTGTGGTACTCCCAGTCTACCTTGTTTGCATTGAATATTAGTTGGCATGCATCTGAGAACTTATGAACCGATTCCTGAAAATACCTCGCTATGAAGGCATATGGTAGTTTGTACCATGGGCTCCAAGCCCCGTCCTTCATTGCAAATTGTGCGATGTAAAAATGTTGGTATACCGCAAACTGAACTACCTTACCCACCATTGATGGTAAATCCTTTGGTATGTGCCACTATTCTTTGAACGTCGCGCGGAGCCTATCATACCACTTCTCAGCCCTCTACTTGACTAGTTCGATCACCGATCCTTCACACAAGTACTTACTGAATCATTCTGCAGGTGACTTGTTCTCCATGGGATACTCCCAGATCTTCTCCTTTGGTCCATAGGGCACCCCAATCTCCATGAATACCAGAGACAATAGAACAGCCCCAAAATTGATCTTTCCTCTTGAACGTGCTTCTTCAATGATAGTTTCTATAATGTAACCTGAAATGTTATAGACCACTCCTTCAGACATCCTTCTAGCAATGTGCAGCCACATGGTATTCACTTGTGCCCACCTCTCTTGGTCATTTAATTTTGTCACAAGGTGTACAGCTACCTACATAACTAGGCACTTTTTCATTCTATTCTATGTCCATGCCATACGAACCGTTGGTGTACCCCAGCTCCCTCCTAGTCTCCAACATTGTGGCCTTGTTTGTTAAGTCCCCCTTGAGGTCTTGACCTATAGCCTTCGACCTTGTCACTATGCATATCAGCGTGGATGAAATCCTAAATCTATGTCCTGCAAAGTAGAAGAAATCCTCATGTACTTTTCTCATGATCCATTGGTACAAGGGCTCATATTTTATGAAGTAGGGGAGTTCGTATAACTAATATACTCCAATCTTCTTCAATAACTTCTCCCCAGCATCGTCATAAACCGACATGTCCTCCATTGTGCGCTGATTTGTCTTTGTGTTCAAGAGTGCATCCATCTCCTTGTTTTCTATGGTACGATGGTTGTACTCACTTATCTTGCTTCTCTGAATGTGGGAATCCCATTCCTGGCCTACTACAACCCCCTCTGGATATTGCATCTCTGAAAAATTTCTCTCAGGGGTCATTTCTTCTTCCTCCACGACCACTTTCTTCTTTCCCTTAACTCCTTCTACAGTTGCCTTCTTTGGTGCCATTGATACCCTGCAATCCTATAAAAATACTCATCTTTTGACTTATGCAATGTGTAACTCAAATCTATGTGCCCTGGTGGAAATCATGTGCCCTAGCTTGTTTATAACATGTATGCTTTGCTTAAAGCCTTCTCTTGTAGGAACACAAGCTTCTCCTTCGTACAAACCTCCTTTCCATGTCTGGTTTCACACTCTTCACACCTCAACATGATTTCTCGGCCCTTCACACTTAGCTCATTTCAAAATATCTTAATCGCAACGGTAAGAATGAACTCGTATCCCATCCTTATATAGATTTTTAAATTTTTGATGCATTTATTGCTCCTTCACGTACCCAATGTCCTCTCATTCATTGACCAACTTTGTTCATTCCACGTTTTACATCTTTATGCCCCAGTTATAATCTTCTAATGCACCTTCCTACCCTTTGGTCACAGACTTCTCTTCAGCGTGCTTCTTTGCACCTGAGTACCTTGTCACTGCACCTTCCACTGGTACTTGTTATGGCATCTGCTTACCTCACGTTATATTGTCCCTTCATTCATCTCCATCTTTGGTCACTTTTTAAAAGCAATCATTTGACTTGAATAGCACCTGTAGCAGCTTATTCCTTTCATCGTTCAATTCCAACCATCTTGTACCTAGATATCAACAACCACCCCACACTAAAAGTATGTGTAGTCCTCTATGCATAAAAAATTCTTCAAATAGTAATTAGCTTCTTACGCGTAAACACGCTTATTACACAACACACCAACTAAATTAACAAAGCATAACAACAAAGAAGGAAACACATTAAGGGAATGTAGAATAGAAAACCTAATCTAAATGGCAACACTTCCTTATTACAAACACAAAGAAGACTTATTTATAGTAGGGCTTCAGCCTACTCCCGTTGAAGTAATCGAGTAACCGTATTCCATCAAGTGCCTCTAACTAACAAGTTCCTAATTCGAGTATGTAAGTGATAACATACGGTCCCAACCAATGTACCTTGAGTTTTCCTGGATGGCGCAAAAACTTAGAATCATAAAGGAGCACCATCTGTATTATCTCTAAATTTTATCTTTGATGTTCCTTTCATGCCATGCTTTTTTCCTGGCCTTCTCTTGTTTTTGACTCCAACATGTTATGGATCATCACTCATCTAACTTGATTAACTATTCAATTCATTATTATAATGTTTTCTCATCAGCAAGACCTCCAGCGTGCGCAATACCCAAAGAATGTAACATAAATTCCATAGGAAGAATGGCTTCCATGCCAAACACTAACTGAAATGGTGTGGCTTTGTTTAACCTTTTATATGTTATCCAATATGCCTAAAGTACTATAGATACTTTATCATCCCAATCCGTTCATCCAACATCATAGATTTTTTTCAATGTGTGGCCCAAAAAAATTTTGAAATCCTCAACAGTCCCATTTTCCTAAGGATGATAGGGTGTAGTATTATGGTGTGCAATCATGAATTCATCCAATAAAATTATGACTATCTCATTAAGAAAATGTGTGCCCCTATCACTGGTCAAACTTAAAGGACATCCATACCTTGTAATAATACTTTCCCATATAAACCTGGATGTTGTGGCTGTTGTACAATCCTTTGTAGGTAATGTGTCTGCCCACCTTGTCAGATAATCTATGTAAGTTTTGATGTAGTGCAATCCAGTTCTACGCGCAGCTGGTGAAATAGGACCCATAAAATCTATAGCCCATTTTTCAAATGGTTCTGCACTAATAATGGGTCTTAGAGACATTTCATCTCATTGACCTAGTTTTCCAAGGTGTTGACAATGATCACAACCCTTACGAAATTCCTTACAATCCTTATACATGATCTCCCACCATAATCGAACAAGTAGAATTTTATGCACAATGGCATCACCAGCATAGTGGCCACTTGCAATACCACCATGAGCCTCTTCCATAATTTCATTGTGCTCATGTTTCAATACACAATGATGTAATACCTCATCCCGACCTGATTTGTACAGAACACCACACCAATGGTTGTACCAGATGCATAAACATGTACATTAAATTATTGGTCCCATGAAGGAAAATGCAGAATAGGTGCGATAGTAAGTTTCTCCTTTAACGTCTCAAATGAGCGCTACTGTGGTTCTCCCCAGTAGAATGTACCTTTCCCTTTTAGTAACTCTTCCAATGGTGTAGCAATTTTGGTATATCCTTTGATAAACATCTTGTAATACTTGTATGACCCAAAACTCTGCACACCTCACTCTGAATAATAGGATCCCTTAGGCCTATAATGACTGCGACCTTGGCTAGATCAACCAAAAAACCTTCCTTGCAAATTATGGTCCTAAAAGTAGCCCAAACAGTGTAGCAAATATGCACTTCTTGATGTTTAAGGAGATACTCAACTATCTACATATTTCAAAAACTAAGCACAGATTTTCATAATGATCCTTAACTAATCCATACACCATCCAATCATCTAAATAGACCTATAAACGTAGTCTTTTCCTGATCCTCCTGGGCAATCCTAACCTTATGATACCCAGAAAACCCATCTATAAACTAATAGATTTTGTGCCCTGCCATGCCTTCCAGTATTTCCTTAGTTAATGGCATAGGAAATGGGTCTATTACACATGCAACATTCAACTCTCTGTAGTCCATGCAAATCTTAATCCGCCCATCCTTCTTGATACTAATCACCATTGGAATAACCCATTCTGACTCATCAAGGAGCTTGATTATTCCAGACTTCAACATTTTGTCAATCTCTTCTTTGACATTTTTGCGTAAGTTGGGGTTCATCATGTAGGGTCTCTTTCTAACCAGGTGTGCACCCTCTTTAAGCTTTATCTTCATCTCCCCTAATGATTCATGCATGCCTTTAAGTTCATGATACCCCCTGGGGAATAAATCCTGTTAATCCCTCAGTAACTCTATGATTTTTTCCACTTCAGAGTCTGACCAATAGTCTCCAATTATGGCTTCCTTAAGCTCAGTATTTGTTCCAATATTCACCTTCTTTGTCTTCATAGGTTCATGATAGGTG
Source organism: Taxus chinensis (assembly GCA_019776745.2). Classification (NCBI taxonomy): domain Eukaryota; kingdom Viridiplantae; phylum Streptophyta; class Pinopsida; order Cupressales; family Taxaceae; genus Taxus; species Taxus chinensis. The sequence continues at coordinate 729,250,603 of CM034152.1, read as the reverse complement.
CATGTGGCCGTATTTGCACTATCCAACACCTCATGCCTACTTGTTGAATGATTTACATCTAGATTTTCTACTTCTTCATCATCCATGAAGTAGACCATTTTTCCTTTTTCTTTCTCAAGGCAAGCGTGTTGAAGTAATGTTACATCGGCCTCTGGTTCTTCATCAAGAGGCGCTCCTGAGTCTTCTTTATCTAATAACTCCTAAAGGATTTCTTCAGCCTTAGCACTATCTCCCATAGTTAAGCGCTTTATAACTTTCAATGTTTCTTCCATCGGAGGCTTTGTAGAGAAGAATTCAAATGTTTGGGCCATTCCTACAATTAAATCCTTCCAATTTCTAGTCTCTCGATGGATTTCTGCATATACATACCAAGCACGCGCACAGCCGTGTAAAGTGGAATAAAACTTGTGCACCCATAGCAAAGATGGTAAATCTTCCTGCCCTTCCACGTAGATCAGTGTATGTCCTATATGATAATGCCCTTCTGAAAGGGGTAATTAGACCCCCAACGAATTACTATGCATGATGGCTTGTGTGTATATCATAAGAAAGCTTAGATAAAAGTGTTTTAAAATGGGCATCATACTCTCTAACACTTTAAGTAGTGCCTTGCTTAATATCCTTGAGTGCACTTATACTCTTCTGCTCAAACTCAGGGATGTGAAACTCTTTAAGGAATGCATATTTTAAAGCTTAATAGTCTACAATAGTCTGATCAGGGTCAAATTTTCTATACCAATTGTGTGTGTGCCCATGTAACATAGTATCAAATTGTCTTGCCCTATGCTCAAAATCCATGATTCCTTTTACATGTCACAGTATTTCACACATATGTACATGTTCAGCGGTATCTTCTATGCCCCTATACTCTAGAAGATGAAGAGATATCTCCATGTAAATATTCTAGGGTTAGTACGGACCTTACCCACCTAATCTAGAACCTCCTACATTTCCCCTGCCTCCAAAACCATCAGATCTGCCTAAACTACAGCTACCTATGCCTCTTGATCTCGAACCTATAGTTGGGGTTGGACCAGAAGATGTACTTCTCTATGTTCCAATAGTAGAACTAAATTGTACCTCGATGGTCTATGAATCATTACCACTCCCATAAGTTAGTCCAAAAATCAGCGTGCTTGTATTCTACACTGATGATACACCTAAAAAATTACTCCCATATAACAACAAAGTCGTTTGCGCTGCCGTGACTGTGCCCCTCATAAAACTTTCTCCTACTCTTCCACTGCTTGAATTAGCTTGTTGACTACTTGTTATACTAGATGCTAGAAAACCAAGTGCAAGGGTAAGTTTGCCAGGTGGATTCAAATGCACACTCGTGGCCTAGGTTGTCTCTACCGGTGTGCTTCTACGTGAGGCCAAGAAGAGTTCCCTATCATGTTTTACCAAATGGGTGAGTTCCTGAGACTCGGGTTCCACGTCTTCTGCATGAATTTTAACTCCTTCCCGAACTATCTTTCTCCACAACGCCATTTGTTCTATAACCTCCCATTGTTTCTTGATCTCCCTCTCGTGTGCCTCATTATTCTAAATCCTCCTTTCCTCTCTCTGACTTTCTACGACTAGTTCTACCATCTTTCACCAAACCGCTCCTACCCCCATGCGTGGTGGGTTTAGACCATCAAGATCTTGATTGCCAATGGAATGTCTTACAGGTAAGTTCCTCTTGGATATCATAAAAATTGGAATTCAACTACTTCTGGACATGAATAAGTGGAAATTGAGTACTCCAAAATATAATGATTCAAAACACCATAGAACCACATATCCACAGCTCGAGTCCAAATCAGATCAACATAATAAAGGGCCTGAAAATCTTCCTGTGTCCAAACAAGTGCGCAATACCTCCAATTCCGCTTAGATGCATACGCAATTAGCCACTTGTATGATTCTTTTGGAAAGATAGTGAAGAAGCTCTCTTATAAACTATCATACAAGTTATGTTCCACCCACAGGCGTGTATTAATCTTAGATCAAGTGTTAATCTGCTGTGCGTATTCATCTTCCAGATCATGTGTCCACTCTTCAACACTTTCTAAGGTCAACTGATATGTATTCATCGCAAACCATCTTGAAAATAATTGAAAAAAGAGGTCCTGGCAATGGAACTAATGATGCAGCCTAGAATTCAGCAATACAAGCCCAGTAAGACCCCAGGCACGCTAGCACATCACTTAGCCTAGATTGAGCACTCACCTAAAGTGTGCAAAGGTACCAGGTCCCTCTTTAGGGTTGTTGTTGCAGGATGTTAGCATGATGAAGACTTAATACATGTAGTTCCATTATTAATACATCATTCTACAGAGCATGTCAAATCTATATCTAAGGGAGAACAGAATTGAGTATTAACCATGATGAAATCAAGAACATACTAGATCCAAATACACACAGAACTAACACTTAGATTCATCCAATATCCTCCATTATATTAAATATGACAATTACACAGAAGCTTCTTACAGTAATGGCATTATACGCCCATACGCACATAGATCTAATACAGTAGTCCAGTCTTGCAAATATACATCCATATATTTGTCTCTCTCTCGTTCTTTTATATTATATTATATATCCTCTACTACGCAGTTCACTACATATTTATAAGAGTGGGGACTTGCCGTTCACCGTTTATCTAATCCCAAAATAGGTTGCATGCTATTATTACCTACACACTTTTTACAGCCATAGCCTCACAGGCAAGTGTGCTAATAATAGACTTCCTTTACTTAACTGATAGTGATAAACCTATTCTTAGCCCACATTCATGTAAATTTCTTTGTAGTTGATCCTCCAAAAATAGCCAATGTGTGGCGCGTAAGTATCTGCCATGTTTATGTGCTCTACACGCCATATCTAAAAATAGATCCTCATTTGCAAAAATGGCTAAGTCCTAAAATATGAACTTATCCTCCACGCATGTGTTTCCCTTATCCATTCGCACCTTTGAACATGCCCTATTTTCCCATGCGGACCTCTTGTGTGCCTTTTGTCAAGTATTCTCTGCTCAACAAGCATTGGAAATTTTGGGAAGAAGATCAAGATGATTGCATTTTTATCAAGGATGCTTTTTCTTCTTATTTTATTTTCTTGGGAAAATAAATATATGGTTGAAAACACATTTCTATGACTAGTTATTTAGTTGTATTTTGACTGTGAAAACATTTTTGCATGAGTTTGATTCATACCCATTTCTAGGTCTACGTTTTTAGAAAACAAATACATGGTTTTACACCCATTTTTGAGTCTTCATTTTTTAATATAAATATATGGTTAAAAAACCCATTTTCTAGGAATTTTTATTTGGTATTTCATTGACTGTAAAAATGTTTTGAGAGTTTGTTTAGTACCCATTTTTGAGTCTTCATTTTTGGTATTTATTAGGTTGTGAAAAATAAATTGTAAGAGGTTGAAATTTCACCCATTTTGGTTTGCGTTTTGGAAATAAATATATATGTTAAACACCCATTTGTTGGGTCTACATTTTGAAGGAAAAAATTGTTTTTTAAAATGGAATTGTTTGTTGAAATTTTATACCCATCTGGGTTTGCGTTTTTGAAGGATAGTTGTTAAAATTCAATTTCTTTTTTGAAATAAATACCCATTTCTAGGCCTACACATTTTGTAAATTATCTAGTGTGAAATGCATTTATGGAGGTCAATTTTTATGTACCCATTTCGGTATGTACTTTTTGTGAAAAATACGACTGTAAAATATTTTAAATAAAGTCAATTTTTTATATATACCCATTTCTAGGTCTACATGATCTTGTACATTTATGACGAGAATATGTTTTCTCTAGGTCGATTTGGGAACCCAATTTTAGATCTGTATATTTGTTTATTTATATAAAAATTGATACATTCTTTATTGGCTCGATTTTCACCCATTTTTGGTTCAGCATGATTTGTTGTACATGTAAGACTGTGATACATTTTTTAGAGGTCATTTTCTGTTTAATTTGTACCCATTTCTGGGTATGCATATTTGTATATTTATAACATTCTTTATTGGGTCAGTTTCACCTATTTTGGGTCTGTGAAAACTTATTATTTTGATTAAAAACTAAACTCATATTGGAAAGATACAAGAAAGAATGACTATATAAAATAATCAGTTATGTCAATGTCTTGCTGTATGAATACAACTTCTTGATTATAAATAAATTTTACCTTGGGGTCATTGATTTGTGATATTATGTTTATCATTGGTGTTTTTTCTTTGGGCATGAGGATGTAGTTATCATTATGTCCCAAATATAATATGATCATAGTTACAATGTAACTTATGTTATCACATTTGTGGTGAAGCCACAAGTGTGATCACATAAGTCTTCTCCTTCTTAAATCACTTTAAAGGCATTAGAGCTTTATTGAAATATGAAAATATCATATGAAGGATTTTTTAGAAAAAAATTAGATAAGTGACGGTTGTCATCGGTAAATGTGCAGAATGGAGATTTTTTTACTTAATGATAAACTAGTTATGTTATTATCATACCATGAGCCTATGAATCCATGCCAGTAGGACATTATAGAATCCGCATGAGCATACATTCATACGCAAAAGGGGGTTGTTTTCTTTATGATTATAAAATATGGAAACATGGATTTAAAATTAAACTAAATAGTTAGTTTTCCTCTTTTATTATGAAAATAAAATATTGCTTTAAATGTTGGACTGGATTGCCTCTTGATGAGGATTTCTAATTATGGAAGTGGTGTATGAGTATTTATGTTGTGAAGGATGAAAAATATTATTTATTTGTGAAAACTATAAGATTAGCTTGCATTAGCATATCTAGAAAACTTTGGCCAAAGTAATATATCTACCTATATGCATTGTTAGTCCACTTATCCTTATTCTTTATTAGTCAGGAATCATATGATGGTATTGGTTGTCGTGATCTTATGATGGGTTATATGTTATGAATCTGGGTATATTACACATGGTTCTCAATTACTATTATTTTTTGATAGTTGAATATCTCTATTTTCTTTCCTCTTGCGTGTCAGGCCACTCTCGCTTGTGAGAGGTGTATAGGTGAACTGAAAGGTTTTCTAGTTGGAGGAATAACAATTCAATGATTCTCTTCCTCTAAATAATTGCACAAAATAGATATACATGTACACAGGAACTTCTGTAAATAACTAGTGTATTATTTTTACTAAGACATATAGTTAAATTATTGTACTTGGCTATGGACATGCTTATGGTCTCATGTATTTGATATAGAATATGAATTAAATATGATATTAATCATTGTATTATGGATTTTTGATCAAAATTTTGTAAGAAAAATTGTGGGAAGCAATGTATAAAGTTTAAATGAAATTGATAAACTCTTGTTTGACATTTAGAAATATGGTAATGAAAGGATGTTTTGAACCTCAAATTATTTAGAGGTATTGGTGTAATATTTAATGATATGCATGGTTATTTCTAAGTTACCTAATCAGATTTAAAATTTAAAAAAAATACACTTTTATCTTATGTTAATGAAGGGTTGTTACAATTTGGTATCAGATTGACCTTTAACTAGGTTTCTACACTCGCACCCAGAAAGTTCACTATGTTGATAGATCTCTTAATGCCAATAGGTGTAATCGCTCACACAAGAACAATTGTTTATCTAGGATCCATTGGTGATACTAGAGACCAACAAGAAATATTGGATCAAATATTGGCTACCCTCTATGAGACAATTGATCGCATCACCACCTTAGATCAAAAGGTCTAAGGTGAACCTGAGGAGGAAAGTCAAGGTGGTGAGGATAAAGAAGGTTTTGAGAATGAAGAAGAAGAGGAAGAAGAAAGGTCAAAATCGAAGAAGGATTGGATGACTGTAGATATTTCAAGGGCTATAAAGAGTATTAGTCCTCATAAATTTTATGGAACCACCCTATGAGATGGTGCTAAGTCTTAGCTCGGTGAGATGGATAAGTACTTTGAGACAAGGGCTTTCTCTTTGGAAACAAAGGCATTTTGGGGAGCTTACCATTATCTAGAGAATCTTCATCATGGTGAGACAATAAGAAGATGGAGATCAAAATTTATGTAGCTATCATAACCTAGGAATAGTTTAAGGGATTTTTTCACCAACAATGGTTACCACAACTATTTTATGATTAAAAGATGATATAGTTTCAAGGTTTGCTCAGGTATATATTTCAGTGACTGAATACTGGGATAATTTCATCCATCTTCTAAAATAGAATAAAATAACCCTACAGAAGGAAAAAAGACCAGTTAGGATTTATGAACATGAAGCATCATTAAATCCCCCAATCAAATAAGGCTATAAACTCCTTGTATTGATTGCTTGAGCAGAAATTGTACATTACAAGAATGGAAGAATGCAAAAGTGGGAAGTAGAATAAATTACTATCTCTTGTTTCTTCACAAGGATCACTCTCTCGTGAAGTCACAAAATGACCATCCCTTTAAAAAGAGAAAGCCTTTACAATTTATAGAAAGAGAGGTGACTCTTCACCTACCCTCCAATGACTTTTCATATGCCTTTGCACAACATAAAAAATTTCACATTCCTAGGAAATATTAAGTCCCTTTTTATAAAACAAAGGTGACTTATTACATTAAAATCTTAATGTTACTTTTTAATTACAAACATAAGGCGTTATGAAAAATTGACATTCCAATGAAGAATTAGAATGTGAGGAGAGAGAAAAATAAGGGGGAGGGAAGAGAAGAGAGAGAAATAAGGGAGAGAGGATGTTATGTGGATGAAGAAGTTGCTCTCGTTGATCCTGCTTTGATGGGTTTGAAGGCTGCAAGTGATCACTAACTGAAGAAAATCTTCTACATGGGCTGCATGCACACTCCTCTTTTCTTGGATAGATTAGATCGTGGCTACGATGGCTGTGTAGGAGAAGATGCTCAATCTCCTTCCTTGGATGTGAGTTTTCGCTGGAATTGGCTCTCTAAAGATGTGTTATCTCTCTGAGAGATGTTCTTGCTCGTCAAGCTCCTTTACTTCCAACTTCCAAGTTCCAAGTTCTAACCTTGAGAATAAGGTTGTTTTGGGTTAAAAGGGGTAACTGACGGCGGTCCGTCTTAACCGGCGACGGTTAAGGGTAACCGACGTCGGTCAAGGCGGGATGTCCTAGATTTACTAAACTAGGGAGATCCACCTGATTTCCTTGGATCTCTTGTCATTATCCCACGGATTAGACTCGGAGCCTCTTGTGAGCATGCGGGAATGTGGTTAGAGGGAATGTAGGCATTGATTTTTCAAGTTTGGGTAAGTCTTAGTTAGTTAAGGCAACTTTGTTAAGAATAGGTCTTAGGTTGAGTTAGCTTGGTGAGGTGTCTAAGCTAACTATATGTGTAGCTATTATTTAAATAAGATATTTAAATAATAAATGTAGTGAGGATAAAGCATTAATTTAATTAAATTAATATTAGTAGGGTGAAGGGGGTCATGGCTAGGTAAATGTAATAAAGGGTGCTTATATGTCAAGGGATGAAAGGGGAGTGTGACCTAATTTTAGTGTCTACATTTTTCCCCTTTTTGTTGCTTAGCTTTTATTGGTAAGTGATGCTAACAAAAATAAGATGTGGTTGCCCCATGTGTGGGTGAAGGTGATCCCCCTCAAACCAGAAACTGATAAGGCAGCAGGCTGAAGCGGTGAGTGGTTTGATAAAAGGTAAATGTGAGGAAAAGGAAAGTGGGTACAGGGGAAAGGGGGAGAAAGGTCTACATGGGCAATCTAGGTAATGGGTCAGGGTATCAGGTACCAATAGTCAAACGCATGCACACGTATAAATTACAGCACACTACCGGGTTAGAAGAGCAAGAAAACTCTACATCGTCTAAGGTCGATAGGTTTATCCAAACAAGGTTGAAGTGAATCCGGTATCCAAGATATAGGATATGGTCAGGAAACACAACGTAGGTTAGGTGCAGGAGCATTTAGGTATGTTTCGGTACACCAAAGGTAGGGTCAGGATAAATAGTCATAGCAATAGGCTAGGTAAGGTCATTAGGTCAATCAACATAGGTAACAATGCCGCAAGGTATAGTGAACACATGAGGTCAAAGGTCACTAGCGATGGTCCAGGTCAAAATATCTAGGTCACGGCACGGGTAAGGCTGAGGTAGGTGTAAAATAATGAGTCCCTAAAGGAGGACAAACGAGGAGGGAGTAGGAAGGATGGAGGGCATGAGAGGTGAAGGTAAAGTGGTCTAGGTAAAGGTGTAGGATGAGGGCAAAGAGCAAGGTAGAGGGAGGGGTAAAATGGAAAAGTGAGGTAAATTTGTAGGGTAATGAGTGACGCAATGGCGGTAATGGACATCAGTCGTAATAAAATGATGATGGTGTAGGGTAACCAACGGTGATAGTCTATGGCACGAGGATCGACAACAGTCAAGGGTTAACCAACGTCGATCAGGTTGGGTAGGGTATACAAAGTGGAAAACCCACGTTTGAATTAGTTCAGTTGTGCATTTGCGAAAAAAGAGAAAAGGACAAGAAAGATAGAAAAGAGGAATATGACAAAATAGTACGAATAGAGAGCTTGGTTGGTGAGCTGCACATAGGTGAGATTGGACGGTGATTGAGAGGTGGTGATCAGCGAGATCCAGGTGGCACGATTCAGTGTGACTAAGAGAGTGGATTGGTCGGAGAGTTACGGGTAGGTCATTCAGAGGATGGCAGAGGCTAGGAGAGGGGTCGGGTGGTCCACCCGTACAGCAACCATATATACCAACACAACGTCGGCAGAGGGCATGAGGACGTAAGCTCCTACCCCTATAGGGTGAATTAGATAGATTTGAAGTTGTATTAGTTGTTTGTTTTGGGTAAAATGGTGTGGTTTTGTATATAAAAATGTGGGTGGGAAAAAGTTTTGAATCAGGTATGGAGGGGAATAACAGGCAGGTAAGATTGGGGAAGGGTAGTAAATTGGATAGGTGGGGTGGGTAGGGTTTTGGAATAGTGTAGGTTATTATAGGAGTGGGTAAAAGGGACATGTAGGGAAGGTTTACGGAGGAAGTGAAGATTTGGGTAGTTATGGTTTATTTCCGTCAACAGTGATCGGCATCGGTCAAGTTTAAAGGATTGGTGTTGGGGGTCATGACATAGGTCATGTTGTGGGTTTGAGCTAGGTAATAGGTGGAGTTTGGTGGCAATGAAAACTAAGGCTAAGAAAATGATTTTCTAGGTGGTTAGGGAGACTTTCATGGTCCAAAGGGGTACGGCTTATGTAATAAACCGTCTGCTCCCTGTGTTGTTCAGCGTCGAGGAGCTAAGTATCACTGTATAAGAAATGATCAAAAGGTGATATGTATAGGTAAGAAGGTTGATCATATTTAGATGGAATGAGTATGGGTGCAAGGAGAAGCCACCTGATTTAGGGCCTCAAAAGCTTTTTGACAATCATCATCCCAATGTATAAGGAGACATCATTCCTAAGCAGATAATGCTAATGGTTGACACCGATCATATAATTGTGAAATGAAACATGCACATGGATTGATAATTTACCTTGCAGGCTACGGAGTTGATTGAAGTTAGTGGGCGGAGGCATGATCACCAAATGTCGTAGACTTCAGCAGGGTCAACTTGTGGTACCATGAAGTGAAACAATACAATCGGGTAGGAGTGGTGCTGAGAGTAATTGCGAAGACGTCACTCTTTATGGTTGAAGGCAGAATGCAATATTTAATGAGGCAATCAAAAATGGTGTCAAGGATCAGCAATAGTGCAAATCGGCATGATGAAAAGATCTTAGCCAAGATTTCATCCACGTAATCTTTTCAACTATGCGATGCATAGACTGATCGATGCAAGATGTAAGTCATAACACGCTGATGAGTATATGTCTCCTTGAGGTTTTAAGTGCCAAAAGGCATGACTCAATAGCGGGAAGCTTCCCTGAATTTTGAGTTTTGAGAAACAATAGTCTTCTGTTGATATTCCAAGGAAATAACTATTTGGTTATAGCCTGAGAAGCCATCCATGAGTGAGAGCATCTTGTGACTAGCAGTAAGGTCAACCAATTAATCGATACCAGGCAAGGGAAAGTCATACTTATGGACAGGCAAGGTTGAGGGTGGACAGATGTCCTTTATGAATGTGGATTCATCCTGTTATATTGGTAATAGGGACAATGTTAGAAATCCAACAAGGAGTTAATCCACATGGGTAAGATGAAGGAAACGGAAAGAAGGTGCTGAAGTTCTTCTTTGATGAGAAGAGCATTGCGAGGGTGCTTTTTCCTTAGGCTTTGTTTGATAGGTTTGGCATCGGGAACGGTTACGACTATAGCGAAGCACTATGGTGGGGTCAATACTGGGCATGTCTGATGTAAGGCCAAGGGTGAATGACCATGGGGTCTCATCTTGGAGCAAAGAAGACGAAAAGCTTCCTGCTCAGTAGCATCTAAAGATCATGCTGATGCGTAGGATGTGCGTGGTCGTCCTGAGTATGAATGTTAATTTCGATAGTCGATTAACTCAACATGGTTTGTGTCTCAGAGGGTAATCACCGATGAATCCTATGAGTCTTCTGCACCAAGTTAGGTGGAGTATGGATTCATCGTCCTGACATTGAACGATGTAAATGGTAGCTCAAGTGTCGTCATCGAGCATCTCAGGATACTAGGAATGAAATAGTGGATGTAGGACTAGAGGTCACATAGATAAGTCAAAGGTCCTAAGATGTAATGGTGTTTATAGGGGCTCAGGTTTGGAGGCATACCCTTCAGGATCCATCAACTCCATCGGTGAGGAGTGGTGATGAAGGTGGAGAAGGGCTAGGGTCTGTCAATGAGTTCGATGCAGGCCTGTTTGGTAGGAGGTTCAGGGAAGCCGATACCACTACAGTCATTATGTTTGCGGGTGGTACATGGAATAATGTTATGGCGGCCTTGCTCATAAAAGGAAAAACCAAAACCCTTCCATACACAGTAGTGCAGGAAGGTGTGGGTAAAACAGTGATTGGTAAGTGATTGGAAGTCAGTGGAAAATGGGCGAGGTTGTGATGGTGGTTCAAATGTGTAAGTGGTAGTATCAAGTCCCCCATAGGAGTAAGGAATGTGTTGACACTTTATAGGTGGTACTCCCCCAGAGTGAGGCATTGAAAAACACCTTCCAAGGGATCAGTGGCTGGTATGTGGGTAGCTCATATGGATGATGTGTCGAAGGTCGATGCGGAGCTGGAGTGAACGGATTAGGAAGCTAATGGGTCATCCATGGAGGTTATAGCAGCGGTAGGAATAGAGGAGGTATGTGTGGTGAAAGTAGTGGCTATACTAGTAGGTGGAGGTGTAGGTGAGGTGGTATTGGTTGTGGAGGTAGACAATTTGATAGGTATGAGCACATCATTGGGTTTGTAAAGTATGTTGCATGTTTTGAAAGGTGATGGGTCATTTGGAATGGTATAAGTGTGTCCCTCATGTTCAAATTTCACACAACGATGCAAAGTGGAAGGAACGCAACCCATAAAATGGATCTAGGGTCTACCAAGCAACAAGTTATATTGGAATTCCCCCTCCAAAACATAAAATAATTTAGGAACAGTGCGAGGTCCCACACGAACGTGAAGGATGACAGTGCCTGGCACGGAACTTATAGTGTCGTTGAATGAACGCAACATGACCAGATGTTTATGCATGCAATTTTCAAGAATGCACATTTGAGCAAATGCATGGGATGAAATGATGTTAATGCTAGTGCCTCCATCAATCATCACATGGCATACCCTTATGTTATCAATGTGGATAGAGATGAAGAGGGCTGGGTTTGGGTCATCGTTTTGGTATGGCACAATCTCTTCCTCTGAGAAGCTAAGGGAGGCCACTTGGTGAACAAGGTGAGGTGAGGATGAAGGTGGTAATTTGGTGAGAGAGGCTACATGATGAGGTGTGATAATCAAGGCTACGAGTGTAGGGTCATTGGGTAAAACCTCAATAGATTGCAAAATCTCCATGAGGGCTTGACGATGGGATTTCGAGGTTTGGATGAGGTCGTATAAGGACATTTTTAAGGGAGATTGGTGTAGTTGTTTGAGCATGGTGCGATGTGTGACACCATTATAAATGGGGTATGTGGGGTTGCAGATAGTTATCTTAGGTATTGGTACAGATGGTATGTTGGGTATAGGATTGGTTGGTGGTTCAGTTGCCTTGTCTTTTCCCTTTTGGGCACATGTAGTGACATGTATCATGTTGATTTGAGGGAAGTTGGAAAATGGAGAAGGTATAGGGTGAGTGGTATAATGACATGAAGGGAAAAAACCTACCGGAGGAGAAAAACCTTGTGAGGTCAGCTGGGCGTAATGACATTTTGTTTGGTGGCATGGCCAATTCTCTAATGCGAACTATGTTAATTTCAAATCTTGAGGGTGGCTCTAGGAGCTATGAGGGCATAGGTTGTGGTTGTTGAGTAGGAAGTGTGGGAATGGGTGTTGGTGAAGCAAGATCCTCATCAAGAAGTTCATCATCATCAAAGTTGGTTTCTGGTGGACACAATTGGATAAGGATAGTTTTCAAGGCCTTGGTGCTCTCCACATCATGCCCTGGCACATGATGGTATGCACAAATTTTAGTATCATCAAACCCTTTTGGCTTGGGTTTGAGGGGGTCGTAAGGTCGGAGTGGCGGTAATGTGATAACAAAAGTCTCCAGGAGGTTGGTTAAAATTTTGGCATAGGACCCTGTTAGTGGATCACAATGGGAAGTGAATGTGGGTTTGGGTGTAGGTGTGGTTGATTGTTGAGGAACTATTTTTGGAAGTGTAGGAATGGGTCGAGCTATGGGTTTAGATGCCTATGTGGTTTGAGGTATCAATTGGGTTCATTTGCATGGATGGGTAGGAGGGTGTGGGGTTGTTTTGACTACCTTGTTGTGGGGTAGTGGGGTTTTGTTTTTGGGTTGCACCTTCTTGGGTAAAGGTGATGTGGCTGTATGATGTCTAGAAGGAAAAGTAGATGGAGGAAGAGGGTGAGTTACCCATGGGGATAACGAGGGTGTTATGAAGGTAGATGACACGGGTCATACTTGGGGTGTGAGGGACAATGACTGTAGTGTAGTGGGTAGTGAAGTGATAGCTGAAGGTATTGGTGGTAAAGAGACCGCAGGTGTGGGTATGAGTCGTTTTGTGTGCCTAGGAAGGTTAGAGGTTTGTGAGGAAGGAATGGGTTAGTGTGTTATTAGTTTATGGATGGGTTAAGGATGCTTGACCATGTTAGGAAGCTGAGGTCTTAAGGTAGATGGGACAAGTGCGGGTGTGATTGGAGCGGTCGGGGTATGAGGTCGATGAGTTTGTTTCTTTGGTTTGGGTGTCAGAGTAGGTGTGGTATTGACATTGGAGGATGTAGCTAAATCTAGTTTAATAGGTGGATGAGTAAGGCTGGTGGTCGGGGTGACCCCTAAAGTGGTAATAGGTTTAGTGGAGGTAAATGCTATGGGTATGGGTTTGGGTTTAGGTATAGGTCGGGTTATGGATAAGGGTGTGGTGTGAGTGCTAATGGGTATCATGGAAGGGGTTGCGACAACAGTAGTTGTATTTGGTTTGATTGGTGGAAATGTGTTTTGGTAGATAGTGGAGGTGTCATTGAGGGATATCTGCATCTGTGTTGAGATAGGAAGTAAGAGGTACCCCCATAATAAAGCCCTATCCACATATTCTAAGTGATCATCCAAATGAGAGAACGGCATGTCTGTGGGTGGAGTTGGTGAGGACCTAATAGGAATTCTCATAAAACCTATCTCAGAGATGGGGAATTGGCCAGCTTCAGCTTCCGTGGGTAAGAGAGTCGAGAGTAGGTCTGTTGGATTTTGAGTAGCTAATGGAGAATGCTCGCTAAGAAGCAAAGATATCTCCACTAGGTCTATGATGGGTGGAAGAGATGATGGGAGATCCTCTATAAGTGGAGGAACAGATAGGTGCTCCTCTGTGGGTGGAGGAAGTGATGGGGAGTTAATGCTCCTCTATGGGTGGAGGAGGTAATGGGAGCTGGGATTTCCTCTATAGAAGGGATGTGAGGTAATTGAGAGGTGACAGGTACCTCATTAAATATAGCATGAACCTCGCGGGTATGGGTATCATGAGTGGATGTCTCACCGGTTTGATTGGATGAAGGGGCATGATTGGGAAGTGGTTTTTTGAAGATTTGTAGATTATGGTTGGGGGTGGTGTTGGGATTATCCATAGTTAACTCACCTTTCTTGAGCATTTCTTGGACAATATTCTTGAAAGTGATGCAGTTGCCGTCACTATGACCCTTTACTTGGTAACTGTTACATAAATCATGCTCTTTATACCATGTGTGCATGGGGGAGAGCAGGGTCAAAACCAGTGTGTGGTTTTATGGGTAGAAGGATGATGGCTCCATCTTTGATAAGATTTTCTAAGATAGAAGAGTAAGGTTCCCCAATTGGGGTATATTTTCGTTGCTCTTGTCTGAATCGAAAATCCTTGACAGGTGATAGATTAGATGAGGGTGTAGCCTGATAGAATAGATGAGCTAGGCCAGCCTTGAGTACCACTGCATTAGCGGTACCCTTATCCTTTGAATAATTTGTTGGTGGTTTGGAAGAAGAAGAGGTTTCATTTGACTTGAATGCCAAATTCTTATTTCGTAATTAGATTTTCTTCTCTTCGATGGCCTGAATCTCTAAATTTTGTGCCATATTGAATGCCTCATCAAATGTTCAGAAAGTTTTGACCTACAAGGTCGGGGAGATATGTCTGGCGTAAGCTCATGTGAAGAGCTTAATGAGTTTAGTTTGTGTCAGTTAGAAGGTAAGTTGATTGATCAGGCTACACCAACAAGTGACAAAATCTACGATAGATTCATCCTCGTACTGGTGTGTGGATTATAGATCAGTCATGGTAACCTTCTTCGCGATATTGATAGAGAAATGATCCAAGAAAGCTTAGGCTATCTGATTGAATGAAAATATAGAGTGTTTAGGTAACCCACTATACCAATCTAATGCAGGTCCAGTGAGGGACATGGGAAAGGTTCTCAAAAGTAGGGCATAATCATAAGTGATCAGATAACACCCGTTTTTGAACGAATGCAAATGTTATTGTGGGTCTTCCTTTCTATTGAAGTGGTTGAATTTCGGCATTTCCAAATGCACAGGGTATGAACGGATAGGAATGGATGGGTGAATAGGCTTGTTAAAAATCTCATCGTAGGTGAGAGTGTTGCGGGAGCTGGAAACCGATGCCTCCAGTGTCTGCATCTTGTCCAACATCAATTTAATTAGGTCATTGGTGGGTTGTGATGATTGGATGGCTCCTATAGCGTGAGGAGGTTGGTTTTGGGCATATACTGGCGGTGACATTCTAATGTATGGGGCTGCCATGTAAGGTGGTGGAGAAGAAGGCAATGAAATAGGGGGTATGTACCTGAAATGAATAATAG
Organism: Taxus chinensis; assembly: GCA_019776745.2. NCBI lineage: Eukaryota > Viridiplantae > Streptophyta > Pinopsida > Cupressales > Taxaceae > Taxus > Taxus chinensis. The sequence goes on along the minus strand of CM034152.1, from coordinate 729,235,189 downwards.
ATGAAACAGCAGGTTGTTGGTAGTATGTTTATGGAAGTGGAAGGCTCGTGGTAATCCTAGTGGCAATAGGGGCTAATGATTTTGGAATGGAAAGAACCACATTCTGAAATGGGGTAGGAGTCATCGACATTGAAGGTGGGAATGTAGCTATAGGTATGTATGAGACATTACAGGCGGATGAGGTTGTGTTTGGGGTAGTCGTCGACGGTACGGTGGATGTAATGGGTGCCACAGAGGTAACAGATGTGGCAGTCATAGCGGGTACAGAACCTAACTGTGAAATGACCAATATAACATGACCATTGTACATCCCTATTAATGTGATGTTGCGAGTGAAGGTTTATTCCTTTTATAGGTAGTTTATTATACTTATGGATATAAGTTGGAAAATGTAACAAGTCAAATGGACCATTTTGTGTGTTATATTTCACTTGTGTGTGAATGATGGTTGATTGGCATTATAAAATGTTCTTTATGAATCTCGTTGAATTTTTCACTATCGTGTAATGGTCTACATGTAATTTGACCATGGCATGTTTGTTGAACTAATATTATATGTTATTCATTATATAGTATTCACAATATTGTCGTTTACGGTTGTCATGCATATACACTTAGCCACTTTACATGGAGCTTTAGAAGATGATAGATAGTAAGGTGGTAGATAAGTGTTATTTTTAAATTTAAATTATTTTAAATAGTATATGCATTAATAATCATTGGGTATGTTAATTGGAATAATGAGTTGTAAGTGGAGAGTTAACGAGAAGTTGTTTTGATTTTTGATTGTGAGTAATATGGACTTTTGTCTGGGCATATGTGTCATTTTTGGGAGCAGGAAAATAAGGAAGAAAAATTCAAACTACGATTTGCAGGATAAAATGGAGGAGGGACAATTGGAAGTAGACCATTTCATTTTGGTTTTGGTTTTATTTTGGCATTCATGTTTTTTCTTGAACTTGCAGGCTTGAGCATCCATGCAGCCTAGAATTTAGTAATACACTCCTAGTAAGACCCCAGACGTGCTGGCACATCACTCAACCTAAACTGAGCACTCACTCGAAGTGCACAAAGGTACCAGGTCCCTCTTTAGGGTTTTTTTTGTAGGATGTTAGCATGATAAAGACTTAATACATCTAGTTCCATTATTAATACTTCATTCTACAGAGCATGCTAGATCTATATTTAATGGAGAACATAATTAAGTATTAACCATGATGAAATCAAGAACATACTAGATCCAGATGCACACAGAACTAACACTTAGATTCAGCCACTATCCTCTCATTATAGTAAATATGAAAATTACAAAAAATATTCTTACAATAATGGCATTCTATGCCCATACACACACAAATCTGATACAGTAGTCTAGTCTTGCACACATACATAAATATATCTTGTCCCTCTACTCATTCTTTTATATTATATTATATCTACTACATAGTTCACTACATATTTATAAGGGTGGGGAATTCCCTTCACCACTTATCTAATCCCAAAATAGGTCACATGCTATTATTAGCTATGTCGTTTTAACAGCCATAACTCCACATGCAAGTGTGCTAATAATTGACTTCTTTTAGTTAACTGATAGTGATAAACCTGTTTTTAGCCTGCATCCATGTAAAGTGCTTTGTATCCAATCCTCCAAAAATAGCCAATGCATGACACGCAAATTCTCTACCTCATTTATGTGATTTGCATGCACTATCTCTAAAAATAGATCCTCATGTGCAAAAATGGCTAAGTCCCAAAATGTGAACTTATCCTCCACGCGTATGTTTCCCTTATCTGGTCACGCCTTTTAACATGCCCTATTTTCCCACACAAACCTCTTGTGTTCCTTTTGTTAATTATTCTATGCTCAAAATTACCCCACACTAATTGTATTGCCACCCCAGAAATGGTTGTCTCAAAAATGAATTAAAGAATCTGAATAGAAGGGATAAGAATGAATCTATATGCATAAAAGAATGATGTTACTCTGCATCTTCATCCACTTCAACTTGAAAAATTAATTCAGCATATTCCTCCTTTATTTCAGCCTCCAAGGTCTGTCCACTCATCGAGTGCTTCCTCTTATTTTTTTGGAATGTCCACAATAATGGACTCCAGTTCATCTTGTGCAATATCTCCCTTATCAATCTACAAGACCAACACAATGTTGGAAATTGTAGTCATCCTTCCCTCTAGCAAATTCATCTTCTACACGATGAGTTTCCCAAGCTCCTCTAGATGATTCTTGTGTGGTTCTTATGCTACTGTAAGGGCCTCACACTTTTGTTTAACTAGTGCTAATATTTTTGTGCGGCTGAATGTGTCGTCCTTCATCACTTTATAGACCTCATTGTCCTCCTCTAGGGTTTTTATTTTGATGAGTACCTCTGGAGATCTATACAGATGTTCAAGGATTGATCTTCCTTCTTTAGTTCTTCCTTGCGAAACTTGCAGCAGTCCTTTGTAAGATGAAATATTTCTCTTCACTGCAACCCTTGCCCTTTCTGCCTCTTTCTCAGGATTCTTTGGTGCTGGCATTCACATGGTTTCATCTTCAAGTACCAAATCCACCAAAGTCTTGACATAGTGCATTGCTGAAGGAAATTGCTCTGGTACCTTTGATGCCAGATGTGGGTGCACTTTCAGTACATGGTCCCCAATAGTCTCTATAATGCTGACAAAGGCATGGTTCCTCTTCTATTCCAAGTCCTTTTCCTAGATCAGGCATGTATTTCTACATTCTTTGTTTTAATTTCCCCTCGCAACGCCCTGATGATTGCGGCCTTATCCATGTTCCTGCAAGCCACCTCTGTGGAGACCTTTACCAATGCATTACTTACTTGCTCATTGGACATAACAATAGGCTTTACTGTTATGTGTCTAGCTTGGGGAGTCTTTTTCAACCTCCTCGACATGCATGACTCCTCACACACATCGAAGTTTGGTTCATCCATATGTGTGTGCATCGACCACGAAAGTTGCTTCCTTGTGTGTACAATTGCCATATCTTCATCCATCAACTCCCAGCCATATAACTCCTTTTGTGTCATAGTGCTCTGGAAATGGGCAAGAACAATTTTACCTCTGTCCTCAGCATAGCCCATGATTGGTGCACTATGTTCTCCACTCATTCTCTTTGTTCTAGGCCCCTTAGGAACTAGAGCTTCAAGATTTGGAGTTTGTTCTGACATACCCCAAGTAGTCTCATCCATGGATTCTGTTGTCTCATTTTCTCCTTCCTCTCCATCCTTCCTTCCTTCATCCTTTGATTCCTCTTATGGCTCCTCCCTACTCTATGGTTCCTCCTCATATTCAGGTGGTGTAGGAGACCCTGGCTGCTTTCCTCAGATTCCTCCACCTCTTTTCCCAACTTCAACTTCCTTCTTCTTTTCTCAGTTGTCTCCTTCTGTGGAGATAGTTGAGGTGACCTACGCACTCGATTGTGGAGTAGCACCTTGAGTCCTTGTTCTCCTAAATACTCTTTTAAAGCAACGCTCTCCTTGAACTACTTTTGGATCCTCTTCTTCTTCCTGCCCATGAGTTGGTGTAGTCACGTACTCTGATTCTCTTTTATCTGATGGATACCTCCTCATGTGCTCCAAACCACCACTATCCTCATGCTCATCCTCCTCATCCTCTACTTTGATTGTCTCTGAGGGCTTAGGCACTGGAATGTTCTCCATGGTATGCTTACCCTTCGGCAGCCCTGGGAGCATGAACTCATCTTCCACATACTTTTTGTTTTCCAACTTGGGATTCAGTTGGAGGTACACAAGTGCTGCTCCAATGTCTCCAATAGCCAAACTTACTGGCTTTATGCTCAACACATCTGAGATGAGCCTTTCAATATATGCATTACGTCCTGAGATATACATACTTCTTCCTTAGTGTGTGGTAGTCGCAGTCTACCTTGTCTGCATTGAATGTTAGGTGGCACACGTCTAAGAACCTATGAACCAATGCCTGAAAGTACCTCATTGTGAAGGCATATGGAAGTTTGCACCATGGGCTCCAAGCCCCATCCTTCATCACAAATCACGCGATGCAAAAATGTTGGTATACAGAAAACTGAACTACCTTACCCACCACTGATGGTAAATCCTTTGGTATGTGCCACTCTTCTTCGAATGCCACGTGGAGCCTATCATACCACTTCTCAGTCCTCTACTTGACTGGTTCGGTCATCAATCCTTCACACAAGTACTTGTTGAATCATTCTGCAAGTGACTTGTTCTCCATGGGATACTCCCACATCTTCTCCTTTGGTCCATCAGGGCACCCCGATCTCCATGAATACCAGAGACAATAGAACAGCCCCAAAACTGATCTTTCCTCCTGAATGTGCTTCTTTAATGATAGTTTCTGCAATGTAACCTGAAATTTTGTAGACCACTCCTTCAGACATCCTTCTAACAACATGCAGCCACATGGTATTCACTTGTGACCACCTCTCTTGGTCATTTAATTTTGTCACAAGGTGCACGAGCGGATACCTACACAACTGGGTACTTTTTCATCTTGTCTATGTCCATGCCATGCATGAACCCTTGGTGTACCCTAGCTCCCTCCTAGTCTCCAGAATTTTAGCCTTGTCTATTAAGTCCCCCTTGAGGTCTTCACCTGTAGCCTTCAACCCTGTCACTGTGGAGATCAACATGGCTGAAATCCTTACTCTATGCATCCTGCAAAGTAGAAGAAGTCTTCGTGTAATTCTTCTCATGATCCATTGGTACAAGGGCTCATATTTTTCAAAGTAGGGGAGCTCGTATAACTGATATACTCCAATATTTTTCAATAACTTCTCCTCGCATTGTCGTCATAGACCGACATGTCCTCCGTCGTGCACTTATTTGTCTTTGTGTTCAACAGTGCATCCAGCTCCTTGTTTTCTATGGTATGATGGTTGTACTCACTTATCTTGCTTCTCCGAATGTGGGAATCCCATTCCTGGCCTACTATAACCCCCTCTAGATATTGCATCTCTAAAAAATTACTCTCAGGGGTCATTTCTTCTTCCTCCATGACCACCTTCTTCTTTCCCTTAACTCCTTGTAGCAGTTTCCTTCTTTGGTGCCATTTCTACCCTGCAATCCTATGAAAATACTTGTCTTTTGACTTCTGCAATGTGCAACTCAAACCCTAGCTCAAATCTTCATGCCCTAGTGGAAATCATGTGCCCTATCTCGTTTGTAACACATCTGCTTCTGCTCAAACCCTTCTCCTGTGGGAACGCAAGCTTCTCCTTCACACAAACCTCCTTTCCATGTCTGGTTTCACACTCTTCGCACCTCAACATGATTTCTCGGCTCTTCGCACTTAGCTCATTTCAAATTCTCTTAATCGCAATGGTAAGAATGAACTCGCATCCCATCCTTATATAGATTTTCAAATTTTTGATGCATTTATTACTCCTTCACCTACCCAATGTCCTCTCATTTATTGACCAACTTTGTTCATTCTATGCGTACATCTTTATGCACCCCAGTTATAACCTTCTAGCGCACCTTCCTACCCTTTGGTCACAGACTTCTCTTCAGCATGCTTCCTTGTGCCTGAGTACCTTGTCACTTGCACCTTCCACTGGTAGTTGTTATGGCATCCTCTTACCTCACGTTATACTGTCCCTTCATTCATCTCCATCTTTGGTCACTTTTTAGAAGCAATCCTTTGACTTGAATAGCACTCGTAGCAGCTTATTCCTTTCATCATTCAATTCCAACATCTTGTACCTAGATATCAACAACCACCCCACACTAAAAGTATGTGCAGTCCTCTGCGCATAAAAATTCTTCAAATAGTAATTAGCTTCTGCACGCATAACATGCACTTATTACACAACACACCAACTAAATTGACAAAGCATAGCAACAAAGAAGGAAACACATTAAGGGAATGCATAATTGAAAACCTAATCTAAATGGAAACACTACCTTATTACAAACACCAAGAAGACTTATTTATATTAGGGCTTCAGCCTACTCCCGTTGAAGTAACCGGGTAACCATATTCCATCAAGGGCCTCTAACTGACAAGTTCCTGATTCAAGTATGTGAGTGATAACATACGGTCCCAACCAATGTACCTTGAGTTTTCCTAGGATGGCACAAAAACTTAGAATCATAAAGGAGCACCATCTGTCCTATCTCCAACTTTTTATCCTTGATGTGCCTGTCATGCCATGCTTTCTACCTGGCCTTCTCTTGTTTTTGACTCCAACATGTTATGGCTCATCACTCATCCAACTTGATTAACTATTCAATCCATTCTTCTAATGCTTTCTCATCAGCAAGACCTCTAACGCATGCAATACCCAAAGAAGGTAACATAAATTCCATAGGAAGAATGGCTTCCGTGCCAAACACTAACTGAAATGGTGTGGCTTTGTTCAACCTTTTATATGTTGTCTGATATGCCCAAAGTACTATAGATACTTTATCATCCCAATCCTTTCATCCAACATCACAGATTTTTGTCAATGTGTGGCCCAAATTTTTTTTGAAATCCTCAGTACAGTCCCATTTTCCTGAGGATGATAGGGTGTAGTATTATGGTGTGCAATCATGAATTCATCCAATAAAATTATGACTGTCTCATTAAGAAAATGTGTGCCCCTATCACTGGTCAAACTTAAAGGACATCCATACCTTGTAATAATATTTTCCCATATAAACTAGGCTATTGTAGCTGTTGTACAATCCTTTGTAGGTGTAATGCTTCTACCCACCTTGTTAGATAATCTATGCAAGTTATGATGTAGCATGATCTAGTTCTACATGCTGTGCTGGTGAAATAGGACCCACAAAATCTATAGCCCATTTTTCAAATGGTTCTGCACTAATAATGGGTCTTAGAGGCATTTCATCTCATTGACCTAGTTTTCCAAGGCATTGACAATGATCACAAGCCTTATGAAATTCCTTACAATCCTTATACAAGGTCTCCCACCATAATCCAGCAAGTAGAATTTTGTGCATAGTGGCATCACCGACATAGTGGCCACCTGCAATACCACCATGAGCCTCTTCCATAATATCTTGTGCTCATGTTCCAATACACAATGATGCAATACCTCATCTCAGCCTAATTTGTACTGGTCACCACTGATTAACATATAGGGGGTACGCGTATAGCAATTTGTTTCTTCTCCAAGGATTTCATCCCTTCTGGTGTTTCATCCATGTTCATAGGAATACAACAATGTCTTCTAGTTCTAATGGCACTCATTATAACCTATATAATTGTGCATCTAGCATGGTATCCTCAATTTCCTGTGCTTCTTCTCTTGACTGTATTCTTGATAGATGGTTTGGTCTAGAATTACTTTTCCCTGGTTTTACCACAACTGTGAAATAAAATTCTTGAAATAAAAGCACCCATCAACATATGTGCACCCTTGTAGAATGGGATTTTTTACCAAATACTTCAATGCCATGTGATCCGTATAAAAGATGAAGGGTGTAGCTAGTAGGTACTAGTCGAATTTATGTACCGCATAGATCATTGACAAAGCTTCGTGCTCTGTAGTTGTATAATTCTGTTTTGCAGGAGTTAGCTTTCTACTAGCAAAACAGATAGGATGATCTATAATACCTTCTCTAGGTTGAGTCAACACCACACCAATGGTCGTGCCAGAGGCATCAACATGTACATGAAATGGTTGGTCCCATGAAGGAAAATGCACAGAATAGGCACGGTAGTAAGTTTCTCCTTTAACGTCTCGAATTCGCGCTACTACGGTTCTCCCCAGTAGAATGTACCTTTCCCTTTTAGTAACTCTTCCAATGGTGTAGAAATTTTGGCATATCCCTTTGATAAACTTCCTATAATACCCTGTATGACCCAAAAATCTATGCACCTCACTCTGACTGATAGGCTCCCTTAGGCCTATAATGACTGCAACCTTAGCTAGATCAACCAACAAACCTTCCTTGTAAATTATGTGTCCTAAAAGTATCCCAAACGGTGTAGCAAATATGCACTTCTTGATGTTTAAGGAGATACTCAACTATCTACATATTTCAAACATTAAGCACAGATTGTCACAATGATCCTTAACTAATCCATACACAATCCAATCATCTAAATAGACCTGTAAGAAGTTATGTGAATAAACTCCTTGAACACTTGAACAACTATGCATGAAAATACAACATAGGCATTTTTCAGACCAAAAGGCATTACAGTATAGGTGAAGCTACCCCATTCCGTAGTAAACATAGTCTTTTCCTGATCCTCCTGGGAAATCATGAACCTGATGATACCCAGAAAACCCATCTGTAAATGAATAGATTTTTCACCCTGTCATGCCTTCCAGTATTTCCTCAGTGAATGGCATAGGAAATGGGTCTATTACACATGCAACATTCATCTCTCTGTAGTCCATGCAAATCCTAATCCATCCATCCTTCTTGATACTAATCACCATTGGACTAACCCATTTTGACTCATCAAGGGGCTTGATGATCCCAGACTTCAACATTTTGTCAATCTCTTCTTTGACCTTTTCACGTAAGTTGGGGTTCATCATATAGGGTCTCTTTCTAACCGGGCACACACCCTCTTTAAGTTTTATCTTCATCTCCCCTAATGATTCATGCATGCCTTTAAGTTCATGGTACCCCCTAGGGAATAAATCCTGATAATCCCTTAGTAACTCTATGATTTTTGCCACTTCAGAGTCTGACCAGTAGTCTCCAATTATGGCTTCCTTAGGCTCAGTATATGTTCCAATATTCACCTTATTTGTCTTCATAGGTTCATGATAGGTGCATGTGGCCATATCTGCACTGTCCAACACCTCACGCCTACCTATTGAATGATTTACATCTAGATTTTCTACTTCTTCATCATCCACTAAGTAGACCATTTTTCCTTTTTCTTTCTCAAGGAAAGCGTGTTGAAGTAATGTTGCATCAGCCTCTGGTTCTTCATCAAGACATGCTCCTGAGTCTTCTTTATCTAATAACTCCTGAAGGAGTTCTTCAGCCTTGGCACTATCTCCCATAGTTAAGCACTTTATAACTTTTAATGCTTCTTCCACCGGAGGATTTATAGAGAAGAAGTCAAATGTTTGGGCCATTCCTACAATTAAATCCTTCCAATTTCTAGTCTCTCAATGGAGTTCTGCATATACATACCAAGCACACGCGCAGCCGTGTAAAGTGGAATAAAACTTGTGCACCCATAGCGAAGGTGGTAAAGCTTCCTGCCCTTCTGTCCAGAGTCTCTCACACTTCTAACATGGTGTCTAAATAGGTTCATTACCATAATAAGTACATATTTGAGTAGGTGCATTTCTCCTAAAGAACCTAGTAGCAAGATAAATCCTAATTTCATTCCATCCTACAAGATTATCCTTGTGGGCCACCCACCACCTATGTTGTTGTCCCACGTAGTGTATATGGTAGCATATTTCTTCTTTCTAGTGGTTCTATCCACTGTTCTTCCATGGCACATGGGAATACCATAGGATCTCCTTCTCCTATGTAATAAGGTACCGAGTTATTACCTATCCTCCTGACATAACGTGGTTTTCTGCCTCTAGGAAATATGCTCTTTACTTTTCACCCTACCAACTCATAAGTGTTGTGATCCCAATTATCACAAGCAACACTTGTAGTATCGCTAATAGACTATGCATCCTCCCACTGAAATTAGTCATTCTTTGGTTGGCTCAAGTATCTCTGGATCTCAGATGGCGCGTATATAAATCCTATTCATATCTTCTTCACTTAAGGGCTCAACATAGGGCACAGATTTTCCATCTGTTAAAGGGATAATAACTCTTTCCTCCTTATTTTCAAAACTGATATAGCCCTTGTTGAACCGAAGATCAACATTATTTTCATAGCACCAAGGATGCCCCAATAGAGCTGGGAAGCTATCTGACTCTGCCAACGCTAAAACTTCAAAGTCTCCAGTGAACTTGGCTCCTTGTATGGTAATGGATGCATCTTTCAAAACTCCAATGGGAGTGGCCTTAGTTCGATTAGCCATGAACAATATATTAGAGGATGGCTGCAATGGGGGTCTTCCCATTTGTACCCATGCATCTAAGGTAAGAACATTGACTTCCACACCTATATCAATCAGTATATTACTTAATAGCCACCCATCCACAACAACATTCAGAGTGATTTCCTTGTCATAATCTAGGCTATGGGGGGGAAGATTTGCATATGCACGATCTATCGTCCAGTCTCAATACTTGTGCACGAGTGTTTCCCTTTAGCCAATCCCCTAACAATGGAATGATATTTTCCTGGCGCAACATTTTACACACTTCCCTTAAGTCATCTATATCAGTTTGGACCGTCTCTGATACTTTCTTTTGCTCCATCTTCTTGATTTCTCTTTTAAGTATTGTATCTCACCCTGAAGATTCCTGAGAACTTCCATGGTTTCTTGATAAACCTCCTTCTGATGGGCCAAGTTCTGGGTACTATGCATGTAGAACCTCCTCCTTAGTAATGGTAGGATTCTGTTGCAATGCTTCTCAGGCACGTGTCGCCTTAGCACGGGTCGTAATCTTCACTTGCAACTCTTCAGACTCTACCGCCAACTTAGGCATCCATTGATTCTTAATAACGTGTTGTATCCTAACCATCCCTGCGCCTTTGTTTTCTTGTTTATGTTGCTTACTAAGATGCTCATACAAGTCCAGGAGCTCCTCATAGCTATGGTTCTTTCCACAAAAAGAACATGTAATATTTTGAGGACATTCATGCCTGTAGTGGTCAGGAGATCCACATGTATAACATGTTCCATGAGGGAACTCACTTCTTCCACTACCACGGCCTCGTCCTCAAAATCCACTGCGGTATCCTCACCTCTACCACAACCGCCTTCAAAACACCCTTCATTCCAATCATAGCACGCCTGATTGTGATCCCGATCCTGATGCTCATTCTTGCCCTTAGAGTTATCTGAAACTCTTGTCTATCATACACCAATATCTATAACATCATGGATCTGACCAATCAGTCTGGTAGTCTTCCATGTCATGAGTCATGGACCTGTAAATTTTACAGTAGCTTGAAACATTCTTCCTTATTACACGTTGTAATAATGGGCAGTGGCTAGCATCATGGTTTAAATGGCATATCTCACAATCCAACACCAACGAGTGTACTGATCTGCGAGGACAACTATCCTTTATGTGACCTTCTACTTCACAATCTGTACACCAAATCCCTTTGTGCGTCTCATGTGTTGAATTTTTTGATAGTTTCTCCAACTATTTTTCCATAGCTGCAATCTGTGCTTCTAAAAATGGGCTCACCCCAGTATTCTATGCTTCCAACTGCCTCAGCGTGTAAGGCTACTTCAAGTGCTTTGCATGGATCAGTGTATGTCTTATGTGATAATGCCCTTCTGAAAGGGGTAATTAGACCCCCAATGAACCATTGTGCATGTTGGCTTGCATGTATATCATAAGAAAGCTTAGATAAAAGTGTTTTAAAATGGGCATCATACTCTCTAACACTTTCAGTAGTGCCTTGTTTAATATCCTTGAGCGCACTTATACTCTTCTGCTCAAACTCAGGGATGTGAAACTCTTTAAGGAATGCATCTTTTAAAGCTTGATAGTCTACGCAAGTCTGATCAGGGTCAAATTTTCTGTACCAGCTGTGTGTGTGCCCTTGTAACATAGTAGTAAATTGGCTTGCCCTACGCTCAGAAAGTCATGATTCCTTTTACACCACAATATTTCACACATATGCACATGTTCAGTAGCATCTTCTATGCCCCTATACTCTGGAAGATGAAGAGACATCTCCATGTAAATATTTTGGGTTGGTATGGACCTTGCCCACCTGATCCAAAACCTCCTACATTTCCCCTACCTCTAGAACCACTAGATCTGCCTAAACTAGAGCTACCTATGCCTCTTGATCCTCAAACCTGTAGCTGGGGTTGGACCAGAAGATGTACTTCCCTATGTCCCAACAATATAACTGAACTATACCCCGATGGTCTGTGAAGCATTACCACTCCCAGAAGTTAGTCCAAAAATTGGCGCGCTTGTATTCTATGTTGATGATACACCTGAAAAAGTACTCCCATATAACAATGAAGTCATTTACATTGCCATGACTGTGCCCCTCATAAAACTCACTCCTACTCTTCCACTGCTTGAATTAGCTTATTGACTACTTGTTATACTAGATGCTGGAAAACCAAGCGCAAGGGAAAGGTTACTAGGTGGATTCAGATGCACACCCACATCCCAGGTCGTCTCTGCTGGCGTGCTTCTACGTGAGGCCAAGGGGGTTCCCTATCATGTTTTCCCAAATGGGGGAGTTCCTGAGACTCTGGTTCCACATCTTCTAGTGAACTTTAACTCCTTCCCGAACTATCTTTCTCCACAATGCCATTTGTTCTACAACCTCCCGTTGTTTCTCGATCTCCCTCTCATGTGCCTCATTATACTTAAGTTTCCTTTCCTCTCTCTAACTTTCTACCGCTAGTTCTTCCATCTTTCACCAAACCTGCTCCTACCCCGTGCGTGGTGGGGTTTAGTTAGCCATCAGTTTACTCTCCAAATTCAAAGTTACCATCAGGATCTTGATTACCAGTGGAATGCCTTACAGGTAAGTTCCCCTTGGATATCGTAAAAACTGGAATTCAACTACTTCTGGACATGAATAAGTGGAAATTGAGTACTCCAAAATATAACTGTTCAAAACACTATAGAACCACGTATCCACAGCTCGAGTTCAAATCAGATCAGCATCATAAAGGGCCTAAAATTCTTCCTGTGTCCAAACAAGTGCATGATACCTCCAATTCCACTTAGATGCATACGCAATCAGCCACTCATACAATTCTACTGGAAAGATAGTGAAGAAGCTCTCATTCTAAACTGTCATATAGGTTTTGTTCCACCCATAGGCATGTGTTAAACTCAGATCAAGTGTTGAACCTCTATGCGTATTCATTCTTCTAGATCATGTATCCACTCTTCAACACTTTCTAAGGTCAACTTATATGTCTTCATCACGAACCCATCCTGAAAACAACTTGAAAAAGAGGTCCTGGCAATGGAACCAATGATGCAGCCTAGAATTCAACAATACAAGCCCAGTAAGACCCCAGGCACGCTGGCACATCACTCAGCCTAGACTGAGCACTCACCTAAAGTGCGCAAAGGTACCAGTTCCCTCTTTAGGGTTGTTGTTGTAGGATGTTAACATGATGAAGACTTAATACATGCAGTTCCATTATTAATACATCATTCTACAGAGCATGTCTAGATCTATATCTAAGGGAGAACAGAATTAAGTATTAACCATGATGAAATCAAGAACATACTAGATCCAAATACACATAGAACTAACACTTAGATTCAACCAATATCCTCCATTATATTAAATATGAAAATTACACAGAAGCTTCTTACAGTAATGGCATTCTATGCCCATACGCGCATAGATCTGATACAGTAGTCCAGTCTTGCACATATACATCCATATATTTGTCTCTCTCTCATTCTTTTATATTATACTATGCAGTTCACTACTATATTTATAAGGGTGGGTACTTTCCCTTCACCACTTATCTAATCCCAAAATAGGTCGCATGCTATTATTAGCTACACACTTTTTACAGCCATAGCCCCACATGCAAGTGTGCTAATAATAGACTTCCTTTAGTTAACTGACAGTGATAAACCTATTCTTAGCCCACATTCATGTATAGTACTTTGTAGCTGATCCTCCAAAAATAGCCAATGTGTGGCGCGTAAGTCTCTGCCTTGTTTATGTGTTCTACATGCCATCTCTAAAAATAGATCCTCATGTGCAAAAATGGCTAAGTCCCGAAATATGAACTTATCCTCCACGCATGTTTTTCCCTTATCCATTCACGCCTTTGAACATGCCCTATTTTCCCGCGCAGACCTCTTGTGTGCATTTTGTCAAGTATTCTCTACTCAACAAGCATTGGAAATTTTTGGACGAAGATCAAGTTGATTGCATTTTTATCAAACATGGTTTTTATTTTTATTTTTTTTTCTTGTGAAAATAAATATATGGTCAAAAACACATTTCTATGACCAGTTATCTAGTTGTATTTGGACTGTGAAAACATTTTTGCATGAGTTTGATTCATACCCATTTCTAGGTCTACGTTTTTAGAAAACAAATACATGGTTTTACACCCATTTTCGAGTCTTCATTTTTTAATATAAATATATGGTTTAAAAACCCATTTTCTAGGAATTTTTATTTGGTATTTCATTAACTGTAAAAATGTTTTGAGAGTTTGTTTAGTACCTATTTTTGGGTCTTCGTTTTTGGTATTTATTAGGTTGTGAAAAATAAATTGTAAGAGGTTGAAATTTCACCCATTTTGGTTTGCATTTTGGAAATAAATATATATGTTAAACACCCATTTGTTGGGTCTACATTTTGAAGGAAAAAATTGTTTTTTAAAATGGAATTATTTGTTGAAATTTTATACCCATCTGGGTTTGCGTTTTTGAAGGATAGTTGTTAAAATGGAATTTCTTTTTTGAAATAAAAACCCATTTCTGGGCCTACACATTTTGTAAATTATCTAGTGTGAAATGCCTTTATGGAGGTCGATTTTTATGTACCCATTTGGGTATGTACTTTTTGTGAAAAATATGACTGTGAAATGTTTTAAATAAAGTCAATTATTTATATATACCCATTTCTAGTTCTACATGATCTTGTATATTTATGACGAGAATATGTTTTCTCTAGGTCGATTTGGGAACCCAATTTTAGATCTGTATATTTGTTTATTTATATAAAAATTGATACATTCTTTATTGGCTCGATTTTCACCCATCTTTGGTTCAGCATGATTTGTTGTACATGTAAGAATGTGATACATTTTTTAGAGGTCATTTTCTGTTTAATTTGTACCCATTTCTAAGTATGCATATTTGTATATTTATAACATTCTTTATTGGGTCAGTTTCACCTATTTTGGGTCTGTGAAAACTTTTTATTTTGATTAAAAACTAAACTCATATTGGAAAGATACAAAAAGAATGACTATGTAAAATAATCAGTTATGTCAATGTCTTGAGGTATGAATACAACTTCTTGATTATAAAGAAATTTTACCTTGGGGTAATTTATTTGTGATATTATGTTTATTATTGGTTTTTTTTCTTTGGGCATGAGGATGTAGTTATCATTATGTCCCAAATATAATATGATCATAGTTACAATGTAGCTTATGTTATCACATTTGTGGTGAAGCCACAAGTGTGAAAACATAAGTCTTCTCCTTCTTAAATCACTTTAAAGGCATTAGAGCTTTATTAAAATATGAAAATATCATATGAAGGATTTTTTAGAAAAAAAAGTAGATAAGTGACGGTTGTCATCGGTAAATGTGCAGAAGGGAGCTTTTTTTACTTAATGATAAACTAGTTATGTTATTATCATACCATGAGCCTATGAATCCATGCCAGTAGGACATTATAGAATCCACATGAGCATACATTCATACGCAAAAGGGGGTTGTTTTCTTTATGATTATAAAATATGGAAACATGGATTTAAAATTAAACTAAATAGTTAGTTTTCCTCTTTTATTATGAAAATAAAATATTGCTTTAAATGTTGGACTAGATTGCCTCTTGATGAGGATTTCTAATTATGGAAGTGGTGTATGAGTAGTTGTGTTGTGAAGGATGAAAAATCTTATTTATTTGTGAAAACTATAAGATTAGCTTGCATTAGCATATCTAGAAAACTTTGGCCAAAGTAATATATCTATCTATATGCATTGTTAGTTCACTTATCCTTTTTGTTTACTAGTCATGAATCATATGATGGTATTGGTTGTCGTGATCTTATGATGGGTTATTATGTTAGGAATTTGGGTATATTACACATGGTTCTCAATTACTATTATTTTTTTATAGTTGAATATCTCTATTTTCCTTCCTCCTGAAGTGTCATGCCACTCTCACTTGTGAGAGGTGTATAGGGGAACCGAAAGGTTTTCTGGTTGGAGGAACAACAATTCAATGATGCTCTCCCTCTAAACAAGTGCACAAAATAGATATACATGTACACAGGAACTTCTTTAAATAACTAATATATTATTTTTACTAAGACATATAGTTACGTTATTGTACTTGGCTATGGACATGCTTATGGTCTCATGTATTTAATATAGACTATGAATTAAATATGATATTAATCATTGTATTATGAAATGATTTTTGATCAAAATTTTGTACGAAAAATTGTGGGAAGCAATGTATAAAGTTTAAATGACATTGATAAACTCTTGTTTGACATTTAGAAATATGGTAATGAAAGGATGTTTTGAACTTCAAATTATTTAGAGGTATTGGTGTAATATTTAATGATATGCATGGTTATTTCTAAGTTACCTAATCAGATTTAAAATTTAAAAAAAATACACTTTTATCTTGTGTTAATGAAGGGTCATTACAATCTGGTATCAGATTGACCTTTAACTAGGTCTCTACACTCGGACCCAGTAAGTTCACTATGTTAATAGATCTCTTAATGCCATAGGTGTAATGGCTCACACGAAGAACAATTGTTTATCTAGGATCCATTAGTGATACTAGAGACCAACAAGAAATATTAGATCAAATATTGGCTAACCCTCTATGAGAAAATTGATTACATCACCACCTTAGATCAAAAGGTTTAAGGAGAACCTGAGGAGGAAAGTTAAGGTGATGTGAGGACGAAGAAGGTTTTGAGAATGAAGAAGAAGAGGAAGAATTATGGTTAGTCTCCACCAATGTTCAAGGATGACTGTACACCCCTCTAGGGATATAAAGAGGATGCAGATCCTCATTACTTTTATGTAACTAATCCTACGATATAAAGGTTTTGGGTCTTAGCTCAGTGAGATAGGCCAAGGACTTTGACACAAGAACACTCCACTGAACCTATGGAAACAAAGTTCATTGTATGGGAGCTTACCATTAGGGAGAGAAACAACAAAGATGGGGGGACAGGAGAGAATATTGAGAAAGGAACAGTTATGTAGCCATCATAACATAGGAAAAGTTTATAGAGATTTTTTCACCCAGTAACTAGATTAGTTCAACTATTCAATATAGATTAGAAAGAAAAAATGAAGCTTCAATGGTTTGCACCAGGTATGATATTTCAGTGACTGAATACTGGGATAAGTTTCATGGACTCATCTAAAATAGGAATAAAATGTTCCTATCCATGGAAACCATACCAGTTAGGATTTATGACTATGAAGCTTCATTAAAGTGCCCCAATCAAATAAGGCCAGAAACTCCTTGTATTGATTGCTTAGAGGAAAAAAAGTACATTACAGGAGAATGGAAGAAATGTAGCTTTATTTCAGTGGGATATTAGATACAAAGTTACAATCAACTTGTTTCAATCACAAGGATCACTGCTACATCAGTGGAAGTTTTCACAAATATGAGGATCCCTTTGGAATGAGAGAGGCCATCCCAATTTATAGACAATATGAATTGACTCTCTCACCTACCCTCCATATGACTTGTTCATATTCATATTGCACAACTTGTGACCTTTCATTTTCCTTTAGAAAAGAAAAATTAAGTCATTTCTCTTATAATTTTGAGAAAAGGTGACTTATTACATTTTAAATCTCAATATTCCACTTTTTAAGTGACATAGGACATAAGGCGTTATGAATGATTAAAACGCCCAATGAAGAATTAGAATCTGAGGAGAGAGAAAAATAAGTGGGAGGGAAGAGAAGAGAGAGAAAGAAGAGAGAGAGGATGTTACATGGATGAAGAAGTTGCTCTCGTCGATCCTACTTTGTTACCTGACCTTTCTCTAACCAACCCCAGTTGGGAGATCTCAACTCCTTTGAATTATTTATTGTGAATGATTTTCTTATGCTACAGACGAGTTTGTGCAGAGAAGTTCTTTAGTTGTACACGAGTTGTTGCAAACGATACCTTCATTGCATCTGGAAAGCTTCATATGGAAAATTTCTTATGATATGACTCTAGTCTATCTTTTGATATCATTCATTCATTGTCAGGATGAAGAGTGCCATCTATTTTTGAAAATATTTGTGTTTATTTCTCCCATCACCCTACTGAGAAAAGTGATTGCATCAAAAAAACCTTCACAAAATTCACACCTTGAGACAGTTTTGGGCATTCAGGAAGGTTTTCTGCTTGTCTTCATCCATGAGCACAGTGCAATACCTTGCAGATATGCATTCATGTTGTTCCACTCATTCATTGTTTTTCCTTCGATATGACGACCATGTTACTCCATGTGGGGATCTGCATAGAAAGAGAAATATCCTTGGGAGAAATCACCACCATTTTTGTGTTTTCATCTACTCGAATGGTCCTCGTCTCTGGTTCATAATGGTGTGAGTAGGCCAAGACAACTTGATTCTTTGCACAAAAATTGGATGTCCACCCACTACAAATAGCCTACTTGCGAACACTTTGTCTTCAATTTTTCCCCTTGGGTCAGCTAGCATGTGTGACTTAAGATCGTCAAAATCTAAGTGACGTCATTGTCACCCACCTCCGCATACTCCTATGAGAGGGTTTTCACTGGTTTCATCCCTATGAACTTGAACTTCATGTTTCTTGGAGTATTTATTATATATGGAAAAAGGGGGTTACTATTTTTAGTAAATGGAAATTTACCCTCTTTTTGGTCCCACCAGTGAGTTTAGCCTCCCACATTACCCTTATGTATATTGTTTCCTCTAAAACCACCCTTTGTGATGACTTATTATTTATAGCCAGTGCTCATATAGGAAACTTACTATTTTTAGTAAGTTTCCATTTTTACCATTTCTATTATTGATCAATCATTATGCTCTCCTGGATGTTCGTGGTGCACATTGTCCTAGCTGCAACTACTTTTGGAGATGGCTTACCAAAAATAACAAGTACCCGTGTAGGAAGGCTTAATATTTTTGGAAAGTGGTTTTTTGGGCATTGATTTGTGATGAAACAAATTTTCTTGATATGTGTTTTTGCTCTACACTGCTCTTCCAAATTTTTCAGCTCAAACTGGTTGCCGAATTAAGAGATTTCAAAATTCTAAATTTTTATCATGGGAAACTTGAGGTTTCTTCGCTGCAAAAAAATCTAGAATTTTCATGTGAGGGATTTTTCTGGGAGATTCAAGGTGCCTAATAAACTTGATGAATGCAAAAAATGGCACCTCGATCAGTTTAGCATTTTTTGAGAAATGAAAATTTTCTCCTCCATGGACTTCGAGGTTTTCAGGAAAAAAACTTCATTTCTTCTTTGTTTGAATCTATTTTTTTTCTTATTTTAGATTATGGGATACTTCATGGTATTTTTTTAGGGCAAAAATGTTGGATTTAATCTCTGGAAAAAAAATTCTATCATTTTGGTAGCATCTGGAGGTGTGGGGGATGAAGAATGGTGAAATGGCTAAGTCCTCGTGTTTAAATAGTGTGAAATGAGAGGGAAAAGGGTAGGGCACATTTTTTTTCACCTTATGTCCCTTTTCCTTTGTAAAAAAGGGACATAAAAGTGCACCTTTCCCTCACAAGGACAATTGGTGGATGATAATTCATTGTGCAAGTGGATGAGGGGGCTAAACTGGAGCACCTGGGGGCCGGGAGATGGTCACATGTGTGTCCGAAGGGAAAAAAATGGTGGGGCACATTTTTATGTCCCTCGTGTCCCTTTTAAAAAAGGATAATATGTGTGAGAAAATTTTCCCTGCTCTGGGAATGCTAAGTGTCACACATGCATGGTTAGGTGGAGGGGCTAATCAACATGGTCAAAGGGGCTAAAGAGGTGGTTTCCAAGTCATATGGGTGACTAGAAGACTAAATGGTGGGGGAGAAATTTTGTATTTCCCTCATGTTCCTTTGGTAAGGTGCAATAGGGACATGAAATTTCACCTTAATCTCAACTTGACACGTGTCTAGGTGTGAAGATGGTTACGTATCGAAGAGCGCACCTTGAGAGTTGACTAGTGAAGGTCATAACTTTAGCTCCTGGATGAGTTTTTCATATGATTCCTTATATGATTTTGTGTGAAAATTACCTTTTGATAATAATGGTGAGATTCCCAAGACTTTATTTTGACTGTAAAACCCAAAAAAATATCTTTTTTCTCAAGATTGCCCACTATGCATAGAAAGACTGAGTTAGCCTAAGAAATGCATGGTGCTTGAAGATGATCTTATTTTTCCACCATGTGGGGCACTGAAAGAGATTTCCAATGATATATTTTTTAGATCTCGACTCATTCTGGAGCTCCTGGAATCATTCCTTGAAGATCAAGTGTTTTTTTTTTGTGCAAGCTCCTTTAGGCCCAAAAACCCACTTTCGATGACCAGGCTCATAAACCTCTAGTTCTTTCCATATTTTCCATAAATCAGTTCCTCAGTTTTCCTGGCTCCTAGATATACCTCCATGATGAAAATCAACCTCATGTACTGCTTTGGTGATGGTGTGCCTGGCTTAGAAAGGCTGATGGGAGCCCTTTCCAAGCTTACTACAAACTGGCCTTGAAAACAACTACTCCAACATACTTGAATGAATTTTCTCATTCCTAAATCACTTAGGGGAGGAATTATGACATCACAAATAGACTCTTGGAAGGAAATACTAGAGTTGACACTGAGGGTAGGTTAATCTAGGGGTGTCTGAAAAGGTATGACATAAAAATTTTGACACTAAGGTATAGTTGTCTTGTTTTCGGGTGAGTTTTGCCCATGCAAAAACACATGACAACACTATTGTAATAGTGGCTTCCCACTAAACTAAAGTCACTATTCCATGATTGACGGTCCTCACTTTCCCAATGGTCTTCTAAGGCCAAACATCACTTTCCACCATTGATTGAAATAGTGCATCAAAATCTGACTATAAAAGTTATGCCTATTCACATAACTAATAAATAGACCATGACACGTTTGGGATGAATAAATCATTTTTTTAAATTGAAAACCAAATTTGAAGAATACAATAATATTATACTAACTAGAAAAAACCAAATGTGAACAATCACGAAAAAAATTATAGATTAAACAAAGGTTAAGTAAGGAAGTGGCTACCCTCCACTCAATTTGCACCTACGTATGGTGTGCCCCCCATAAAAACATGCATCATGACCATCGTTTCCAGGAGAGAATGGGATGAAGTGGCAAGGAGAGGATGGGTTGTGTTAGTTTTGAAGCTCCTATGAAATATGCCAAATCTTCTGTATCACCGTTGTTACTTCTCGTATTAAATACATTTGGGGAGGCAAGTTTACCCACCTAAACTGGTTCATCTGGTTTCCCATCCAACTGCTAGCGGCTTATATCCTATTTTCTTCCACATAGCGGAGTAAATTAAATCGTGAACAGCACCGCCTAGCCCACCTTCTCTGCATTATCAATGATACTCATATTTTTATATGTGGAGGTAATAAACTAAAGTGCTAATCCGGAGGCAATATTAATCCAAGCGAGTTTACTAGTTAGCAAACGGAGGAAATTAATATATCCAAGTGATTTTTCCAGTTTTACAGTATATTCAAGCTTTCACAGTTTCTCCACACCTAGACAAGTAATTTAATAACTTTAATTAGATTACACTGAATTAATTTTGTAAGAGAAAGAAATCTTTCAAGTTTAATTTACTCTTTCAAATTCCCATAATGAAAGGGAAATTGTTTGTGTAATCAACATATTAATTGCAAAAATATTGTGTATAAAATGAAAGGAATGATAACCAGATCGTACCAAGCCAAGAACACAGATGCTAATCAAACACCATGATCAATAAGATGAAAGCAATTCACCATAATAGCTTTACATAAAACCTTTGCAAACAAATGGGCAATAATATCATATATTATTATGGAACTCAATGAAATACAATGAGAATGAGCCTTGCTTAAATAGGAAAGGAATAACAATCTAAGAACCAGTCAAGGTCGTAGATCAAGCCATAAATCAAGGAAATAACTAGTCATCAAAGAACTAGTCAAGACCATAGATTTAGGAGAGAACTATACATCAAGGATCTAGTCAATACCATAGATCTAGGAAAGAACTAGTCAATACCATAGATCAAGGAAAGAACTATACCTAACAACTAGATAATATCTCCTAATATCTAAATAAATAAAAAGAAATATCCACACACATAAGTGGGTGAGGATAAATACAATAAAGGTAGATAATGTACCTAGGTGAGCATGAGCTAAGGTAAATACCTACTCTAACATAACATTATAAATAAACACACTAATTAGAAATAAATTGTGTATATTGTCTGGAAAAGTTTAGTGTTTTTGAACACTGTTACAAAACACATTGTAGTTTTAATGTGTTGAAAAAGACAATGTTAAAAAACACAATGGATTCATAAAATTTTTAAATAATACTTATATGTTTTACTAAAAAATCAAATAATATGAGTATTGTGTCATTAATTTATTATGTTGGAACTCTTTGATTACAGTGAAAAATTATATTTTGAATTCACTTAGTATTAATTAAATGACTTATAACATTGTAAAATATGTGAATGGTGTCTCATTAACTTACAACCTATGTGACAAGTTTTGATTGACCATTAAACACTATTACTAATTTAAATTTAACTCCTCTTATGCCATTTTATTGGTTCCTAGCATGGTCATAGAGACCTTTTCTGTATATAGACAAAAAAGTCCTATTTCCATTGACTAACAACTAAATGTCTATACGACAAGATCAATTTCATGTTGACTCGTCAATGAAAACTAAGCTTCTACACATAATTTCCACATGTTAATCACTAAACATTAGATACCATCCACATTTGAATAATTAAATTCATGCAAAGTAATGTGCTTGTAGGAAAATTTTAGTCACTTAACAATAAAATTTAGGGTTGGTCAAGAAGAGTTTAGGTCGACATCAAGTTCTTGCTTCATATGTTTCTTACCCACATTAGGGGTCTAATGTTTCCTTTGTGCCCATGGGATAATATTCGAGGAACATATTATGTATCAACAATAGATTCTTACATGGTTGTTCAAACACCATAATCTAGGATGCCTAAAATGGGTTATGAAACATATAGTGCCAATACCTAAGTTATTACACCAAATTGATGCAAATCAAAATCATTAAAATGTTTGATGAAATTAAATTTAAATAAATTCTAAGATCTATGTAGATTATGGTAAAGGAATGAACCCTCAAATAAAGGAATGCACCTTCATGTAAAGGAAGGAAACTAATATGCATTTTGAGGATAAAAAATTCTTTGCTTTGGGATGTGAAAAAATGTTAATTGCAATATATTGTTCGATAAAGGATAGAGTATATAATATTATAGAATGTATAAATATGGGAAATAAAAATGTATATTCATTTGGTATAGATAAAAAAGTTAAAGGTATAAAATTCCTGTAATAAATGATAGAAGATGCGGAAACAAAACGTAGTTAATACATATTTAAAATATGGAAACAAATAGTTGTCACTTGATATTTGATACATATATGCATGTCATAGAGGACTATGGTGTTGACACCTTTTTCCAATGACTGTATTTTAAATTTGATTATCTTATATGTGTCATTTAATCTTATAAGAGGCATTTTGAACTAACAGTTTACCTATGGAATCCTACATAAGCTAATCAATATCTCTTCATAACTCACCTGGAAATTTCTAAGATGTAATGTAAACATCTTGACAAAATCCTCTTGCAGTATGAATCTTACATTCTATCATAAGATGTAGTAAAATCTATGTTGAAATTGTGTATCTATCCCTAAAGCTATATTACAGACCTTTAGAAACCCGTATTTTTGCAAGATATTATGGATTTTTGCAGCAAATTAGGAAAATAAAATATATTTCAGACAACAAAATCCAAGGGTTTCACCCTCTGTTGGATATTTCCATCTAGATCAAAGATCTATGAATGGTTTTTATTCATACATGTAAGTATGTCCCTATAACATATTCTATTGTATTCTAAAGTTTGTGATCTTTATGTGTCTCTAAATTGCATTTCTATGCTTTGCGATAACCACATTGAATTCCCCCTTTTTGAGGTGAGTAAGATATAATATAAATATATCATCTCAAAATAATTGAGGTGTATTCATGTCATATATAACATATAATAATTGTAAAACACATCCACTCAAAATGCACACCTACTAGCAATACTAGAGCACATCCATAACCTTATACAAAAGAAACAATCAAGATACATTGGAAACTTCATGAGTATGTACATGTACACATGAACAACTTATCTACAAGTGCATATAACCATGTGTAAGTAATAATATAGAGATCCATAACTTTCTATCACATTCATATCCAAGGTATAAATATATGTAGTATAACATTTTAGGATATTAAGAAGTAGAATTGAACCTCTTAATAGATCTCAAGAAAAGGGAAAAGGATGAACATTCTTAGATGATTCCTTTATATACCTCTAAGGTGAGTGCATACTCCACTATAAGGGATTCCCTTTCTCGATCCATATATGAAATGTTTAGAAATAAAAAACTCCCAATCTGATTCTTATGCCATACTATAGTTCAAGGAAAATTCTATTTTATGAAGTCTCGTAATTCTAATTGCATGTATCAAAAATTAGATCCCAAATGCTCACATATATATGTTATATTATACACTCAGGGTTTGTACATGAATTTATGTTCTCGATCTATGGATTGCATTAGAGATTTCAAATGCATTTGAACTTTTATAATTTACTAATAAATTTCTACAACCATGCAATAACCCTCCTCATATTGGGGCTTCTAAAAATATATCTAGACGTTTGTTTTCATGTGCTCCAAATTCATGTAAGTACAAATTAATTATGATAACGAAAAAGTAGTTGTTAAAACTTATACAACCATGTAAAAACTTGTATAACCATATAACAACCAGGTAATTAATGTTTGGTGATTAACATGAGAAAATCACAGTGTGTTCTTCATATTGATGAAAAACACAGTGTGTTTTTCAGTACGTTGAAAAACATGACGGTTTTCCACACGTTTTCATTTACGAAATTAAATTTTCTGAAGTCACACTAGTATGACCTTAATATTTGAATTTATATTTGTTAATAAGAACCTTAATAATAAATGTCTTAAAATCTGAACTCAAACATTATTATAGTTATAACTCAAACATTAATACAATTATAGTTAAACAAATTGAACACATTTAATGTTATAAGTGTTTAAGATGCTTCGTAATATTATCTATAAGTGTAAATAAGTTCTAGATGTTCATGTCGATCTGTTACTATTGTAAGAAAGTATAAACATTTCATTTAAATATGCATGTGATCTTTGAGCTCTTAGTTGTAATTTCATTGCTCTTAGCTATGTTAAATGGAATACCAAGTAGGAAAAGTTTGATTTTTTGGATTCATTATAGTTGGAAATATTGCTAATGTGCAGATCATTTGTATGTATAATTTTTTTATTAGTTGTTAAATATTGGTAATTGTAAGGTTGTGAATTTTTTATGTAAGTTGAAGCTATAAAAATTATGTGATATCATACTCTCACTCTCAATTTGGCATATGGGGGCAAGTGCCTCTGCAAAGACAAAAATTAGTGCGTTCTGAAGGGGCTTCCCCCTTAGGATGCCACATCGATACATCCAACTATCATTGTGTGTTGAAGGGGCTTGCCCCTTAGGATTCCACATCAATAGTTGGGTGGTATACTATGTTAAGCAAAGGTTTTTAAAGTCATCCACCGACCCTTCACTCAAAATGCACCCTCCCATAATATCACAACCGTCCATTTTTCAATGGATGGTTGTGATATTATAGAAGGGTGTATGTTTGAGTGAAGAGATAACCATTGGCATTTATTCATACTTGAATTTTTCATGGATATTAGCTTTATGATATTGTGATTATTTTATCATATTGCATGATGTATGTTAGATTTGTCATGTATCGTACTAACATTAATTGTATGTTTATTTTGTGTACTAGTTACTCTTTTGTGTAGTGAATATGAATACCAGAAGCCTAATTTCTCCCGATCATATTTGTAAAATGAAGACATACAGAAGTATGAGCCTCCACGTAAATTGAAGATGAAGGGAGTTCGCATAGAAATTTTAAAAATTGCAAGAGTTCCTAAAAATAGTCCTCAATTTATTAATAATTTATAAATTATATGTATATTATAGACAGTTTAGTATGCCATTGAATACTAGTTGTTCAGAATTTATAGCAAATAATATTTTTTACGATGCAAAATTTTAATATCATTTCTAAAATTCAAATAAAAGTGTAAAAATTCTACACATTATAATATTGAGTTTGTATTATCCACAAAATTTAAAATGCATACATTGTGGGAAATTTAATATGCTAGTGATTTCTATTTTTTAATAATATACACTAACATAATATAAGTAAAACTATAGATGTAGATAGTCTACACTATTATAATTTACTCAAGGATGGATAAATCCTTAAACAAGGTAAAAAAAATTCAATCAAGAATAATATTCATAATTTCATACAAGACAATAATTTTTTCGAGAATATCCATATTTTATAAATTTCATTGTGGAGAAATCACATTTTTCAATTTATTTTATTTTGAAATATCTATATTCCTCAATTTTAGTTTGTAAGTTCAGTTTTTTCAAAAAGTAGGGTATATGGGTGTTGTGAGGATTATTATTTTATTGTTGTTTAATTATTATGTTCTAGCATGCATAAATGTATATATATTTTTTAAAGATGTTTTTAATATTTTAATAATTTAATTTTCTGATTTGTAACTTTTGTTTTAAATAAACATGTTTTTGTGTTAGTTTTTAATTTTTTTTAGCTAAATGTAATCATTTCTATTTTATATACATCATTTTTGAAAAATATTATTTTATAAATAAAATAAGCATCGTAAAATATATTATTATACAATGTGAATTATATTTATAAGGTTAATTATAATATTTTCTATGGAAGTTTCTCTCAACATTGAATAATTGTATTTGAAATAATATTAATTTTGTAATAGTTTTTGTCACACTATATTTATTATGTCACATTATAGATGACCATATTGTGATATGTTTGTGCACTGGAAGTAGTAGGCAGTTCTATAAATTGTTTTTTTCCTTACATTTCAATATTGTCTTTTATACATGTGGCTTTTGAATTAGACAAAAATTTAAATGCTTCCAATGTTTTAAGATGGTATTCATGTTGATGATGATCAATCACAACTCAAAATTTATTTCGGAAAGTATGAAATAATTGGTTCATTAACGATGCAAAACTACATGTAATAATTTTTAGGATGGGAAGAAGACCCAAATGGTAGAGTGTGATCAATCTTCCTATCCAAGAGATAATAGAGGAAATTTAGAGTTGAGTTTTCGTATGATGACATTTAGAATAGACACCAATCGGGGATTAGTCGAACATATCGACATTCTGTGCCATTCTTACCACTCACAAGACTACCTGAATTTCTTAAGGGGGAAGGTTCTAACAAAAAATTTGACACTACATTTGCCCGCACAAATCACAAGTCAACAAATATAGAAAATCCTAAACCACATACAACCATGTCATATACTAGGTTCAGACAGTTTCTAACAATTCTTTTTTATGTGCTCTGTTTGTAAAACTTTTGTATAGAATTTGATGTTATCATTTTTAATTGCAACTACCTGGTGTTCATATGGTCTCATACGATGATAGAAATAAGCCATTGAAACAGGTGACAAATTGAATAGGTGTATGACTTAAAAGGGGTTGTCAATGTCTCATTTTAATGTGAAGGTGTTTTATGGGAGACTGACAGTGGCCATAATATTATACAAAAATATGTTTCATTGTGATGTAAATAATTAGTGTTGTCATGGGAGGAACAAAAATACCATTTAAGCTAATCGTTGTAATCAATGTTGCCCCTGTACTAATCAAATGAATGCAAAACTTATATCGATATTTTTTGTTGATGGGTGTCACTGTGGAAATTGTGTACAATAAATATATAGAGGATCCATCTAACATGGAGTATATCGAGAAAGAGGGACGAATACTTGATAAGAATGGAAAAGAGTTCGCTCTAGAAGGTCTCAAAAGCACGTTGATGATCCCAAATGAGAGATGAATTTATGGAAAGTGGAGGAAAGAGACATTTTTTTCTACTATCAACGACCAAAGTAGATATAATGACCACCGTTCCATTCATTAATGGGGTTGCAAACACCGTGGATGTGTGAGAGAATGGTTCAACATTCACAATTACACAATCTCCATGGATTAGACATTTGCTATGAACCAATATGGCGTAAGTAATTAGAATGAATTTTGAAATGATGTATGATTTATGTATCATTAATAATATTCATTTTTTGTTATATTAAACCCCATGTTACCCTTTGATGTCATATTCCTTGCAGTACCAATTATACATATTTATTGTTTTTGTAGTGCCCACTTCCATTTTACCACTGCTGATACTTATTCTGATACAGTTGATCACATTATGGACATTATTATGTTTTGATTTAGTATGTCGTTAGACATTTGATCATGGATTATTGTTGATCTTGATTTGATTATGATACATGATGATTATTAGAGACACTCATATGTGGATGATGATATACTATTTGACAGGGATGTTTTATGGATATTGTTCGTGCATGTGATTTTGGATATTATGAGTAGATCTAGAAAATAGATATTATATGATGATGACATAGTTATTGATATAAATTGTATGTGATAATGTTAAATTGCCTTGATGTTGTTGTGATTCACATACTTAGATGATTTTATGATTTTATTTGTATCATACTAGATGTTATGATATGGCCACGAGGCTGAAGGAGGTATTTGTATTTTGCAGGTTAAAAATATCACAACAAAACATCAAGGTATCGGAGACCAACCACAATGGAATTCTAGGTGAATTCGACAAGGTCACCATGGCAACTCGTTTTATTGTGTTGTGTGTTGTGTTGTTAGGGATTCCCATGGGGGATTACATTTACATGTGACCATGGGTATTGTGTATTTTATTAATGTGGTTAGTTTTATTTGTTGTTTGTATGTATTTTATTAGTAATGTGTTCCTTTCTTTTAATTAATTAAAATGTGGTTTATTGATGTGAGGAATCATATGGTTAAAATTTAAATAAATTAAATTGGGATATGGAAAAGTAATAATGGAAGTTG
The DNA here is from genome assembly GCA_019776745.2 of Taxus chinensis. NCBI lineage: Eukaryota > Viridiplantae > Streptophyta > Pinopsida > Cupressales > Taxaceae > Taxus > Taxus chinensis. Next base: position 729,205,995 of record CM034152.1, on the reverse strand, counting down.
TTGGTTCTTTGTATTAATTATGTAAGGGATGTGTAAGCTTGTGTAAGAGTGTGTAAGTCAGTTTTGGAGTATGAAACACTCCACCTCTATGGAAATTCGAATTTTTCCTTGGGGGTTGTTTTAGGAGGCTTTTGGGACAAGTAAAACTTTTCACATACCTCTAAATTTAATTTACCAACCATACTTATGGTTGGAAGGGTGAGTTTAGACTTTTTTAATGCATTTTATACATCATGTTACTTGTTTTGGATTGCACTCTCTTGCATGTTATTTATTTTGTTGTCCTTTGGAGTGTGGGGATTTTAGAGTGTGCACGTAATTTGTCATATTTTCACCCACCTCTTTATTGTGCTTGGGAGAATGAATTTTGTCTTTTGTGTTTGAATATGGATCCACATCATCCTCTTCTCTTCCCTCTTCTATATAATTCAAACTCTTCGCTTGTTTTGGGTTGTTTAATCATTTTTTTGCAACTTCCTTAGGGCACATTTTCTTGTGTTGGAGATCTTACTTTTGGAAGGAGTTTGAAGAAAACTTTGCATGTTTGGAGATTGTTGTTTTGGGATGGTGTTTTTGGGCATTGAAGCTTGTTGTTTGGAAACAAAATTTACTATGGAAAGGTATGAGCTTAACCTTTCTTTCATGCTGTTATTTTCTTGTTGTGTTGTGTGAATGGTAATGTTGTAATGCTTTGTTTGGCTGGTTGGGTAGACTGCCATAGGAATGGTGTAGGAGAAGGCTATGGGGAATCCATGTGGGGGGCATAAGGGAATGTCATTGGCATCAGAATTTTTGGAGGGAGTTTGGGTTTGGGATCCACCATGGCAAAAAAAATTCTTGTATTTCTTACTTTGTGGGGGGCATAAAGATGTGTGTGTGATGAATTATTTTGGCGGTTTGTTCTGGTGGATGCCCAATTCCCAATTGGGAGGCATAAGCAGCTTCCCCCATAGACCTTGCTCCTTTGGATTGCATGATCAAGCCTGAGTTTTGTTTTGGAATGTCTTCAAATGCAATTGTGAGCTGATATCTTGTATTAAACTATGTTTTATATGAATTATGCTTGTTGAAATAATGATGTGTGTTGTGGAAGCCAGTTGTTTCCATGGGTTGAATCACACTTCTTATTTATATTTTGGTTGGGGCTTGAGGGCCAATGATGAAGGATGGCTTCTCCTTTCATTGGATGTCCTGGTTGGGTGGAGAGCATTGCCTTTCCCCCACTTTTGTTGTGATCAACTTGGAGAAAAAGGAAACTTGCATATTGTTGTTCTGGAGCAAAGAAAAATGTAGTTTGACAGTCCCTTGTGAAACATACTCATTTGTAATCCTTTCACACTTGATGTGGATGAGATTGTAATGTATATTTGTATAGAAAAGATGTATGTAATTGATTATGAAAGTGGATATTCGAATTGTGAAATACATTTACATTTTGCTCTGTACATTGGAAAGAAAGAAATAGAAATGTGTTATTGCATTCAAACATGGAAAGAATGTAAAGATGTATCTCCTTTTGAATTAATAAAGAATTGTAAGTTCATCTCTCGTTGCATTTGGGTTGAGTTGGAATATCAAATTGTGATTAGAATCTCTATTTAATTGCAAAGGAAAGAAAATACGTATGAAGGAAGTATATTGCTTGTTTCTTTTGGAAATATATGAAATTGGAAATCAAAGCTTACCATTTAGCCTTGAAATGATTTGGTTACAAACAAATAAATGTATTAGACCAGATTAGAAGTAAAATATCACACTTAAATGATAAATTGGATATACATAATTTTTCCTAGAAATGAATCTCTGCTGCAAAATTTAAAACTGGAAAATTTAATCAAAATGTACTGTTCGGACCTGCACATAATAATCAACTTGAAATTGATATGATTTAGCATGTTAAGGCATCAATGAACTCAAATTGACAAATAATACTTAATAAAACAATTTGTCCATTTCCAAATCGAACCCAATCCCTTTCACAGTCATTTTCTGTCAATTGTCGAAAGAACGTGAATTGGAAATCAAGCAAGAAAATCTACTTTCCTAAAATAATTTAAATCCTTCTTAGAGTAATCATCCATGTCTATTTGGCATGTTGAGTGAAGAAGGAGATCAAATTGAACAAAAATTTATAAGTCAAAATTACCAGTTTGCCATTTAAAAGCCTGTAGATTGTTTTGGTAAAATTGAACCCCTTAAACCTCATCAAAATGTAAAATTTATGTTTCTTGTGCAAAGAGGGCATCAAGAGATTTTCAGAAAGTCCTTGTTTTCCCAAAATTGATCTTTCTAGCAAAAGTTATGGCAGTTTGAAGTTTTTATGCCTTGGCGGGAAAATTTGGGAAAATTTTCCCTGGCGGGCCCACGGCTCGAAAATTTCCCGTCAAAAAATCCTTAGGAAAAATTTTGAAAATTTTTCTTGGGAAAATTTTTATCTTTTCCTCTGCCTACCCACAGCCAATCAGAGGCTGCCACATGTCCTCACGAGGCAGCGGTGGAGGCGTGGCATCATTTATGCCCTTGGGCCTTTTAAAAAAAATTGACTTTTACCCCCTGCCGGCCCACAACCAACCAAAGGGTGCCACGTGGCACCTTGGGGTGACAGTGGAGGAGGGAGAACTTCATCGCCTTTAAAAAAAATGGAAATTTTTTATAAAAATTCCCGCGGCCCCACACTCCCACCCTGCCTTGGGGAAATCTCCTCCACGAACACGTGAACCCATGCGTGCTTTTACTCCTATCACCCTCCCCCTTGGAGAATTTTCCCAATCACTCCCGCCATCGTGCCTTTCCCTCTCCTCCTTCCCCATGTTGTTTGGTTGGGTGCCACATGTCCTTGATGGACCCGCGGGCATGTGGGCGCTTTATTGGATTTTCCTCCCCCTTCGGCGAATTTGCCACAAGACTCCTGTCGCCCCGCCCTTCACTTTTTCCTGGTGATGACTCAGAGGCCGCCACGTGTCCCCAAAGGACCCGCGGAGGTGCAGAAGTAATTTTGAATTTGCTTCCCGTGTAAGGAAATTTTTAAACACAACCCCGCGACCCACCTACCTGAAATTTACTTTTTGCCCTTGCTTGACACATGTCCCCTTGGGGAAAATTTGACCCCTAAAGTCCGCCTGCCCATATCTAGTGAGTTTCTGGAGGAGTTAGGAGGACTTATTTATATCACCGAAAAGGTGAGAAAATTTCCTATCCAATGAAAATGATTTAGGGATATTTTGGAAGACTTAAGTGTGAGAAAAATCAAGTTGAAACCATAATCCTATTAGGGAGTGGGTATGGTGATATTTTACCCCCTGAACCTAACTGAAACTTCTAACCCTAAAATTTGGACCATGTTGTTAGGAATTAGTATTCACATGGTTGTTAGTTTATTATAATTGGTTAGTATGTTTATATTGTTATAACAAATGTATAACAATATATTAGTACGGGAAGGTTATTGTTTTGTATACTTCCTATTTTATAGGAAGTTGTTCAACAACATTCCTAGCTATATAATAGCCATTGTATTAGCATGATTAATATCAAGAAGAAATCTAAGAATTATTATTGTGTAAATCTGATACTGTGCTATTATTTGGTATCAGAGTGAAAACCAGATGAGAGTCTTGTGAGAGGGACGAGAATGTAAAATAATTTACGTAGTAATCAGTATTTGGAAGAATTTTTTTTAACATAGCAGCGTTGATCTTGGAGAAGTCGTAGTTTGGAATGATTAGCAATCACGTTTTTTTTTGCATGTGCAGTCGCTGGAGACCAAATTTAGATGATCAAACACATGAGTGCCACGTTTTTTATCTGAGAAATCCCATTTTTTCTCAGCAGTGAATGTTTGAAAGAAAATGCAGGTTGTCCACAGTCACAGTGCAAGCCGTAATTAGAGAATGAAGTGCATTGCTGGAGCTGGTTCGATCTACATCTGAAGCATGTGGTGAACAACCTGGCATCAACCACTTTATGTCAATAAAAAATATCTTTGTGCGTGTATAATATCTAATAAGCCTATCTTCTTCAAATTTCTCCAACGTGGATCTGATGAACTACTGTGATCTATAACTTGCGGCTTGATCAATTTTAGAGTGCAGATCATTTCTCTATTTTTGGCACGCGGCTGGTCATTTAATGCAAATAAATCTCTGTGAATCCATACATTAGAATGAGTGGATCAGAAAATTATTGCAATCAAATCTGCCTAAGGATGTGTCACTATAAATAAGGGAACAATTTCTTGACAGTTGGACGCATTTCACTCACATTTGTATCGGTTTTGGCTATGAATTATTGAGGTAAATGATTTAAATATATATGTGTTCCAACATCGGTTGATATACGTCTTCTGTAAATCAAATCTTGTGAATGCATTCAATGTGAGTACGGTTATGGCTTCAAACCTTGCACGAAATTCCCCATAGCTGTGTATACGATGGAGCATATGTAAAGTGGTCTTCTCCAATTTTGCAGCCAACTATTATTATCAGGCGCATGAACAAAGGCTTTGAGGATCTGTTGGTGGTGGTAGTGTTAGCGGTGGCACAAGGAGGAACAATCAAGATTGGCGTTGTAAATCCAAATCTCATACATCCCACTGGTTTGAGTCATTCAATGTCCTTTCAAAAAGTTGTCTTTATTTATTATATAGTTGTTTTCATTTAAAAAGTAATCTCAGTTTATTACTTTTTAAATTTTTAGTCCAGTTGTCATATTGTCTTCTGGGTGCATTTTCGGTTGTATCTGACACCTATCTCACAATGGTCAAGAAAAGAAGAAAACAATGTATTCTCATAGAACCAATTACCATGGAGAGAGACATAAAAAATATACAAGATCAAGAAAATTCAGCTATGCCAAATTTAGAAGAAGGATATGAAGGTGACAGTGAATTTGAACCACCTAGATCTCTAAAAAGAAAAAGGTTGATAGCTAAAGAATACAAAGACCATCTTTTACGAAAAATGAGAATTTTGGAAAAGAAGGCTGAGCACATTTCTATGACCTAAGCGGTATGTATAACTGGAGGACGAAGGCACAGGAGGATGGAGGTCATTCAGCGACCTCTCGTCAGTCACCAATGACGAGGCTGCGCAGAAGCTGTGGTGGCATATGTATGGTGTGAGTATTTGATTTTCATGTGGTTTCCATTTTCTCAGTGTGCTTCAGTTTGCAGTGTTTCATGTTGCTTTGAGTGGTGTGATTTATTGTTAATACTGGAAAAGAATTGTATAAGAGAGTAGAAAACTATGGAGATCCTCTGATTGCCGTACTTCGTTGGAAGATGATTGGTTAGTGAATACGTTCATTGGCAATGGTGATCATGTGCAGCAAGATCAAGACAGCAAGATCCAGTTAGTATGATACAACGCAATACATTTTTCCCTTTCTGATTTCTTATTTGGAATTTCACATTGTGGGGGGGAATACATACCAATGTTCCATTCCCATTCTACACCCAAAATGACTTAGTCAAGGAAAGCTTCCAGTGGCAGTGGCAGTTTTCTATGTTGTTCGAGATCGAGTGGCAGTGATCAATGACAGAGACTACGATTAAGAACATTACGATTCTTATAGGAAGTAATGTGAAATATTTTCAGTATATCTTCTATTATGTAGTTTTGAGATATGCATGTTGTGTTTCCTACATAATTCCCTGATGTATAAGCATAGTGATGAACAATAGCACCAGAGTAAGTCAGTTCATGGATCTTGAAAGGGTTTGTGGGAGGATCCAGAAAACCACACGAGGTGGACAGTTGATGAGGTTCCTATCACTTCAAGGTTTGTGGTAAGCCTGTTTAAAACCATGGAAGGAGAGAGCCTTTCTTTTGGATCAAGGTCATGAGTCACAGAGTTGGACATGCCACAGGAGTGAGCATACTGCAGTTGAGTGTGTGGATGTTTTTCTACCATGTAAACACTAAGGGGGGGAATGTTAGGAATTAGTATTCACATGGTTGTTAGTTTATTATAACTGGTTAGTATGTTTATATTGTTATAACAAATGTATAACAATATATTAGTACGGGAAGGTTATTGTTTTGTATACTTCCTATTTTATAGGAAGTTGTTCAACAACATTCCTGGCTATATAATAGCCATTGTATTAGCATGATTAATATCAAGAAGAAATCTGAGAATTATTATTGTGTAAATCTGATACTGTGCTATTACATGTGACCTATGGAAATTGTTAATAAATGAAAAGTATGATCTAGTAACTTTATGCTTGTTCTGGAACCTGAATGTGTCAATTGTTGTCTTGCAACCTGGTTGTAAACGCTTCTAACTAAAAAAAAATTACTCCATAATTTTCTAACTAACCCTAGGTTGTTTCTTGGGTCTCAAGTGGGTTGTTTTAAATGGGCATCATAGTTTTCAATGAGCAAGAGGTTGGGGTGCCTATAGCATGGGCCATTTCTTCGAGGAATAAGATTAAAGATATTTACGGGTGGTTGGCGGAAGTCTAGAAATGAGGAAAATGTTTTTGTGTCGATTGGCAAATGAATGCGTTCATTACGGATGATGCGTCAGCTTAAATCTAAGCCATCAAGTTTGTTTTTGGTTTTCATGTACTGCTATGCCTATGGCACGTGCATAGGGCATGGTTGAAAAACGTGCGCAGGTATTATAGTAAGGAGTCCAAGTGGAATTTTTTTGAGAGACTAGGTACCATCATGTATGGTTTTGAAATGCATCATGAGCACATATTTCGAAACATTCAAGACTTCTTCAATGAATTCAAAGAGGAAAGTAAGTTCCTTGAGTACTTAAGGAATACATGGTGCGAGAGCGAAGAACGTATTAGTGAGTATGATCCTTTGTGTGTTTCTTTATTAATTACCATCAAGAATAATTATCGGTTTATAGTGTCATTGATTTTTAATCCGTTTCAATTGATAGCTATGTGCGAAACAAATTTTATAAACTTCTCCCGTGCAAATAAAGAAACAAACATATCTACCAAGTCCTACCATTGTTTTCTGAAGACTAGATACTTGTGTGATAGACAAAAAAAATGTAGTCTCTAGATGGACTATTTATTCTACACACTTGTGTACAAGGTGGATCCATTTTACAAACACAAGAGGAAGTTGCAACAATCCGGCTTCTTGACCAATTTTAGAAAAGAAAGACAACTATTGATAGTGGTTGAGAGAGAAAAGAGTATTCTTGATACATATTTCCTTGCAATTACACCTGATTGTCAATTGTCAGAGGAGCCAAACAACTAGAAGCACATGGTATTTGGTAAGGTAATGCAGTATGTGAATGTGTTTGGGCTATAAGAGGAAACATATGTAAGTATGTGTTGAAGGCATTAGAACTTCACAAGCGATATGTGTCGATGTCATCATATCAAGCACCATAAGTGGTAGGTAATTCAATGTCCTCGTATGTTACTGATGTAGATTGCTAAACATAAGTCGTAACGAAATAAGCATTGGGTTGAAATTGTTTTCCATTCACGTGCAAGAGTTAGTACTTATGCGGAGACAAGCATGGTAAATGAAGACATGTTCTGAGATGGAACATCCTCGTTGTATCCAACAGCAAAAGTGGAAGGTAATTCAAAGTCATCATATGTGGTAAGTAGTGATATATATTGTTAAGCATAATTCGTAACAAAATAAGCATCGTGTTGAAAAAATTTTCCTTTCACGTTCAGGAGACAGTACCTATGCAAAGAAAATCATAGTAAATGATGACATGTTATGGGATGGCCCCTCCTCACCACCTCAATAGTCACTGAAATTTGATGGTTAGCTGTTAATGCCTTTAATCAATTAATTGATGCCAATGATAATGTTCATCACTCATATTTATGATTAGATGACAATGGGTATTCACGTGTAGGCGACAATGTGTATTCTCAATCAATTATTACGAATGGGTGTTGTAGCCAAAATATTCCCATGTCCACTGAACAACGAGTGATATGCATGGATGGTATGAGGTTGTTTTTCTATTGTACACAATGATATTGAAAAATCTAGTGTACAAATAAATAACTTTCTATAATGTCTTATATGTCACAGGCACTCCTAAAACATTTGGGGTGGTGGGTTGATGATAGAAAGTGATTCAAATTTTATGGAACACACATCTAAAGAATTCTTGAAGTCAGTTTTGGATACACGACTGAGTACAAATGAACAAAAAAAAACATTCTTTTAATGTGTTATGAACTTTAGGAGAGACCTAGAAGCATCAAATATGTTAGATGTTACTTTCAAAGGAGATGTCAATGAGACAACCAACACCTGCATGTGTCCATGGTTTAGTACGAGTAAAAAACACCACCACAGTGTGACTAAGAGGTTGGTCATTGTAGATTATTTGAATAATTATTTTGAAGATTACAAATGCTTCCAATTTCCTAACGGTAATTGTGCAAAGAGGAGAGAAACCAAACAAGTGGAACCTACATGTTAAAACATTGAATTATTGGTGTGATTCTAAATTCACAAGAAATTTTAATTGTGGAGGCGAAGACTAACATATTGATCATTTATTTTGTAGGCGGTTCAAATGCAGATGAAACATATCCCCATCGTCACTTATCTTTCAGCAATTTAAAGTCTGCGCAAGGTGTGTATTGAATGTCCTTAATTTCAATACATTCATTTATTGTATGTAAGGTACAAAGCCTTGGATACCTTATCTAATATTTAATGCATTGTGTTGCAGATGCAGCAAATATGCAGAGAGATGTATCTTACGGAATGAGCAGGTTGAGCTTTAGAAAGTAAATGTATGACATGTAGACGGTCTATTTTAGAATTGTAAACGTCTAAAATTCATGTATATGAGATTGTAGATTGTGTATATTTAAAATAAATAAATATGGAATGTACAACTGACCTACATTTTTATGATTTTGAGAGTATTTTAAAAATGTGCTTATTGGTGTTATCCAACGTAGGACCACTCATGTTATATATGGATAGTAGAAAATATTTTGACATATAGAACGCTGATGTAATTATGATGAAATGATGTAATCAACAATAACTAATTATCATGTGGAATTTTTATTGCTATTGTCAAAGTGCTGAAAAATAAAATTTATTTTTTAAGCATGTTGAAAAACACAGTGTGTTTTTCAACACTATAAAAACAAACCATTGTTTTCCACAAGGTGCAAACCACAATGTTGTTCCACCTTTATGTAACGATGTAATCCACAGTAATGATGTTTTTCCATCTTATTACAATTATGTAATCCACATTAAATAATTATTGGGTGGAGAAGCATTGTTTTTCCATCTTATTGCAATTATTGTAATGATGCAATCCACAACAAGGAATTATCATAAGGAGAAGAGTTGTTTTTTTTTCAAAGTGTTGAAAAATAAAGTGTGTTTTTCAACACGTTGAAAAACACTCTATGTTTTTTGACACGTTGAAATACACATTGTGTTTGTCAACACTTTGAAAAATACAATTTGGTTTATGACAAGGTGCAAAACACGATGTTTTTCCTCCTTGTTGTAATTATGGAATGCATATCAAGTAACTACCACAATGAGAAGGGTTGATTTTTTCAAAGTGCTCAAAAATTAAGTGTGTTTTTTAGCACTTTGAAAAATGTAACGCCATTTATATCAAGGTGCAAACCACAATGATTTTCCTCATTGTTGAAATGATGTAATGCATATCAAGTAACTACCACGAGGAGAAGGGTTCATTTTTTCAAAGTGCTAAAAAATAAAGTGTGTTTTTCGACACGTTGAAAAACACACAGTATTTTTACACACTTTGAAAAATGCAATGCCCTTTATAACAAGGTGCAAACCACGATGCATTTCCTCCTTGTCGTAATGATGTAATGCATATCAAGTAACTACCATGAGAAGAATGGTTGATTTTTTCAAAGTGCTCAAAAATTGAGTGTGTTTTTCGGCACTTTGAAAAATGCAACGTTGTTTATAACAAGGTGAAAACCATGATGTTTTTCCTCCTTATTGTAATGATGTAATACATGTCAAGTAACTACCACGATGAGAAGGGTTGATTTTTTCAAAGTGCTGAAAAATAGATAGTGTTTTTCAACACGTTGAAAAATAAACTGTGATTTTCAACACTTTGAAAAACAAAATGCCGTTTATAACAAGGTGTAAACCACGATGTTTTTCCTCCTTGTTGCAATGATGTAATGCATATCAAGTACTACCACGAGGAGAAGGGTTGATTTTTTCAAAGTGCTGAAAAATAGCAAGTGTTTTTCAACGCTTTGAAAAATACAACATCATTTATAACAAGGTGCAAAACACGATGCATTTCCTCCTTCTTGTAATGATGTAATGCATATCAAGTAACTACCACGAGGGGAATGGTTGATTTTTTCAAAGTGTTCAAAAATTAAATGTATTTTTCGATATGTTGAAAAACACACTATGTTTTTCAGCAATTTGAAAAATGCAACGCTGTTTATAACAAGATGCAAACCACGATGCATTTCCTCCTTGTTGTAATGATGTAATGCATACCAAGTAACTAACACAAGGAGAAGGGTTGATTTTTTCAAAGTGCTCAAAAATTAAGTGTGTTTTTTGACACCTTGAAAAACACATTGTGTTTTTCAACACTTTGAAAAATGCAACGTTGTTTATAACAAGGTGCAAACCACGATACTTTTTCTCCTTGTTGTAATGACGTAATGCATATCAAGTAACTACCATGAGGAGAAGAGTTGGTTTTTTCAAAGTGCTGAAAAATAGAGAGTGATTTTCAACACGTTAAAAAACATATTATGTTTTTCAGCAGTATGAAAAATGCAACGCCATTTATAACAAGGTGAAAACCATGATGTTTTTCCTCTTTATTGTAATGATGTAATGCATATCAAGTAACTACCATGATGAGAAGGGTTGATTTTTTCAAAGTGCTGAAAATAGAGTGTTTTTTTCAACACTTTGAAAAACGCAACATAATTTATAATAAGGTACAAACCACGATGTTTTTCCTCTTTGTTGTGATAATGTAATGCATATCAAGTAACTACCATGAGGAGAAGGGTTAATTTTTTCAAAGTGCTGAAAAATTAGTGAGTGTTTTTCAACACATTGAAAAACGCAGTGTTTTTTTATTACTTTGAAAACCGTAAAGTTGTTTATAATAAGGTGCAAACCATGATGCATTTCCTCCTTGTTGTAATGATGTAATACATATCAAGTAACTACCATGAGGAGAAGGGTTGTTTTTTTCAAAGCACACAAAAATTAAGTGTGTTTTATGACACATTAAAAAACACATTGTGTTTTTCTGAACTTTGAAAAATGCAACATAGTTTATAACAAGGTGCAAACCACGATGTTTTTCCTCATTGTTGTAATGATGTAATGCATATCAAGTAACTACCTCAAAAAGAAGGGTTGATTTTTTCAAAGTGCTGAAAATAGAGAGTATTTTTCAACACGTTGAAAAACACATTGTGTTTTTCAGCACTTTGAAAAATGCAACGCCGTTTATAACAAGGTGCAAACCATGATTTTTTTCCTCCTTGTTGTAATGATGTAATGCATATCAAGTAACTGCCATGAGGAGAATGGTTGATTTTTACAAGATGCCAAAAAATAGTGAGTGTTTTTCAACACTTTGAAAAATGTAATGTCTTTTTTTAGCACTTTGAAAAACGCAACGCCATTTATAAAAAGGTGCAAACCATGATGCATTTCCTCCTTGTTGTAATGATGTAATATATCAAGTAAATACCACGAGGAGAAGGGTTGATTTTTTAAAAGTGGTAAAAAATAGCGAATCAAGTAACTACAAAGAGGAGAAGGGTTTTGATTTTGCACAATGTTCAAAATTAAGTATGTTTTTTGACACGTTAAAAAATGTAGTGTTTTTCAGCACTTTGAAAAATGTAATGTAGTTTATAACAATGTGTAAACCATGATGTTTTCTACCTTATTGTAATGATGTGTTGCATATCAAGTAACTACCACGAGGAGAAATGTTGAATTTTTCAAAGTGCTAAAAAATAGAGAGTGTTTTTCAACACCTTGAAAAACACAATGCCGTTTATAATAAGGTGCAAACCACGATGTTCTTCCTCCTTATTGTAATGATGTAATTCATATCAAGTAAATACCATAAGGAGAAGGGTTGATTTTTCAAAGTGTTAAAAAATAAAGAGTGTTTTTCAACACTTTGAAAAACGTAACATAGTTTATAACAAGGTGAAAACCACGATGATTTTCCTCCTTGTTGTAATGATGTAATGCATATCAAGTAACTACCATGAGGAGAAGGGTTGATTTTTTCAAAGTGCTGAAAAATAGTGAGTGTCTTTCAACACGTTGAAAAAATGCACTTTATTTTTTAGCACTTTAGAAAAAGGTGCAAACCATGATGATTCTTCCTCCTTATTGTAATGATTTAATTTATATCAAGTAACTACAAGGTAAATTTTTTCACCAAAAATAGAGATTGTTTTTCAATACGTTGAAAAACACATTGTGTTTTTGAGTACTGTTAAAAATGCAATGTCGTTTATAACAAGGTTTTAAAACCACAATTTTTTTCTTTCTTGTTGTTATTATGTAATGCATATCAAGTAACTACCACAAGGAGAAGGGTTGATTTTTGTCAAAGAAAAATTGTGAGTGTTTTTTAACATGTTTAAAAATGAATTGTGTTTTTCATACACTTTGATAAATGCAACACTGTAACAAGGTGTTAACCAAGATGCATTTACTCCTTTTTTGTAATGATGTAATGAATAGGTACCAAGAAGAAAAGGTTGATTTTTCTCAAAGTTCTCAAAAATTAAGTGTGTTTTTCAACATGTTGAAAACACAATGTATTTTTCAACACTTTGAAAAATTAGTTTGTAATAAGGTGTAAACCATGTTGTAATTCGACATGTATCAAGGTGCAAAGGATAAGGGGTTGATTTTTTCAAAGTGATGAAAAATAGAGTTTGTTTTTCAAGTATACATTTGAGGAAAACACATTGTCCTTTTTGTCAATGATGTTTTAAAAATGCAATGTTTGTTCAAACAAGTGCTAAACCACAAAAAATAGTTTATTATATAATGCATATCAAATGTCTACCACAAGGAGAATGGTTGATTCAACAAAGTGTTAAAAAATAGAGAGTGAAAAAAAAATACACTGTGTTTTTCAACATTTTTATTTTTTAATAAGGTGTAGACCATGATGATTTTCCTCCTAGTTATAAAAATATCAAGTAACTACCACAAGGAGAATGGTGTTTTTTCAAAGTGCTGAGAAATTTGTTTTTCAACATGTTGACATTGTGTTTTGTAGCACTTTGAAAAATGCAAATTTATAACAAGGTGTAAAATATGATACATTTACTCCTTTTTGTAATGATGTATACCATATCAAGTAACTGCCACGAGGAGAAGGGTTGATTTTTTCAAAGTGCTCAAAAATTAAGTGTGTTTTTCGACATGTTGAAAAACACAATGTGTTTTTCAGCGCTTTGATAAATGCAACGTTGTTTATAACAAGGTGCAAACAACGATGTTTTTCCTCCTTTTTGTAATGATGTAATGCATATCAAATAAATGTCATGAGAAGGGTTGATTTTTTCAAAGTGTAGAAAAATAGAGAGAGTTTTTCAGCAGTTAGAAAAATGCAATGTCATTTTTAACAAGGTGCAAACCATGATGTTTTTCCTTCTTGTTGTAATGATGTCATGCATATCAAGTGACTACCATGAGGATAATTGTTGATTTTTTCAAAGTGTTGAAAAATAGTGACTGTTTTTCAATGTAAACGCACTGTATTTTTTGGCACTTCAAAAAATGCAACGTCGTTTATAACAAGGTGCAAAACACAATGCATTTAATCCTTTTTGTAATGATGCAATGCATATCAAGTAACTACCACGAGGAGAAGGGTTGATTTTTTCAAAGTGCTCAAAAATTAATTGTGTTTTTTGACATGTTGAAAAACACATTGTGTTTTTTAGCACTTTAAAAAATGCAACGTAGTTTATAGCAAAGTGCAAACCACAACGTGTTTCCTCCTTGTTGTAATGATGTGATGCATGTCAAGTAACTACCATGGGGAGAAGGGTTGATTTTTTCAAAGTGCTAAAAAAATAGAGAGTGTTTTTCAACACGTTAAAAAACACGGTGTGTTTTTCAGCACTTTGAAAAATGCAACACCATTTATAACAAGGTGTAAAACACAATTTTTTTCCTCCTTTTTGTAAGGATGTAATGCATATCAAGTAACTACCACGAGGTGAATGGTCTATTTTTTCAAAGTGCTGAAAAATAATGAATGTTTTTCAACAAGTTCAAAAACACATTGTGTTTTTCAGCACTTTGAAAAACATAACGCAGTTTATAACAAGGTGAAAACCATGATGATTTTCCTCCTTGTTGTAATGATTTAATGTATATCAAGTAACTACCATGAGGAGAAGGGTTGATTTTTCCAAAGTGTTGAAAAATAGCGAGCGTTTTTAAACACGTTGAAAAAAACATTGTGTTTTTCAGCACTTTGAAAAATGTAATGTCGTTTATAACAAGGTGAAAACCACGATGCATTTCCTCGTTGTTGTAATGATGTAATGCATATCAAGTAACTTCCATGAGGAGAAAGGTTGATTTTTTCAAAGTGCTCAAAAATTAAGTGTGTTTTTCGACACGTTGAAAAAATGCACTATGTTTTTCAGCACTTTGAAAAACACAATGTAGTTTATTACAAGGTGTCAAATACGAAGTTTTTTCTCATTTTTTGTAATGATGTAATGCATATCAAGTAACTACCATGAGGAGAAGGGTTGATTTGTAGAAAGTGCTAAAAAATAGAGAACGTTGAAAAATACCTTGTGTTTTTCAGCACTTTGAAAAATGCAACACCATTGATAACAAGGTGTAAACCACTATGTTTTTTCTCCTTGTTGTAATGATGTAATGCATATCAAGTAACTACCATGAGGTGAATGGTCTATTTTTTCAAAGTGCTGAAAAATAACAAGTGTTTTTCAACATGTTCAAAAACACACTATGTTTTTCAGCACTTTGAAAAACGCAACGCAGTTTATAAGAAGGTGCAAACCATGATGATTTTCCTGCTTTTTGTAATAATGTAATGCATATAAAGTAACTACCATGAGGATAAGGGTTGATTTTTTCAAAATGCTAAAAAAATAGCGAGTGTTTTTTCAACACGTTCAAAAAACTACTATGTTTTTTAGCACTTTGAAAAATACAACGCTATTTATAACAAGATGAAAACCACAATGCATTTCCTCATTGTTGTAATGATTTAATGCATATCAAGTAACTACCACAAGGAGAAGGGTTGATTTTTTCAAAGTGCTCAAAAATTAATTGTGTTTTTCGACACGTTAAAAATGTACTGTGTTTTTCGACACTTTGAAAAATATAACGTATTTTATAACAAAGTGCAAACCACGATATTTATCCTCCTTGATATAATGATGTAATATATATCAAGTAACTACCATGAGGAGAAGGGTTGATTTTTTCAAAGTGCTGAAAAATAGAGAGTGTTTTTCAACACACACTGTTTTTTTCAGCACTTTGAAAAATGCAATGCCATTTATAACAAGGTGCAAACCACAATGTTTTTCCTTCTTTTTGTAATTATGTAATGCATATCAAGTAACTACCATAAGGAGAATGGTTTATTTTTTCAAAGTGCTCACAAATAGAGAGTGTTTTTCAACACGTTCAAAAACACATTGTGTTTTTCAACACTTTGAAAAATGCAACGTCGTTTACAATAAGGTGCAAACCACGATGTTTTTACTCCTTGTTGTAATGATGTAATGCATATCAAGTAACTACCACAATGAGAAGGGTTGATTTTTTTTGAAGTGCTGAAAAATAGAGAGTTTTTTTCAACATATTGAAAAACATACTGTATTTTTCAGTACTTTGAAAAACGTAACGTCATTTATAACAAAGTTCAAATTGTGATGCATTTCCTCCTTGTTGTAATGATGTAATGCATATCAAGTAACTGCCATGAGGAGAAAGGTTTATTTCTTCAAAGTGCTAAAAAATAGCGAGTGTTTTTCAACACATTGAAAAATGCACTATGTTTTTTAGCACTTTAAAAAATGCAACATTGTTTATATCAAGGTGAAAACCAAAATGCAGTTCCTCCTTGGTGTAATGATATAATGCATATCAAGTATCTACCACGAGGAGAATGGTTGATTTTTTCAAAGTGCTCAAAAATTAAGCATGTTTTTTGACACATTTAAAAACACATTGTGTTTTTCAACACTTTGAAAAATGCAACGTTGTTTATAACAAGGTGAAAACCATGATGCATCTCCTGCTCTGATACCATAAAAGGAACAATAACCAGATCGTATCAAGCCAAGAACTTAGATGTTAATCAAACACCATGATCAATAAGATAAAGGAAAATCACCAGAATAACTTTGATAAAACCTTTGTAAACAAATGAGTGGCAATATCATATATTATTATGGAACTCAATGAAATACAATGAGAATTTGACTTGCTTATATAGGCAAGGAATAACAATTTAAGAACTAGTCAAGGTCGTAGATCAAGCCATAAATCAAGGAAAGAACTAGTCAAGACCATAGATTCAGGAAAGAACTAGACATCAAGGATCTATTCAATACCATAGATCAAGGAAAGAATTATACCTAATAACTAAATAATATCCCCCTAAAATCTAAATGACATAAAATAAATATCCAAACACATAAGTGGGTGAGGATAAGTACAATAAAGGTAAATAAAGTACCTAGGTGAACATGAGATAAGGTAAATACCTACTCTAACACCCCCCCAAATGAAGCTAGGGGCCCAAAAATAAAAGTGACATATCTATAGTATGAGTCCCAACAACTAGGCCTGATCAAGTACAATCCATGAAGAAATCTCGAACCAAAAGAAGGAAAGAATCATGTTAGAAGGAAAGAGAAAGAAGAAGAAGAAGGAAGATGTTCTCATGAACAATCCCTAAGAACAACTTCTAAAACTCCAAGCATACCATGTAACTCAAGGTAGCGAGGTGATGAAAAAGGCTTCGTAAAGATGTCTGCAACCTGTTACTGAGTCAGAATGTACTGTAAGAAAATAACTTCATCCTATATGTGTTGATGAATGAAATGGATGTGTAGCTTAATATGTTTGGTCCGCTGGTGCTCAACTGGGTTACGAGAAATGTGAATTGCACTTTGGTTGTCACACTAAAGTACAGTCGGTGAATCATGTGGGAATCCAAAATCTCTTAATAATTGTTGAAGCCAAAGAATTTGCTAACTCGATATAATTTTTACCCTGTACTCTGCCTCTAAAGATGAAATTGTAATAGCCTGTTGCTTTTTGCATGCCCAAGCAGTTGGAGAAGAACCAAGACAAAAAATATAACTAGAAGTGGAATGTATGTCATCAATAGAACCTACCCAATCTGAATCTGTATATCCAACCAAGTAGAACCCCTAGTGTAGTGTAGGCTGAAGTGGGAAGTGCCCTGCAAATAGTGTGAAATCCTTTTAGCAGTCTATTAGTGACTATTATGAGGAGAATTTACAAATCAAGATACAAGCCCTACTGCAAATGAAATATCAGAGCGATCATGGATTAAGTACATGAGACTTCCAACCAAATACCTATACAATGTAGGATCATAAAGTGGAGTGGTACATGTGGAAGTAAAAGTAACCTGAGACTGAAAAAGGAGATGGACTTGGCTTACAATCAGCCATATTAAAGCGTTGAAGAAGATCATGGGTGTACTTTTGTTGTCTCAAATGAATCCTTGAATCTATATGAGAAATATGTAATCTAAGGAAATAATGTAATAATTTAAGATTTGTCATGTCAAATTGTGTAGAAAGAGCAATCTGAATAGTTTGAATGTGGGAAGAAGAGATGTTAGTAAGTAATAAATCATTAACATACAAGACAAGTATCACAATTTCCTCACCAACATGTTGGAGATACATTGTATGATTGGAGTGGCAATGAAAAAAACTAGTAGATAGAAGAAAAGAATCCATCTTCTCATACCAACCTTGAGGGGCTTGTTTGAGACAGTAGAGAGACATTCAAAGCCTATAAATAAGATAAGAATCCTGAAAAAATCTAGCAGGTTACTCCGTTTATATTTCCTTTTGTAAATATCCATGTAAGAAGGCACTCTTCACATTCATCTGGTATACAGGCCACCCCTATGATGCAGCAATAGCAAGTACAAGGTGTACAGAATCCATCTTGGCAATGGGTGCAAAAGTCTCAGAGTAATCAATACCTTCAACTTTTGAAAACCCCTTTGCAATAAGACGAGTCTTATACTTGTCAATGGACCCATTAGCAACGTATTTAGTTTGGTATACCCACTTACACCAAACCATGTTTCTTCCTTTAGGAAGAGATACCAAATCTCAAGTACGATTCTTCATTAAATAAGAATACTCGGTTATCATCACATCATCCCACTCTTGTATCCCATGAGCATTTGAAAGATATTGTGGATCCTCATAAACTGCCTGACACAAAAGTCTAGAACCTATAGAATGTGCGTGATGATGCCTAGTGGGTGGAAGATCCTGTATGAAATTTGTTGCCTCAGAAACTGTAGTACGAGCCCACTTAGGCATGGTGACAACATCAATAGGAATATGATCTTCAATGACATCTATAACCTCCTCATGAACCTCCTCAAAGAAAGGATCCTCAAGATGAGATGAAGGAGGCATGGAAGAAGATGAAGAATCATGAGTGAAGTGCTCATCAAGCTGAACATGTGTTCGAAAAATAATGGACCATGAGTATCAAGATCTAAATTTCGATAAGCTCTTATATCATCACAATACCCTACAAAGATCAAGGGTTTACTCTGCTTATCCAAGGATGTCCTTTTCTTCTTTGGCAAAAAATCCCAAGCATGGCTCCCAAATACTCAAAAAATGAGACATTTGGCTTAGTGTTGGACCAAGCTTCCTCTAGAGTCAAATGCTCAAGTGCTTTATGTGGTGTGTGATTCTGAATGTAGTTAACACAATTAACTGATTCTTCCCAGTAGATAAGAGGTAAATCTCTAGAATCCATCATACAGTTAGCCATTTCCTTCAAAGTTATATTCTTCTGTTCTACTAAGAGATTTTGTTGTGGAGTATGAGGAACATAATGTTGGTGAATAATGCCTCAAGTTGCCAAAAATTCAAAAAAAACTCATTGTTGAAGTACTCCCCCATTATTAGTATGAAGGTTCTTTATGCAACTAGAATATTATTTCTCGACCAAATCCTTGAGCACTTTGAAGTTTTAAAAAACATCACTTTTGCACTTGAGAAAATAAACTCAAGTACACCTCGAGAAATTATCAATAAACGTAAGTGCATACTTAGCTCCATTGAAATACGGGGTAGGAAAAACAATCAAGTGACTATACGCACAAGCTCATGTGGTGAAGAAACTCTCTTGGATAATTTTTTAGGAAAATGGATCTTGGTGTTGTTTCCCTAATGTGATAGCCAAAGTAAAACTCCCTCGAGACAATAAACTCTGATGAAAGACTGTATTTACCATACGATGAGTGCTTAACTCCTTCAAATATCTGTAATTGACATGTCAAAATATTTCATGCCAAAGATTTACTCTCTAAATTTGTATGAGAAACCAATCCTATCCCTATAGACAAAGTGTCATCAAAACCCTCTAAAGTGATAAATTCTGGAATTATGATCAACAATATCTTGAGTAATAAGTGAATGAGGCTCCAACAAAGTTCCTGCTTTTGCCGCATCTGGTGTAAAAGTCAGCTATTTTTCCTTGACTAGAATGACTAATTTGATATACGAAAAGAAAATTTTTGGTAATGTTAGGATCATACAGTGCATCTTGGATATTGTTATCATTAAGGTGTATATCACATTTTCCCTTAAAAAAAATAAAGGAAAAATCTCCAACATCAATTTTGGAAGTAGAACTCAAACCTAGAAAAACAAAAGACTCCTTAGAAGAAGTCATGTGGATGAGATGCACCAAAATATATAACCTAACTATCTGTAAGTGGTGACTGAGATCTCCCAACAAAATTAAGTGCTTTGTCCATGCATGATTATAAGGAGGTGGAGTGGAGATAGAAATTTTTTGTTTCTTAAGTGCATCTTCTAAGGCTTACATTCTCTTATAACAACATATTTTCTTCATGACCACTACTCCCTGTAAAAAGAGCATGAAAGGATAGAATTATTCTTAGATTTACAATAATCCTTAGTGTTTCAATTTGTTTTCTTTGGGTTTAGGAGCATTTTGAGATGGAGAATGGGTGGATTTTGTTTTACTTTTTGGTTTTCCCTTGCTCTTAGGATTAGATGCAACTAATGCCTTTTGAGAGGTGGAGGACTCAAGGTGAGACAATTTTAGATTCTTCCTTAGTAAGTCTTTCACAAAAATCTTTCTAAGTCAGGAATTTGGAATGTGTCACCTAAGGCATCCATACTAGAGAAAAAGGTAGAAGTAAAATATTTGAAATAGTCCTCTCAACTTGGATAGAATCAAGTAAACAAAATTTTCATCTTTATCATATCTTCCACTCCCCTTCAATTGTGTCAAAAAATTCTTGAGCTTTGTAAGATAGTCTATAATTGTTTGAAACTATTTAGGAATAAGAGAGGTGATCTCAATTTCAAGTTGCAGGGCTCTCATATGATTCACCTTACCAATTAAATCCTCTAATTTCTCTCACACGTTTGAAAGGAGAGTCACATTTTTCCAAATGAAATAAAAGAATGTTACTTACATAAGTTCCTATCAAACCCATACACTGATCAGATTTGAACAGGTACCCAAATTTCTTATATTCTCTTGTGAACACTAGTAGTTCTAAAGAGGTTAAAGCCCATAATCCTTTTCTTCTTAATTAATTGTTTCCATTCTTGGTTTTCATGTGTGGTAATTATGTGTTGATTAATGGCTCAACATTATCTAATTTAGAAGTAGATAAAAACACCATCCTAAAAAAATCACCAAAATAAATGCAAGAACCAAGCAATGCAACAAGATCCCTAAACAATGAAACAAGAGACCCTTCGTATTTTGGAACTTTATAATGAGTGCATGTGATGATATGACAAATTTATAATTATAATGTGATTCTCATAAATATATATTGCAAATGGAAATATCATGAAAAAAAATAACTTTTGAAAAAAATGACACTCAATTTCGAGTTACTGATCAAAATGATACAAGACTTTACAAGTTTATGCTCTACTATTTATTTTAGTCTACTACTCAAACAAAATAAAGTGCTCTTATCTTCACCACTCAAATGAAATGAAAAGAGGATGGAGTTAAGCACCTACTAGTAGGAATCACAATATTTTAGCCCTCATACCACCATACCATATGACCAAGGGATAAATATTTTAATGGCTGTATGCACCACTTACTATTCTAGGGTGAGCTCGCTGGTTTTAATGATGAAAGTACACATCCAATTTCTTCATCTAGGTTGACAAAATGAAATTTTTAGAATGTGCTCGAAAAATGACAGTGTCATCGTCTAAAACTATGAAAACCATGTACAACAGCCTGTGAACCATTCCAAAAAAGGAAATAACGACTGTCTTGTTGGTGCTCAAAGTAGTCTTGCATGGAATGCATACCTTGTAAAAATCTATCAATTTGCGAGAAGGGTATCGCTTTCTTTTTCCCCGTGTTGAAAAATAAAGCCTGTGTTTTTTCAATACTTTGAAAAATGCCATTTTAATTTGTTCCTGGATCATAGGTGCAAACTTACGGGTCCATGGTTTTCCACCTTGTTTCAATGATATAATCCCTCTGGAATTAGGTCTGCAATTTGAGTTTCCCATTCTCTGTTTATCAAAAAACTTGGGTTCCCCCATGTTTTCTATTCTCCAAAACGGTGTGGGACCTCATGTAATTCCTTAAGTAATATCTTCCCTAAAATACTTTTTTGAGAAATGAATGGATTGTCACCTCTGAGAAACACATTTGACCCTATGTTTACATTTCCAAATTCTCT
Organism: Taxus chinensis; assembly: GCA_019776745.2. Classification (NCBI taxonomy): domain Eukaryota; kingdom Viridiplantae; phylum Streptophyta; class Pinopsida; order Cupressales; family Taxaceae; genus Taxus; species Taxus chinensis. The sequence continues at coordinate 729,183,996 of CM034152.1, read as the reverse complement.
GTCCTTGGAGAAATTTCTACATTTTTGGGCTTGAAGGTGATTGTTTCCAATGTATTTTACGATTTGATGGGTGTACTACTTACTGGTCCAAATTGACATCCATTACATCGACAGGGGACGTAATCACTCTTTTAAGGTTGGAATGCGGATGGGTTGGGTACTTTAAAATATTGACTATGAATCACCTCACCTTAAATTACTGTCCAAGTGGAGGAACAATCACTCATTTGAAGGTCTACTTAAAGGTTATGGCCTTGGAGTAGCGTTGGGAGGACATGCGGAGGTTTTCGCTACTTCACTTGGACTTAGAAATTTTTTTATGTAGTTGGTATCAGTTTGGCAAGTAACAAGACACGTGGCAAGCTCACTACTCATTCGGGGTAACTCCTCTTTGAGGAACCATTTTGAAAATTTTTCAACATGGGGCCTTATCGAGGATACCCTGCATGTTTGAAAATGATAATGGCACCAATACAGTTGTATTTTGGAAAGAATGCATCAGGATGACACGTGGAGGCCTCCACTTAATTTGGGTCATTTTTCTTAGAATTTTCCCACATGGCCATTAAGTTAGACTACCTCGAAGCATGACACATTAATGCCTTTCACTGAGCTTCAAGCATTCAGAAAATTTAATTACCTTACTGAAACAAACTTCCACGTCACCTAGACACCTGTGCTCCATTCAAGGTATCAATTTTTTGGGACCGTCATCAAGGTGCGCCATGGTGAGCACGTGGTCCCTTTGACTAGGATTCAAAGGGGTGGGGAGGTGGACCATCAGGGCCAATTTGGTTTTAGTCTTACCTACGTAAGGATTAAAATCTCAAAACTTAGTCCCACAAGCTCGATAAAGGATCAGATGTCAAATCTTTCTCTGACCACATGATGGAGGTGTGGAATCACAAGGGCAAATTTGCAAAAATTGATCCTTTTGGGAGAATAAACAGTAGTAAAACATCAAAGATGGCCAACAGATCTGTCACGGTTAGGAAACCTAGTCAATATTCCTGTCTTAACCGACGTTCAACCAAGGAAGGGCGAAGCTGTGGGGAAAACTTAGAAAATTTTCCCTTTTCCAAAAAGTTAGTAAAATGGAAAAATTTGGCTATGGTTCCACTGGGGCCTGTTATCCAAAATTCACCCCCTAGGGTAATTTTGATAACATGCTTAAAATTATTTAGTCCCGAGCCAGTAGAGTGATTCAAGGCCCAAAATCATGTTTTTCGGAGGTCCCCTCGGCCTTTTTCTAACTCCCCCATCCAAGAAGAAATCCAACAGGTTGAGAAAATGGAAGAAATGCAAAAAATAAGGTTGCAGGACTGTTTTGAGGCATTTCAGGTCTGAAGGGTACGGGTTGAACTGAGGTTCATCGTACCAAACTTGACGCCGAAAAAATGAAGAAAATCAGCTAAGTCCTAGTCCAGGCGCTCTGCAGGACAGTTGGGACATCGGGACGTGTGGGACGTGAAAAGCTAAATCAGCCGAAAGAGGGAAAAAATTTCCTAAGTCTTGTTTCGCATGGTCTAGGACATCCGGGCCAAAAGTACAAACAGGATGCGGATCGGCCGGTTTGGCGCAAGTCGGTCTATTTCGGGCGGTTCGGGGATATTTGTCCCAGACAGTTTGGGACATACGGGCCAAAAGTATGTGAAGGATGCGAACCAGCCGATTCGGCTGAAACAAGAGACTTTCATCCGAGACAGTTTGGAATAGCTAGGCCAAAAGTATGTGAGGGACACGAAAAGCCGAAAGAGCCGCCAACGAATCAAATCTCGCCACGTGTCTTCACCTCATCGACCCGGCGGGAAAATTTTGAAAATTTTTCCCAAGGCAAAACAAAAGGGAAATGTTATCCAAATGTGCCCCCTGCTCATTTTGTGGCTAACTCCCTTTCATTCTTTCCTTCTATTGTGCCTCAGTCATAAATTTTTACTTTTTAGGCACTCAAAACCTTCTAGAAATGGCACCATTGGATAGAGCTCTTTCTCAGCTTTCCAGAAAGGTAAAGTTTACCTCCTAGTCCAAGTATTTTTCAAGTTATGGCTTGGTGGAGTTTTTGTGGGAAATTTTCCCTTGCAAGGTCCGCAGCCAATCCTGAACTTGCCACGTGTCCAGCGTCAAAAATATCAAAGCGATCTGATTTTGGCCTGTTTTTTCCCTAAAACTTCAAATCGCCATAACTTTCGATCCAAAGCTTGGATTTTCGTGTTCTTTATATCAATGGAAAGCTGGTGAAATTCTATACAAGATTCCATGGTCAATTTTGAATTTTGGTTCAGTTTGGAGAGAGAAAATCAAAAACACTTCTGATACGTGCCCATGGACAGAACTGATGTTTCAACAACCAATTTTAATGCAAAATGGGTCGCATTCTTCTCCAGCATGGTCAAAAATGTCAGGAGCATGGGTCTATCAGGTCACCCATGCTGTTTTTAATGCATTTTGGTTCAATGGGGAATGGCTCCCACATTTTTTCACGTTTTCTCTCTCCTGGGCTCGACCCATGCACTGTAAAAGCCAGATTTGGCTCATTTTTCAAATGTGGAACACTTTTTTGCATAGCAAGCTTCTGTTTTCACCTTCAACAAGTGATTTTGGCAAGTATCAGACCTTCCATGGATTGTAACAGGTTTTTTTGCCTCTTTGGTGTTGGAATACAAGGATTTTGTTGTTGAAAATCACAATACAGGCTCTGTGAATGCTTTCAGTCCTTTGTATGTGTTGTTTGCATTCATTTCAAACCTTTGATTATAGCTTATCAACCTGTGCATGATGTTTTATGTTGCAATTTCTTATTTGTGTCTATTTGCATTAGCAAGAAGTGCTCACCACTCCTTTGGTGTATCACCCTTATCAGTTTAGTTTTAATTTTTGCATTTCTTATCCCTGTCTCCTTGCAAATTAAGATAAAATTAGGATCTGAACCTCTGCAGCTTGTGTAAATAATAGATCTAATCAGAGGATTTTGAGGAACCAACCTCTAATCTAGAGATTCCTCTCTCATTTTGCAAGTCCCACACTTGGAGAGAGGTTTCAATGTTGTGCAATCACACTGGATGCCCTGAACATCAACTTACAACCTTGATTTGCATCCAGGGGTGCTGCTGATTTGCAACAATAGTTTTGGCACACCCGGTGGGACCTTAGAGGTCTTCCACTTCATCTTTTGCAGGTTGGTGTGTTCCTGTAAAGATTTCAGCCTTTGGAGGCACTTGCAAACACATCTGGAGACTCCATCTAATCAACAACCCATTTCTGAAGTTGCAAACCTGTTTTTCATCCATTTCCATCCATTATTCTTTCCATCTCTTTCATTCTTTTCCATTCCATGAAGTTGTGCAATCATGACTTCATTTCCATCATGGAACTCACATTTACAACAGCAGTAATGTTTCCCACCTCCAACATGTTTTTTAAATCCTCCAAATCAGCATTTTGAACAAATTCAAAATCAGCATACATACCCATATGAGCAGCAATGCCAAAATCAGTTTGGCTATGGAGCTTTCCAAGAGCAAGGGTGTGCATACAATGAAGACAATCAGATGCAAGATGCTGGTCTGTTGGAGAAAATCCAAAAGATGGAGGTAAACATGGTGCAATCCAGGGCTCAAGCACAAATGAAAGCATTTGGAATCGGTTGTGAAGCACCATGTCCATGGGTGGGACCTTTCCCAAGGCATTACAGCCCTCAAGAGAAGCTTGACTTCATGATTGCAACACTGCCATTGCTTACAAAGTGGATTGAAGGAATAGAGGTGTATGAGAGGAGTATTCAGCAACCTTGTCAACGAGTAAGCACACCATCTCATGCCTTTTCTTTTCCTCTTTCCCAATCTGTTTTATCTCAGTAGTGTCAAGTTTTAAACTCTCCATCTGTTGTCCCAAGTGTTGAATCCATTTCTCCACCCCCTAGTCTTCCACCTCATCTCAATTCTTTTGTCCTTTTCCCTTCCAAATAGTCATCCCCTCCACAAGAGTTAAATGAAACACCCTCTCCTCCAAAGAAACAAGAGGTTTTACCTCCTCTACCACCACAAAAAATTGCCAAAAATTGAGTCATGAAGGACAGCAAAAAGAGAAGCCAAACAAGGATGAAGAAATTCAAATTTTGAAGAGTTGGGCTCTTAAATTTGGGATGAAGAAGATCCCTTTACTAATGAAACCTTCAGAAGAGGTTGGAGTTAAAGAACAAATGGTGGTCAAGATTGATTTTGTTGCAGTAGAAGAAGAGCAAAAAGGAGTTGCAGATCAGCAATCAATTTGTTCAAAATATAATGTCCATGTTGGCACCCTATTTGAAGGAAATGCTGATCCAATTCAAATTGCAAAAATCAGTCATGAGGGACAGCAAGAGGAAGGAGAAGGTATCTCCAAATCCAAAAGAAGAGGAGCACATTCCAGCTGTGGTGGAGAAAAGTGCAGATCCAAAGGCTTTGAGCAAAAAGCAGGTTATAGAAGAACCTTCAGTTCTTCTCTCTACTTCATCTCTCTCAAGTTCTAGTACTGAAGAAGAGTTTGATCCCTCAAACTCAATGCTGGAGGATGAAAGAAACCATGGTGATCAAGTTGCAGATCAAGAGAACGCCATGGGAGAGGTTGAACATTTGCAGCAGGAAAACAATGAGGCAGTTTACCTGTTTGATTTGGAGGACTGTTTTGATGAAGAAGAACCGGTTGAGTTTCCACCATTCTCTCTTTCATCATCCATCTTCCAAACACAAGAGCCTGCTATCATGGAGGAGAGTATTCATTTGCAGTAGCCTGCATCTTATAGAAGCTCTTTGGAACCAAGATTGGAAGATTTTAATCTTTCATGTCCTTCATTGGAGGAAGAGAAAGGGCAGAAGGGTTCTACCATTGCTTCCACACCATCCATTCAAGGTCTATAAGAGAACTCCATTCTTGGAGTTGAAAATCAGAATATGGGCATACTCAATGGATCAGACCTTGCCCAATCAGGTATTTGGCTTCATTGGAGCCAAAGGAGAAGCCACAACCAGTCATGCTTGCTTCTAAGCATGAGGATGAGCTGCAAAGTTCCAAGGATCAGTTGTCATACCTCTCCAATCCAAATGCAGAGCAACTAAAATAGGTATTGGATTTGTTTTTAGTTGACACCTTGCTAATTTGGGTAGAAGACCAGCTTCTTGTTGATTTTCCACTCATCCAATCAGCCATACTTAGCTCCAAATAATTTGCATAGCTTTCAATTTTGAAGAAAGGAAGCTATTTTGCACAACCAGTTGTAGGGTTCGTTTAGCTCACCTTTGCTTCTAGTTGGAGTAGAGTAGGTAGGTTTTCTTTCAGAGAAGAAGTGCTTGTGCACACTCTGTATGTTCCATTTGGAGCATGTATGATTTTTAGTTTGTACATAGTTTTGGTGCTACTGGTTTCACTCTTGCACAGTTGGTTTTGATGGCATTTTGGTGGGAACAACTCCATGTCCAGTGGGATTCAAGTGGTTTAGAGGGAAGTTTTCAAAGTTTAGATCAATTTTCAAGCTACTACTCATGACTCCATGCCCAATGGATTGCTTTAGGCTACTGATCATTCATCCAACAGGCAGATGACCCCTCTGAGTCACCAAAATTGTTATCCAAATGTGCCTCCTACTCATTTTGTGGCTAACTCCCTTTCATTCTTTCCTTCTATTGTGCCTCAGTCATAAATTTTTACTTTTTAGGCACTCAAAACCTTCTGGAAATGGCACCATTGGATAGAGCTCTTTCTCAGCTTTCCAGAAATATAAAGTTTTCCTCCTAACTCCACGTATTTTTGAAGTTATGGCTCAGCAGAGTTTTTGTGGGAATTTTTCCCTTGCAAGGTCCACGGCCAATCAGAACTCGCCACGTGTCTAGGTCAAAAATATCAAAGCGATCCGATTTTGGCCTGTTTTTACCCTAAAACTTCAAATCGCCATAACTTTCAATCCAGAACTTGGATTTTCACGTTCTTTATATCAATGGAAAGCTGGTAAAATTATCTACAAGATTCCATGGTCAATTTTGAATTTTGGTTCAGTTTTGAGGGAGAAAATAAAAAACACTTCTGGTACGTGCCCATGGACAGAACTAATGTTTCAACAACCAATTTTAATGCAAAATGGGTCGCATTCTTCTCCAGCATGGTCAAAAATGTCAGAGGATGGGTCTGTTAGGTCACCCATGCTATTTTTAATGCATTTTGGTCAATGGGGAATGGCTCCCACGTTTTTTCACATTTTCTCTGTCCTGGGCTCACCCATGCACTGTAAAAGCCAGATTTGGCTCATTTTTCAAGTGTGGAACACTTTTTTTACACAGCAAGCTTCTGTTTTCACCTTCAACAAGTGATTTTGGCAAGTATCAGACCTTCCAGGGATTGTAATAGGTTTTTCTGCCTCTTTGGTGATGGAATACAAGGATTTTGATGTTGAAAATCACAATACAGGCTTTGTGAATGCTTTCAGTCCTTTGTATGTGTTGTTTGTTTCATTTCAAACCTTTGATTACAGCTTATCAACCTGTGCATGATGTTTTATGTTGCAATTTCTGATTTTTGTCTATTTGCATGAGCAAGAAGTGCTCACCACTCCTTTGGTGTATCACCCTTATCAGTTTAGTTTTAATTTTTGCATTTCTTATCCTTGTCTCCTTGCAAATTAAGATAAAATTAGGATCTGAACCTCTGCAGTTGTGCAAATATAGATCTAATCAGAGGAGTTTTAAGAACCAGCCTCTAATCTGGAGATTCCTCTCTCATCTTGTAAGTCCCACACTTGGAGAGAGGTTTCAATGTTGTGCAATCACACTGGATGCCCTGAACATCAACTTAGAACCTTGATTTGCATCCAGGGGTGCTGCTAATTTGCAACAACACAGCCATCTAGGAAGTATCACACTTCCCGGATCTAGCATATGCTAGGCAGTCCACTACATATATTTTTTAATATTCCTTTTGTGGTCTTGTTTATATTCACAGGTAGTTCCTCCTAGCAAAAAGGAAGTTCTTGCAATCAGCATTGGATCAGGAAATCAGAATGCGTACACTCTACCTTCCATCTTCACTCACAAGTATTCCTCTTTACCCTTACCTTATCTGTTTTTCTCTTACGTACACACATTATTCAGTGAAACATTTTGGCACGTGAGGTGGGACCCATTTCGGTTCTTTGTATTGTTCATTCTTAGGGAATCATTTTTTGTTTATTTCTTTTTGAAATATATTTCACATTAAATCTTCTCCCTGGGAAACATTCATCTTCTCCTATCTATCTTAGTGACACTTTTAGTTTGGATTAAAAAGAACACTTCTTTTTTATTTTTGTATTGAATTAGTGAAAGGCATACTCTTTCTTAATCATTATTGATCTCATCGAATATAATTTGTTCATTTAGGTTTAAAATCTTGTTGCATTTCATCCTTGTATGCTGCATTATTTAGCTCACATTTAAAAATCAGGGCAACCTATATGTTGGAAGTCAAGCCCAGCTGATGGCTGACACAATTGAACCATAGAAAGCACATTTCTCTCTTCTCTCTCTTTGCCAAAATGCACAAATTTGAATATACACATCTTCTTAAACAACATCACACCTAGAAGAAGTTGTCAATGATCACACGATCAGCGAAATGACAGTAGGTGCCCAACTGGTTTATTTTTCCAGTCATAACTCAGAGAAAGGACTGCCCCCGCCATAACATAACCTGAAACATCACCTTTTAGATTTTCTTCTTCATAGGACATCTTTCCAACCAAAAACTTTGTTCTAAATTCACAAGTCAATCTAAATAGCATAAGCTAAAACAAACATAAATTCACTTTTAGGATTACATGTTTTTCTTAGCTTTGTTCTTGACTTGCGTTTTGAGGTGTGAGTTACAATTCTTCATTTTTCTTCTTCCTTTCACACTCCCCATCATAGTTGGAGTATTCTAGTTATTCCTGAGTGTGTCAAGACCTTATTTGGTCATTCTCAGACTTCTAAGTTGATCCTTTATCTAGTTTTAATTCATAAACATCCAGTTTTCCTCATTTCCTCTCATTTCACAGTAATCGGCATCGGTCCAGCGATCGTCATCGCTTTACATCTGACCATCATCGGTTTACATCTAACCATCATCGGTTTACCTAGCCAGTGTCAGCTTCTAGCTATTTTGGTTATTTTACCTGAAACAAACCTAGTATTTTCTACTTTTTGGTCCTTAGGACACCATCATATCACCTAACATTTTGATATCTCTGACAGATATAGTTTTCCTAATTCATATTCATCAATTTTGTTTCATTTTCTGAAACCGGTACTTTCCACAGTGACCGATATCAGTTATCATAACCGTCGTCATTTATCTTTTAACCGTCATCGGTCATACTGACCATCATCGGTTTCTGTGTTTGATTTTTAATAAAAGAACTAACCAGATATCCCCCTGGACTTTTTCCTTATCTTCTTCTGTTGTTTTCTATGTCATTTACAGAATACAATTTTACTAGGTCAACACTAATTCACATGGTGTTGACTCAGAGCCAAACTAATGTCCTTGTGTTTCACGCTAGCCGTCAACCACTCCCACTTAGTCCATCACCGTCATCCATCTTGTCACCTATGGATCCGACTCAGCCTATCCCCATCGCTACCGGTGACGAGGAGTTCGCAAGACTCCTTGATCATAATCTTGTTGCCTTGCAATACTATCTCACCCACTCATCTACCTGGGACTCCTCAAGATAGTTAATATACGGCATGCATGTATCTATCCCTCATGCCCTCGCACCCACTTTCGTGTTAGCTACCACTAGTTCGGCACTTCCCTCATCTGCATCACCCCCTGTGGTCTCTCAATTAGGTTCCACCTCTGCCATAACTATCACCCCAACAATGTATATTTCACGCGTGATGTTAATCGTTCCTTCAGTGACTGCCTTGAGCATAGCCACATCCGCTCCATTTTCCTCGTATGTACCAGTGGCATCGCAACCACCTCCAGTATCGAAAACCCACACCCCTTTCCAAAATATGGTTCTTTTTATCCCTCAGTCTCTACTACCCATTACCATGAGATTCGTTGTGACCACCCCACCTATTTACACACATCACCAGTAGCCCCCAATCTCGTCTATAGTCATTTTTTCGGGGTACATTTCTCACCTATATCTATACCCGCCTCCACAGTTTTCCTATATTGGCTACACCCTCATGTATTGAGATGCCATCTACATCATACACCCATCATTAGCCTCCCTCGACTACATGAGGCACCCATTCATCACAACCCACCAGTGACCTCATTAGGATGATGATGGAAAAGATGCAGACATTAGAAGCATGGGTTTCCAAATCCCATAACTCCCTTACCTATGAAGAAATATGTAACTAACCTATTCATCCATCCATTCCTATTCTCTTGTATCCTATACATTGGGAAATACCTAAATTAAATTGTCTTAAAAGTAAAGAAGACCTACAATAGCTCTTGCAGTCAATCAAGCATGGGTACTACCTAATTACCCATGACAATGATATTCTCTTAAAAAAAATTCACATGTCCCTAACATGACCCGCCTTAGATTTGTACAGTAGTTTACCTAGACATTCCATCTACTCCTTCAACAAAGTGGCTCAAGCATTCCTAGACCACTTCTCAATCAATGTAGTCAAGAACATCACCATGACCGACTTATATTTGACACAATAGTATGAAGACAAATATATCACAAATTTCATTTCCCACTGGTAGATTCTTATCAACCAGTTGACATTCCAACTACCTCAAACTGGTCGTATTGAGTTGTTCACTAGAGCTTGTGCTATACACATCTTGCCAACTCTGCAACACCAAAACCTTCCAAACCTTTGATGAAGCATTCACCATGGCACGAAAGATGAAAATTTGTGTCATTGAAGAAAAGAAAATCCAATTATGAAACAATAATGTGCCATTCAAATAAAATGATTCTTATTCATCTTCAAAACCTCAAAATAAATATTCAAAAACCAAATGATCTACCAATGTGGTAATCCTAAATGCGGGACCATCTCATTCTTATAATCAAGCCAAACCTTCTTCCAATATTTCCTTTGTCATGGCCTTTCAGCTCTAGCAGAAGCAATGGAATTACACTTCAATTGGAGAGCCCTATTCTTCGGTCTTGGAAAATCTTCTTAAAGTTGGAGCCATAACACTTGCTCCCATAAAACCTCATACAGGTTTCGATCTTGTTTTTCCTATGCTTGCATGGTAGAAAGAACACAACTACTATAATTACCATCGCATCAAAGGCCATAGCAATGGTAACTAAATAAATTTTAAGAACATTGTCTAAGATATGATAGATGATGGAGACCTTGTTGTGGAAAACTAGAACACATTGGAAAATCAAAATTTGCACATCTTTAAAAATCCATTTGCTTCACCATTTTCTTTACCTTTTCGAAGTGACAAAACAAATAAGGGTAAAGGCCAAGGAGGTATACCTATTAAATTTTTTTCAATTGATGATTGTTGCACGTGTTTTGACTTGTAAGTTATCCACATTGAATGTGAGAGCTTCCTTTTGGCTAGGAGGAACTACATGTAATAGAAAACAATACCACAAAAAGATAGTTAAATGATATATGACAGTGGACTACCTAGCGTATGATAGTTTCAGCAAGTGTGATACTTCCTAGATGGCTATCAATCCATTGTTTAAAAATGCAAATTAATGTGAAAAAAAACAAAGTTATATTGTATTTAATATGATTTAGGTATTTTATTCAAGTACATTAAGCAAATCCAATCACAACAGGCTAGGCTATAGTTGGATCTGAGAGGTGAGGTGTCTGGAATTAAGATACTGGGACTGATTAGGGTTTGATTCTGGGTTATTTAGGTCAACTGGTAGGGTGATTGTTGGGTCTGTTCTTGTTTAAGGTATAAAACACAGAGACCGACATCGACTGAGTGTGACTGATGCCATTTTAGGTAGAACCAACGGCAGTTTGTGGATAATCGGCATTGATATGGTCGAGATAAAAGAAACTCAAATAGATTAAATGGTAGGGGTGATATGAGGTAAAATAAATTTTGGGAGAGTGGATGGGAAGGTCTATAGAGGTCTTAGGTATGCTCAAAAGTATACATTCAGTGAGGATAGGTTATTTGGTGATATGGGTGAAGGGATATTTGAGTTCACAGGAAAGTTGGGTGATGAAGCAATAAGCATGCAAAGAATAGATTAATAACAGGAGTAATAAAGATTACTAACCGAAATAAACCCTACTGTTAGGGCATTACTTACTGTGTTAAGGATTTGATGGCTTCAGTGGTAGGTTGGTTGATCGGAGAATACGTGTATGGTACTATAGTCCACGCATGGCCTAGAGTGCTCCCATTAAACATATCTCTATGATTTATCAACCAATGGTTCTGGATGTTTGGGTGCGTAAAAGGATACTTTTTTTACTTTCATGCAGTTTGATCTCTTTTCTTCATCTCATAATGTGCCCACCCAAAAATAATGCTATTTGGGTGAATAAATGGTAACCGATGATGGTTCCATGTTGAACGGCATCGATTAAGGCAGGATTCCCTAGGTTTACTAAAATGGGTGGATATTTCTAATTGTCTTGGGCCCAAATCGAGTTTATTCTCGCGGATTAGAATGGAAAATTCCATTCTAATGAGCCAGAATATGGTTAGAGAGATTTTAGGGATTGATTTTATGGTTAGACCGAAATCTTAGCTCATTAAGGCAAGTGAGACTTAGTTATTGTTGGTTTTGGAAACATTCCAAGAAAAGGTCTAGGGTGAGGTGGTTGGATGAGGTGTCTAGGTGAGGTGGCTAGGTGAGGTGGTGGGGTAGAAATTATGGTAATTAGATATTAAATATTGTGAGGATATATATTAATTTAATTAAATTAATGGTGATGTGGGGTGGAAGGGGCCATGGTTAGATGAGTATGATTGAGCTAGTTATTGACAAAGGACCAAGGGGAGTGTGACCAAATTATGGTGTCTACACCATTCTCTAACCATAAATTTTCATCTAATCAAAATAGTGAACCTTCATCCAACAACAACAATTTTCGTGAAGTCCACTTAATGTTTGATATCATGTACCGTTCGTTCCTCAAATCCCACCTATTTCATCTATTGAGGAAATTCTGGCATGAGTTCCTCTACCCACAGAGGAGCATACCTCTTCCACTCCTTCACCCTAGAGGATTCCCCTTCATCTCTCCCTTCACCTATAGAGGAACCCACACTTTCTGTTGATGTCATACCAACATCTACCTCGTAACCTACCGAGAATTCAACACTTTTAAATATCTCATCCACGGGAGAATCAACATCTTCTTCTCATCAACCAAAGAAGAAGTCTACATCACCCCACCTATTATATCTCCTACCCATGGGAGAGTCATATGACATGCCACTACCTATTTGGGATAGTTCTCCCTCAGCATCCCAGGACCCCATTGACAAGATCTCAGCTCTTTTAGCTATAGAGTCCGATGCTAGCCAATTCCCTATCTCAGAAACATATTTTAAAATTATTACCACCAAACTAACTCCATATTATTCTTTAGTAGTCCCATTTTCATGGTTGGCTGATCACTTGGATTACGTTGATAATTCCATGCTCTTGGGACATCTCTAGCTCCCCTTTTCAACCCAAATGCAAATGTTTCCCAAGGATACTTCCACGATCTACCCAAGGGTATTTTTGGCAATCAGATCGACATTGAACATGCATATTGAAATAGATTCTTCTTCATCATATCTACCTACATCCAAACATATACCCATGACTAAAACCACTTCCAAGACCTCAAAACCTACCCACACCTATCTCCTCACTCTTATCTAGACCCATCACTAGCTTAGGTGTCATGCCAACATCAAGCCTTACCAACCTATCAAATTGGACTTAGCCACATCTTCCAAAACCCACACCAACATTATCCCTCACCTAAAAATAATACCCAACCTTCTAGGCCACATACACCAGTCTCACCCACCACACCTATGTCACCTTCCCCCTTTCTATCCATCCTAGATCCCCTTCCATCAACCCTGATAAAAAAGTCTCCTACCCAAGGCCATTCAAAAGATAAACAACCTACTACTACATCATGAGCCTTTGTTACACCTCATTCATCCAAACACCAATAACCCTCACCCTCACCCATGTAATTCTTACCACCTATACCTCTACCAGTAAGTATCCCCTCAACTCTACCTATAAGACTTCAACCCATACCATCCACCCAAATTCAACCACCCATTTCCACCACAACTCAGTTGTCCTCATGGGTAACCCTTCCTCTTCCATCATCTACTTTCCCTTCTGCATCCCGTACGCCCTGTGTCACCTTTACCTAAGAATGTGCAACCCAAAGATAAGAACCTGGACTAGCATCCAATAATATAGTCAAACCAAAAAAACCTTCCATTGCTAGTTATTCTACCACATCTTTACCCAAACATATTCCCTCAAAACCTAAGAGAATACTGCTTACCAAAAAAATGGGCCAAACCATTCCTCCTCTTATAAAACCTCTTCTCTCACGATCATTCACACCCTTACCCAAACCCACGCACACGTCCTATTGTGATATGTCAGCAGGGTCCTACACCAACATTTTAACCAATATGTTAGAGACTTCCGTCATCACATTACCACCACTTCGACCTTATAATCCTCTCAAACCCAAACCAAAATGGTTTGATGAACCCAATATTTGTTGCCTATCATTGTGTGCCAAGACATGATGTAGAATATTGCAAGGCTACTAAAAACCGTTCTTCTCCAACTTTTTCCTCATGAACAAAATTTCAATGATGATGACCTTCTTGATGAGAACCATGTTCCACCTTCACTTTTCACCACACATCATCATCCCTTACTTCTTCAACGACCAGCATCTCCACCCCCATAATCTTTTTTTCCACCTCCAAAATTTGAGATCAACATGGTCTGTATCAAAGAATTGGCCAAATCACCACCCAAATGTCGGTGTGCCCAACTCACTTCACAAGAATTTTCCCTATTGTTAGGTTTTTTCCCATCATTTTTTTACACTACTCATCCTACATCTTATCCATTTACCACCTCCCCTCAAATTAACATGGTTCAAGTTACCACACACACTTAGAAGGAAAAAGGAAAAAAAACAACTAGCCCATCAACCAACCCCGTGCCCAATATACCATCTACACCTGCACCCAAAATCACAATCCAAGGACCTCCATACCCTATCTCTAACAGGGTCACCCATCATGCAATGATAAAACAATTACATCAATCCCCTCCAAAGACGTCTTTGTACGGTCTCGTCCAACCTTTTGAATCTCATAGATAATCCCTTATAGAGGTTTTGCAATTCATTGAATTTTTACCCAATGACCCCACACCAGTGGCACCATTATCACCCCTCACCATGTAACCTCACTTACCAAATCATCCCCTTCTTCTATCCCCATACCTACTAATCAAGTTTCCACCCTCAGTTTCTCTAATGAGGAGATTGTACCTCTCCAGTCAAATGATCCGATCCTTCCCTTTTAATTTTTTTCTATATCAATAACATATGTGTATGAAGTGTCATGATCGATGGTGGTGCTAGCATTAACATCATCTCCTCCCATGCGTATAATCAAATGTGCATCCCTTCTAATTGTATGCATAATAACCCAGTTATGTTGCATTCCTTCAATGATTACCATCACCTCCACCCTTGGAACCATTATCCTTCACGTTCACGTAGGCCCTTGCACTATCCCGAAACTATTCTATGTCTTAGAGGGAGAGTTCCAGTATAACCTATTGCTTGGTAGACCTTGGATTCATCATGGGTTGTGTCCCTTCAAATTTACACCGTTGTGTAAAATTCAGAACATGAAGGACATAACTATACCATCCCCACTGACCCGTCAGCCATTCAAAACTTGTAACATGTTATACCAACCCAACGATGTACTTGTACTAGTCAAGGCATCTGCCACTATCCCCACTTCTCCTTCACCCACGAGCCCATCCACCAATGTTTCTACCACCTCTCCCACATCTAACTCTTCTATTCCTACTACGGCCTACAACCTCTACAGTTGACCCATCTACTACCCAACCAACCGATACCCCTCCTAGCTCAATCATCTAGTGAGTCATCTATCCCCACTACCCACATATAGCAACTACTATCCCTTAGAAGGTGTTTTTCAATGCCTCACTCTGGGGAGTACCGCCTCTATAATATTAACACATTCCTCACTCTACAAGAGTATGGAAACCTATGCCAACATCCTTGTTATGACTACTCACATAGGAGAGGTTTTCCCTTATGGTCCTCCCCACCTTCGCACTAACTTAACGTATGGGGGACTTGATACTGCCACTTATTCAACCAAACCTCCATCCCAAACACAACCATTTTCATCTGACCTCCAATCTCTTACTAACTGCTTCTTCTCCCACACTTTCCTTCATCGTTGCACATGGAAAGGCTTTGGCTTCAATTTTTACAAATAAGGTCTACCATACTGTCATTTCATGTACCACCCGTAAACACAACGATTGCAGTGGTATTGGCTTCACCGCACCATTTCCCAAGAAGGCCCACATCACCTCATCGAGGAAGACAAACCTTCTCCATCCCATTCACCAACATCACCACCTTCACCCATAGAGTCCATAGATCTCGAATCTATTCCTCCTAACTTTTTTTTCATAAACACTAATTTCCTTAGGACCTCTGACCTATCAACGTGATGGCGAGGATTCCCTCTTCTCTTCCCTTCCTGTATCCTGACATGATCGATGATGATACACCTTCTATTAACATCGTTCAATGTCAGGACGATGAGTCTATCCTCACCTACCTT
Organism: Taxus chinensis; assembly: GCA_019776745.2. Classification (NCBI taxonomy): domain Eukaryota; kingdom Viridiplantae; phylum Streptophyta; class Pinopsida; order Cupressales; family Taxaceae; genus Taxus; species Taxus chinensis. The sequence continues at coordinate 729,168,144 of CM034152.1, read as the reverse complement.
GGTGTAGAAGATTCTTATATTCACCAGTCATTACCTTCTGAGACGTAAACCATGTTGAATGAATCAACTATCAAAATCAACATTAACACTCAAGATGACCCACACATTCTAAAGATAGGTCAATCTTTAGATGTTGCTAAACAGGAAGCTTTTACTTCTTTCCTCCGGGACCATAGCAATGCTTTTTCTTGGTCCTATGCTGATATGCCTGGTATTGACCCAAACATTATGGTCCACAATATCATAACCATTCCTGATGCCAAAACCCATAAAACAAAAGCTATGGAAAATGCATCCTCGCATTGCTCTTCTTGTCAAAGAAGAACTTCAGCCTTCTCTCGGTTTCCTTTATCCTACCCATTGACTATCCCCAATGGATTTCTAACATCATTCCTGTCACAAAAGTGAAGGGGACTCCACATTTGTATGATTTCCGTGACCTCAACCTCGCTTTCCCCAAAGATGACTTTCCTCTACTAGGCATTGACCAACTAGTTGATCTCACCGCCAACCATGAGATGCTATCACTCATGGACGGTTTCTCGGGTTATAATCAAATACTACTCACTCCAAAAGATCAACACAAAACTACCTTCATCACTCCTTGGGGGACCTTCTGCTATCGAGTCATGCCTTTTGGCCTTAAAAATGTTGGTGCTACATATCAGCGAGCCATGACTTATATCTTCCATGAACATCATGCATCGCATATTGAAAGATTACGTGGATGACCTTCTTGCCAAATCCAAACATCAGGCTGAACACTTGACAGTCCTTAAGGTCATCTTTGACCACCTCATCAAGTATTGTGTTTGCCTTCAACCTAAGAAGTGTGTCTTTGCGGTACTTTCAGGAAAATTCCTTGGTTTCATCATTTCTTTGTGTGGCATAGAAGTCAATCCTACTAAAGTGAAGGCTATTCTTGAAATGCCTCCGCCTACTAATCTCTGTCAACTTCAAAGTTTGCAAGGTAAGTTGCAATCTATCCATCAGTTCATTTCACAACTTTTTGACCACTAGTCAACCATTTCATCATCTCCTCAAGAAGGATGTCTCATTCAAATGGGATGATGAATGCCACAAAGCCTTTGACACCTTAAAACAATACCTTCTTCAATCCATCGGTGCTCATTCCTCCTAAGGATGACCAACCCTTTTACCTATACATTTATGTACTACTGACCATTCCTTAGGTGTCATGCTCGCTCATCGCGACGAGCAACATAGGGAGAAATAGGTTTATTACATAAGTCACACACTTTTGGACTACGAGACTAGGTACACCCATGCTGAGAAACTTTACTTAGCCTTAGTTTTTGTCACCACTAAACTACGTCATTACCTACTCAACCACAAAACATTTTTCATCACTAACACTGACCCTCTACATTATATGTACACAAAACCCTACCAACATCAATGTGTTGCACGCTAGCTCATGCTTCTTGTATACCTTGACCTCGAATTCATCCATCAAAAGTCTGTCAAAGGCCAAGCCATCACTGACCAACTAGCAGACGCACCTCTTTCTAGAAATCAACCCTCTAACTTCAATTTCCCCAATGAATCCATTACTACCCTCTCTTTGGATGATACCACTTACCAGATGACCTTATTCTTTGATGGTTCCAAATGTCAGCGTGGAGGCGGTGCAGGTGTTATCCTCATTCCTCTTGATGGTGAACCTATGCCTTTATCTTTCAAACTAGATTTTGAGTGCACTAACAACATCACCGAATATGAAGCACTCGTATTAGGCCTTCAAACCACCATCTCCCTAGATGTTAAATCAATTAATATCTTTGGTGATTCCCAACTGGTTATAAACCAAGTCAATGGTATATACCAGTGTCGTAATGAAATAATGTAAAAGTACAAATGTCATGTAGACACGCTTTTGACTACCTTTGATCGTTATGACATTCAAACCACCCCACGTTCTACCAATAAATTTGTGGATACCATGGCCTGTCTGGCTTCTCAGATACCCGCTTCGCCTGCTGACTCCAAAATATTTTTCACAATACAAAGGTTGTAATCACCCTCTTATTTACCTCATGAGGTCCATTCCATCAGAACCATTGCACCTGACCCACGTGACCTTTGGTATAAGTAGTTTGCAGACTACCTTTCCCTTTCTATTCTACCTCCCAATCTCACTCGTAATGGACAATGCACCTTTCTTAAAGGTGTCTCTCGGTATGTCATCATGGGTGGTCTCCTTTATAAATGTGGCTTTGACAGTATTCTCTTACGATGCCTTACAAGTTCTGAAATTCCTTACACCATCAAGGAAGTTCACAACGGAATTTGTGGAGGTCACTTTAGTGGCTTAGCTATCACTAAACACATTCTTCACCTCGGCTATTATTGGCCAACCCTAAACCATGACTGTTGTGACTATGTCAAAGGTTGTGTGAAATTCCAGTCAACATGCCAATCTTCATCACACACCTAGTCATTCCTTACAGGTCACACAGAGACCTTTGGCCTTTCTCTCAATGGGGTTTGGATCTTGTTGGAGAGATCAATCCTCATTCTTCACAACATCATCAATGGATTATAACCACTACTGAATACTACACTAAATGGGTAGAATCCATTCCCCTCATTTCTACAAAAGCTGAGAAAATATGTGAATTTATCAACCATCACATCATTTTTCACTTTGGTGTCCCTCACCACCTCATCACTGATAATGGAAAGAAATTCAAAAACAAAACCCTATGAAAGATTTGTGACGCTTTTGGAATTCAACTCAGTTTCTCGTCACCTTATTACCCACAAAAAAATGGCCAAGCAGAATCAACCAATAAAACCTTGAACAAAATTCTTATAAAAGTAGTTGACGATACTGGGAAGGATTGGCATACGCACATTCCTTTCACCTTGTGGGCTTACCACACTAGTATTCACACTTAGACTATTGCCACACCTTTCTCTCTAGTCTACAATACTGAGGTTTTCTTGCCTCTCAAAGTCCAGATTCCATCTCTTCGCATCTCACTACAAGACATGCTCAACGACGATGACTTTTTCCAAGGACTGTTTAGCACAACTTGAGTTGTTAGATGAACATCGTCTCAATGCTCTTGACCATCTCCAAATCTACCAAAAACGTATCAAACGTGCCTATGATAAACATGTCCATGAATGAACCTTCCAGGTTGGTGACCTCATCCTGAAGGAAAATCAACATGTAACCAAAGAAGAGAAAAGTAAATGGGGAAAATTTGATCCTAACTTGGCTTGGACCCTATATCATTACTCATGCCTATGGATCAAGTGCTTATCATTTGTCTTCACTTGAAGGTAAACCCAAACTTGAGCCCCTCAATGCCTTGCATCTTAGACCATTTTATTGTTGAAATCAAGTCCTATATCACCTTCTGTCTATTGACCACTCATCCCTTGAGCGTCGTTCACCTTCCATATTACCCATTTTGAGGATCAATGACTAAACAAGAATCATGTGATTACCCATCACCTTTTAGCCTTATCTTCAATATGAGTACCACGGCTCTACTCATGGCATGATTCTCATGGATACTTTTCATCTTTTTAAAAGATGGAATCCCATGGTCGTTCGTCACTTGAAACCATCTCTTTCATAGTTAACCTCTGTGTGCTATGGTTTTGTCTTCTAAACAAGAACCTAATCTTCCTCTATAGTCTTTTCCATGATTAAAACATCTGAAAACAAAATGGGATTCAACTACTTGAGTCAAACTTCTAACAAACAAATGACTCCCTCAAAAGGGACATCTCTTCTCTCTATCTTGCCGCTATAAATAGAATTCTCCCTTGAAGGACAACTATATAAAGTCATTGCAAAAATACAATAAAATGTTTAGAAGCTTCCCGCATCGATCAACTTCACGAAGACCTCAAGGAGATAATATACTCATCCCATATAGACTTCCCGCATCGATCAGTCTATCAAAAACAAAAACAAAATGAAGAAAATGATAACTTTTTTTCATGGACTTGCCTATTTTTGATCATGGGTTTCTTGCCAGGTAAACATGTCATCATACACTAAGTTACGCTAAACCACCCATTTTCACCTCATTGCCTTTTCACCCTAATTTCTATCTTCTCAAGGGACTTGCCTGCAATTACAACATTTCATGATCATGTGACTTTCTTCACCCTTAGAATAGTCCATTATGCAATGCCTTTTAGGGTCTCACGTTCATAAGCCAATCTTTGGTATGATAGACTCATTAAGGTTCTTATCAATTAGGTGGTTCTTTTACCACCTCTTACCATTTACCTTCCTCATTACTTATTGATTACCCTATACCAGACCAGACCATCGACACCTACATTTTAAAATATTTCCACTATCACCTAAGACTCAATCATGCATAAAACCTAAACCATGCATATGACCTAGACTCAATGCCTAAAACCTACCAACCCATTCCTCTAATTCATCATATTCTTCCCTAGCTTATGGGAGAACTACATCGGCCTGAGGCCCCTTTTTACTGGGGCTATATAGGTAGCACTCCTAGGGCATGGGGCCCTTGGAGGTTAGCTCGGCCACTCTTTACCCTAACCCATTTTCCCCACATATTTTCTATTATTCTATCATAATTAGTTTCCATTTTTCTAAAATATTGGAAAGAATACCAACATACATATCTACCATTTTACACCATCAAAACATTAATCAATCATTTCACAATTCTATAATATCAAAGATTTTAGAAATCACTTCATAACATGCATATAGCCATCATTTATTTCCCATGCCTTACCAATCACTTGGACCTAAACAAAATTCCAAACACATACTCCCACCCCAACCATTCCTTGACCTAACATTCATATTATTGATCCAACACCTTTTGACCTTCATCAACACCTATTAAACCATACCTACAAGCCTAAACTACCCCTACATTTCCTTAGTTGTGTCTTAGGGATTTGTTATTTTACCTATACCTTGGCCTTACCTATGTCATGACCTATTTACCTTGAACCTGACCTACTTGGTGTGACCATTGACCTTATGTACTCAATATACCTTGACGATGTTGTTACCTATGTTGTTTTAGCCTAACAACCATACCTTTCCTATTGTTGTGCCATTTATCCCAACCCAAACCTTTGGTGTACCAGAACATACCTAAACATTCTTGCACCTAACCTACATTGTGTTTTCAGACCATATCCTATACCTTGGATACTTGAATCACTTCACCCTTGTTTGGATAAACCTATCGACCTTGGACGATGTAGAGTTTGCAAGCTCTTCAACCTGGTACCGTGTTGCAATCTATACGTGTGTGTGCATTTTATTGTCATTACCCATTACCCATTTTGGGACCCTGGCCTATTACCTATTACCCCAGAGTTGACCACTACCCTTCCCCACCTACCTTCACTTCCACCAACTACACATTTATCAAACCACTCACTAATTCCGTATTACACCTCATCAGTTTGGTTTGAGGGGGATCACCTTCACCCACACATGGGGCAACCACTTCCTATTTTTGTCAGCATCACTTACCAATACAAGCTACGTGACAAAAAGGGGAAAAATGTAGACACCAAATTTAGGTCACACTTCCCCTTTACCCCACATGTATATTAATTTAATTACCCAAATTAAATTAATGCCCATGCTCACAATATTCATTATTTAATTACCTTAATTAAACTAATTTCCACCTCACCAAGACACCTCCCCCACCACCTCACCTAGACACCTCATCAAACCTATTCTTAGCATGTTTCCCTTTTACTAGGACTCAATATCCACTCACCATAACTAACTAAGACTTAGTCCTACCTACCTTAATTAACTAAGACTTAGTTCAACCCTAAAATCACATGCCTATTCTTCCTCTAACCACATTCCCACTTATCTAAGTGCAACATTCTATTTTGATCCATGAGAATAGATAGAGCTGGCCAAAAAGATTACCAAGATCTGTCATTTTTAGTAAACCTAGGATTTCCCACCTTAACCAACGCCGGTCAACCCTAAACTGACGCCGGTCACCCTAAACCATCATCGGTTACCATATATTCATTTTGGTAACCTTGTTTGAGAGGTTGGAAGAATTATTCAAGTCTTGGAGAAGAGAGATCTGCATGCAAGAACACACCAGAGCACTCTTGCACATCCAGACATCCTGAACCAACAACCAAGCACTGATCTGAAAGGCAAGCATTCATGGAAACATTCTGGGAAGCACAGCCGTGACACTGACCACTAGTTCCACAGATCAACCATCACCTCCATCCAACCACCAGTCTTGCAAACAAGTAAGTACCTTTAGATCTGCACCATTCTATATTTATTTAGATTAGTCTCTTTATCTCTATTTGAGGGTTTCTAGTCTCCTGTACATCCCACCATCTCTCACCCTCCTGCAATCCCTCCATCTAATCACCTACAATCCTTTTAGTTCCCCATACATGACTCTAGACACCTTTGAGCATTCCCAACATTGCCATCTACCTAAACATTCTTGTTCCATTCTCTGTGTAATCTCAGAGAATCTCCAAAACCCACCTTTATTGAGTCTCCATCAGCCTGACCCTACTAACACTGGTTAACCCGAACTGTCATTGGTTTCCTCTTAACTAGATCATTGGTCATACCATACCGACGTCGGTCTCTATGTCTAGTAAACTCTGCCTATAACAACAACCTCATACCTTTCACCCAAACAACCCAAATCACCAAAATCTTGATTATGACCTATCCCAACCACCTACTTACCTATCTGACTTCCAGATTTGATCATAACCTAGCCTGTTAGATTATATTTGCTTATTGTACTTGAATGAGATACCTAAATCATATCAACTATAGTAGGACATTATTGGTTTACATTATCTCTTGCATTAAGTTGTTTTAAACAATGGATTGACAGCCATCTAAGGAAGTATCATACTTCCTGGATCTAGCATACGGTAGGCAGTCTCACTGACATATATTGTTTAACTTCCTTTTGTGGTCTTGTTTTGTATTTCAGGTAGTTCCTCCTAGAAAAAAGGAAGTTCTCGCAATCAGCATTGGATTGGGAAATCAGAACGCGGGCGAAACACCATACTTAGTGAATTTGACATGAATATTTAAATATTTAAAAAACGCCATGTTGATTTCGACATGGTAAAAACCACGCTATTTTTTCCATCTTATTGTAATTTAAATATTTCTATCAAATCCACAATACTCACACATTCTAAATCTTATTGCAATTTAAATCTTGCTATCTGATTTTCACACCTTCTAATATTTTATTATGTTTTTATTGTTTAATTATTATTTACTCTTATAAAAACTAAAATATATGTTTAACCAACATCTTTTGGTGTCAAAGGTCGCTATGGACAATGTCATTTTATTACAAAGTCGTATTTTCATTTATTAGTTGTGTCTTCGGTGGGAGTGACTGGTAGGTTTTCCTTAGTTGATGCCTTGGCCTAGATGTACATCTTATTCCATACTTCCTTGTGCCCTTTGTGTGTTTTAACAATGGAATTAAATCTTGCTACGTGATTTTCAAACACTTTAATGTTCGATTTACCCGTTGTCTCCCAATTCTTAATTTCTAATTCCAACACTTGAACCTCAAGCTCCAACTCCATCTTCCTCAAGGAAACATCTCCTAATTGGTACAATAATTACTTTTTTTTTTTTGACAATTTTAAATATTGCAATGTAACTCTTTCATGCTCGGTTTTATAAAACTTTGTCTTATTCATTACAAGTTTCATTTCTAATTCCATACGGAATGATGGGGAAGACTCATCTTCTTGTCTAGCACCGACATCTTCATTTGTAAGGCTCTTTGCATTCTTTCCGAACACATAAGTGGCACTATCGAATGTTTCATAATCTTTTGGTTCCTACACCGGTGAAGCCTTGCGCTTTCCAACCTTCTCTTGTTTTGCCATCTAATTAAACTTGTATTTAAATAATCGATTAATATTTGTTAACATCATCATTTATACAATAAATGAAATGTCACATAACAAGAATAAAAACCATCGAATGCACTATAAACAAAACCACAAACCATATTCAATTTATCAAGAATGCAATACTAAATCGTAAATGTCAAACACATTAAAGTAACAACATCATCACACTTATCTATTGTATTCTTCTAATCACACTTGAATTACTCTTTTGTATTCATCACACATCACATACCAGATGTAGAAATCCATATACATGATCTAAATACTAATCAATGTGCACATCATAACATCAACCGAAAAACAACCATATTAGAGTAAAATCACATACATCTAATAATTATAATATAACCACATACATCTATCCATCTCATCTATTACACTACAAAGGCTATAATCATTAAATAAAACAATTTTTTTTGTATACCACAAAATCAATACCTTTACATATATGTCAAATATATAAGTAAAATATGTCAAATATGTAAGTGAAATATATAAGTATAACACATTAATGTCAACTATATAAGTAAGTTTAATATGTGTTTAACAAGTATATTTTCATCTCAAAAGTTGCATGACTGGTATATTCATTTGTTAGCTTTGTCTTCGGTGGGAGTTTGCCACATTGGCCTGTATGTACATCTTCTTCCATGCTTCCTTCTGATCTTTGTGTATTTTAAGAACAAAATTAAATCTTGCTACTTGATTTTCGAACACTTTTTTGTCTGCTTCACGCATTGTCTCCCAATTCCTAGTTCTAACTCCTAAACCTCAAGCTTCAACTCCATCTACCTCAAGGAAATTTCTCCTATCTCATCCAATAATTCCTTACTTTTTTTCGAAAAAATATAAAATTTCCAATGCAAGTATTTCGCACTCGTTTTTATACATCTTTGCCTTCTTCATTACAATTTTCACTTCCAATTCCATACAGAATGATGGGGAAGACTCATCTTTTTTTAGCACCAACATCTTTGTTTGTAGGATTTTCGAACACATAAGTGGCACTATCAAATGTTTCATAATCTTTAAGTTCTTACACTGGTGAAGCCTTGCGCTTTCCAACCTTCTTTTGTCTTGCCATCTAATTAAACTTGTATTTAAACAATCGATTAATATCTATCACCATTCAAACATAACTAGAACAAAAATAATGCACTTAACTTATACTCAACAAAATATTATCATAGATGAAATATATATGAAAGTTTAGTGAGCACATCAAACCCAAGTAGGCATACATGGAAGAAGAACACAACTACTATGTAACCATAAACCACAAACTGTAATCCATAATACACTATATTTGAAAACAAAATTGTGATTTATATACAATAAATTATTGAACATGTCAAATCCAAGTAGGCATACACGGAAGAAGAACGCAACTATGTAACCATATACTGTAATCCACAATCCATAGTAACATTAATACATTAACCAGATACATAGTGATAAAATCATCATTTATACAATAAATGGAATGTCACATAGCAAGAATAAAAACCATCTGATGCACTATAAACAAAACGTAAATGGATAACTCTATGTAACCCATAACCACAAACCATATTCAATATATCAATAATGTAATACTAAATCGTAAACCTCAAACACATTAAAGTAACATCATCATCATATACACATACATAGTAATATGACTCCTCATAAACAATGTTATACAATAAAATTTTTCATCTCCTTCGTTTCCTATTGTTAGCAAAAAACAATATTTCATTATAATATCTAATATGTTTCTTCTCATCTTTATGAATAGAATTAGGTGTGATGCCAAGAATGGGTGGTGCATCAGATTTCTTTATCCGAGTATGGTGCATTGTCTCAACCTGTACCTCATCATCTTGAAAGCCAACCATATAGTAAATAAATCAATGTAGATGAATATCTCAGTTAAACACATAATTAAATTAAATCACCCATTACATCTACTTTCCTCTTCACGAGGAGTGTCCAGACTGATATCTCTGAGATCGTATATAGCAAACCCTTTAACATACTCTGCCAAAGTGCTTGCAAATGAATTAGGCTAGGAAAATGGAGTAGTGGGAACAATGGCCTTATAAATAATGAATTTCACAGTAAATTGGGGGAGTGTGATGTCATGAAAATTCGCATGCATGCTACTATCACAAACCACTCCTCTCACAACAAGTATATCATATGACATTAACCCGACTTCGAATCCGTTAGGAAAAGCCTAGAATAATGACAATCTCAATTGCATTAATAATTTTATCTTAATTTCACCAAAAAAGAATGCAAAAAATCAAATGAGAACATTCAAAAACTTACTAGTCCATCTCCACCCTCTCTTATACTGCCAGCAATGTTGTTTGTGCCCCTCTCCTCATGCCTCCCCTCATCACCCTCTCTCTCCTTGACTGGAAAAGAAGCTTGCAACTCAGACAATATTAATCTCCACCTCTATGACCTCTCATGAAAGCTATCTCGATGATAAGATTGTGACCATAGGCTGATTGTGAAGGGGGTGTCTTATCTCAAACGTCCACCTACAACAATCGAGTCATCTAAGACAATTTAAATATCAACAACATAAGGCAACATACAATTTTCAAGTGTGTGTTATGTGGATTTTAACTTTATCCATTTTGCACTACGAATCAAGTCTCTCTGCTGGCCTAGGAGATGACACAAGGGAATCTCATAATCCTACACACACCTACAATTAGTATATACAAAAATAAACAAAAACTATATTATATATAGCAACAAAAGACCAATAATTACTAACATTATCATTCGTAGGGGGGTCAACATTTCCACTACTTGTACCACCCTCTTCTATATCTTCCTTTTCATGACATAATATTAAATTTTTGATTTCTAACAAAAAATAATATATAATATATTATACTAATATTAAATTTACCTCTGTTCCAATATTTGAGTTAATTTTTCCTCCTCTCTCTCTCAACTCAATTCTCCTCTCTCACCTTTTGCATATCCTTTGAATCGTAGGCATGCATTGTAGCATCCACCTCCCTCTTTCCTTCTTGGCTCAACTCCTTGAATCGAGTTTTATATTATTTTTTACAAACTCGATCGATAACCCTCCTGCATTGCAGTTAGAATCGTTACCTCATGACATAGTTCATATCTTCCTCTGTCTCTTTTGCATGTATTCCCTACTCCTATCTTGAGGGATAGGTGGTTGTTTTCCCATATGCTTATGGCCACACTTACGCATTTCCATGAAGGGAAGATTGTGTTCTACCTGGATATGTCGATTAAGTCTATTTAACTCCGAAAACCTAATATCCCCTCTAACAACACATGATCCATGCTGGAAGAAATAATGAATATGACAATTAACATGTTCATTTTTGTGGTCTACGGGTGGCTCAAGGATATAATAATGAGTGAATGGGATCGGATGGACCATCTAACCATAGTGCCATCAACTGTTGGAGGAGCATCTCACTTTACATCCTCTATTATGCTTGCGAATTGCATATGTGTCATGTGATGTGAAGGTGCATGTATCTAGGGAGTACAAGTACATAACTATTTCCCCAAAATAAAATATTAAGTATTTTACAAAAGAATTAATGTTCACGTATTTTAATATTACCATCTGGAATGTGAAGAAACCTATGTGAAAAGATGAAAATTTCATATTTTTTATCCCAACAAATGACATTAGGTATATTGCTACAGTCAAGCAATTAATGTTCAAAAAGTTATATATTACCGTCTCATTATTTATGTCTTCCCTAAAAACATAAGAACGGATTGTGAACATGGATCAACCCATGTCACCAAGCTTCCACATGTTTCATTCATGTGCATTGTCATAACCATCATTGAAGTGACGGATTGTAAAACAAGTTAAACTCAAACAAATGGTGCACAAACTTATTTATTCGTATTTTGGTCATTCATATTGAAAACATTGTGCACAATAAACAATTTGTGACAAAGTTAGCTGCACAAATTATTTTTCAAAACTATATACTTGACTCTAGATGTTTCCGAAGTAAATATGAAATGTGAATTGCAAGTGTGTTACAAGAAAATATAGGATTAAAGCATCAAAACAATAACATTACATTTTAAAAAGAAATTTGAACATCCAAGTAACATCCCATGCAATTATATTATGTGTTTGGTTGTTCATAATTTGTGTTTGTAATACAAAGTGAAATGTCAACCCAAATAATGGAAGAAGTAACATTTACAAGATAAGTGTATTGCACTTTCACATAATACATAATCAATTAGCACACATGACAAAGGCCAGTACAGGCATCCCCACTATAATCGTTGTCATAATCATCCGAGTTGTTATGTATTGCTCTCCATTTTTCAAACCTCCACTTGTTAAGCTCTTCTTGCTTACGATCAACGTCATCCCACCAATCAAGAACATTTATTGATAAGCTATGTCAGTTTTCATCCATAGGTGGATGTTCGACTAAATGTGATGTCGTGGTACCACCCAAGGTATTGTTGTCAATATACTATAAGGATTTTTTCATCTATCCATCTTCCAGTGACTGTGTCTTTCCTTGTGAGCGGAGGGTTGAACAGAAAATGAACGACCATCCTCTGACATGATAACCATATCCGCCAACTCCATATTTATTTGGGACCATTTTCCATTTAGAATACTTAAAAGTCAGCCATTTAGCCCTATTCTAGTCCAATATCAAAACGGGGTGGACAAATTGCATAATTTAACAACGTTATGCAAGTATTATGAACCTCTTCATCTTCCATCATTGAGATTCTTCTTAAGATTGTCCATACTTAGATTTTCCAATCATCCATCTGCATAATATGTATAAAAATATCCATATTATTATGAGGAATAGAACAAAACATGGTATTATGAAGATCAATGACACTGATGGACATGGTATTATGAGGATCAATGAAATGGATCAACAAGGTAATATGAGAAGCCAATAAATATGTATGAACTTATCATTGTCTAAATCCTTTTTTCATTTCAAAAAAAATGTTCATAGGTTCTGGAATGTACTATTATTTATACTTCCTAGCTTCCACATCCTTTCCATATCTCTACAATCCTTCCCCTTTATCCACAATGCTTGGTTTATCAATCTAGACTTTATGATGTATCATCATATTATCCAAAAAATATATAATATATGTGTTGGAGATAATTCACATAATATTAGTTATTCATGATCTAATAAAAAATGTATGTCTACCATTATGCAAAATGGAAATACAATATGTACATATATCATATTGAAATGTCTTCCATGGAAAGTGCTAGCAAAGTTGCCACTTATTTGTTTATATAGACACTTGACATACATCTAACCTAACTCTATTAACTTTTACATGCACATATGAGCATTTAACAAAGCGAGATACACTCTCTAGTGCTTGAACTCGAAGAATTGAAAGATTTACATTGCTACATTGGTATACACAAGTCATTTGTTACACAACAAGCATATCGTGAGAACACACACAAATGTTCCGAACATCATGGCATATCACTTCTTCAAGACCCAATATCAAGGCCCTACACTCATCCTAGTAGAAGGTCATAGTGGCATTTCCCACAATTGTTCCTCTCTCTAATATCTTTCTTCCACTAGGGTCATATAATATGAACGATGAACATACAATAGTTTTGGAGGTATTCGACACTCCATGAATTTGTAATCTCCAAATGGAAACCATGTTTACCTTTATAATGGACAAACATATATCATAAGAAAACAACAAAAAATAAATCATAATGGACATTTCAAATTTGAATTTTTCAATACAACCATCTGTAATTTAACATATGACAAGGCACCAAAACATTTTCTACTAATTTCTTTCAATACTAATGATTTATTACTAGAGATTCAATGGAGTTAGTACTTTGTCTAGGGACATACACACTAAATGAGTTAACATCATATGTTTGTGAGTGACTTCTTTTTGGGAAACATTATATTAAAACATTGTATTCCTTATAATACTAAAACTTTGTATTTTGTATGTTAGACTAAAGTGGGAATATATTTTGGAATATATTAGAATTACATTCATGGGTTTGGTTCCATTCCACTCATTTTTTGTATAGATAACATTATATTTATAACATATAATTAATATAAGCACATTTTCTAATAATTTTTTTTAAAATATGTTTTCCTATAATTATGAGTTTATAAATGTTATGGGTAAATATTTTTTGTATTAAGGATAAATAGTTTTTAAAGGGACTATACCCTATTTTTAAAAAAGTCTCAAAATTCAGAGATAGTAGTAAAAATAGTCCAAAGATAAAAGGGACTAAATCCCTTTACTATGAGGCTCAAAAGCCAGATACAACAGTTAAAAACAAAAAAAATGGATCAAAATCCATGAAATAACTTGAGGAACAACTTTTATAGTTTAACCAAGAACTATAAAAAGGAGAAAAAAAAGAAAGCATCATCAAAACAGCAAGAAAACATCTTCTTGACAGCAACACAACAACAAATCTGGAAGCAACTCTACTTGATTGCTTTATCAATATTTGTCTTGACTTTCTACACATAGCTGAATAATGATAGGGCAGTGACATGGGAGGGATCATTATTGTCTAATTGTGAAAATACCAGGTCCCTTATAGTGTCTGACTCCCAAATGGAAGCTGTAATGTCACTGAAAATACAAATTTTTCACTTTTGACATGTTATTCCAAAAAATTGTAGATAGCCTTAAGCACAGAAATGGTAAAATCATGTCGCCCTTTAGCATTGCCCAGACTATTATCCAAAGAATTGAGTTTATTGAAAATTTCTAAAACTTGCTCATTATCCATAGTAGGTTCAAGGAATGCATCTTCCTTTTACCTGCACTTTTACCAATCTTCTTGAGTTCATCTTTGAGGTCCATAACCTCCCATTCCAACTTTTCAATCCTGCTTATAAGTCATTCTTCCTTTTCTGTAGCAGTTTCTTCAACGGAATTGCTAATATGAAGCAGGTTTTTGGATGACCCAATCTCTTTATTACTACAAATAACCCTCTGAGAGGGGTACAGGGGATTCTTATTTCTTTTCATGAATAGTGGAAGTAGAGATGGGGTTATTGGAATCTGGTAAAGGGGGGGGTAACAAGGGAAACAGGAATGGAGCGGGAATGTGAAAGACAGTGGTGATGGATGAGAAGAATAAGACCTTGGTGGAGGGGATAACATGGGTATGATTTTGGAACACAAGAAAAGAGTGTTCCAGTGCATTCAAAAGGTAATGTGGGAAATCTAGAAGTGTAATGTGGGAAATTGACAGTTAAAATCCTCCTGAAATGATTGAGGAAGACAAAATGCTTGAAAGGAATTGTCACATATCTTTCCTCAAGAGAGAAATACCTAACCATAATTTGTGAAATTTCAATAAATGGCTCTGGAATAGAAAACACTTTTATACCATGCGTAACATAATCAAGATTTTACCCTTCATCAAGGAATTTCTTAGCTTCAATGCTCCTTTTGACACATTTTTTGAAGAATTTCACCCCATCTAAGCTCAAACCCGTGACTTGAGCAATGAGCTCTTCAGTGATTTTGATGTTGATATCTCCATATTCAACTGCTCTTTTCTTCCAACCATTCATGAAATGAATCGATTTATCTTGGTCATGACACTGCATTTTTTCTATGAGATTTGAAACCCCACCCATTTGTAAATACTTCCACAAGAGCTTGTCATTCTTACAGTTTGGGTCATGAATACGTTTTGTTTTGCAAGGAGGACCACCCATTCTACTATCATTTCTTATTTGGTTCTCAATAGTAATGTTTCGATTCCAATACTACCTTTCCTCACTGAATTTTTCACTGTATACCTAGAAAGCGTGTGAAATCTTGGTTAAATTATTAAGCCCTACATGCGAAGTTAATAATCACTTTCCCATCGGTGGAGGGAGACTTTTTAATTATTATTTTTTTGAGATAAATACCATACTTATCTTTGATGATGTCATTATGTACCTTGATCAGGAGAAGGTCACCACTAAACCAATTTTCCATGTTGTTACTAACTTCATAGTTAGCAAGACTATTCACCACTTTATTACCTTCACGATAGGAATGTATGATCTTTGCAATTATCAAAATCTTTACAAATCTCTATAGCTTCATAAATAAAATCTTTAATGGTCCAAATTGGGGGTTGATTTTGATTTAAGAGATTTGTAATGTTTAAATATTCCTCTTCAATTTTAATATTTGAAATATTATAGTCTCTTACAAGTCTTATCCCCCATAATGCCCGGAGTCAAATCTATCAGCATAAGTGATGTTAGCTGATGACCCATATTTCTTGCAAATGACGCAAAAAATAGCCTATGTGATCTCTGATCACCCCACCTCCTCTTGAATCTCAAATATTACCTTTGGAAGCTCCATCAAAATTCAATTTATACCATGAGGTGGGTGGTTGAATCCAATGCACTGAAGATCTATCAATGTTTTTGTTACCTTATTCTTAATGTTGTCAGTATCAATCCTCCAAGTAGCAAGAACGTGTTCCTCTTCCTTGGGATATAATATTTTTTTTAGGCCTAAACCTTTCAATGTTATCCTTGACATCAATACAAATTTCTTTAAAAATATGGGTACATACCTATCTTATATTCCTGTAGATAACATCATTTTTTTTTTCCAAAATCTCCATATGGTATGAGGATGAACCAGACTCCATAATCTCTATATCATGCAATGTTTATACGGTGGATCCCATTCCTCCCATGTCTACAAGAAATTATGAGGAAGATTCCAATACAGATTGAAGTTTGCAAAGATAAGACTCCAAACCTTGGAAGCATACTCACAGTGCAAGAAAAGATGTTTGATGTCTTCAGCCTTATTTTTACACATGCAACATCTGTTAGGCATAATAAAACCCTTTCTAATAAAATTATCACAAGTGAGAATCTTAAATTTTAAAACAAGCCACATAAAAAGTTGAATTTGGGGGTTAATACAGGCATCCAGAGTTTGTTCCACTTTATATCACTTTGGTGAGCATCAAGAAAAGTATTGTATCCCGACTTGACAAAATAATCCCCATAAAAAGATTCCACCCATATAATCTCATCTTTGCTATCCTTTTGACTAATAGGAATGAGAGAAATTTGATTTTACAGAGAATATACCACATTGTGCATATTTTCCATTTCTACTTTGAGCTTCTTCCAATTCCTCTTATTCTCAATCAACTCAATGTTCTAGTGTTTGACATTATTACCATAATTTCTAATTATACAATCTTTTATGGAGCCAAAATTATCACTCAATCTAAGATCATTCCAGTATCGTGCCAAAAATTAATATTGTATTGACCAATTAATATCTCCATTGGTTAACAAGAATATGCCTGATTTGAATCAAGTTGTTCCAAAATTAAGGAGCCATTGGGAAGTTGTTAAAGTTATGGGTAAATATTAAATTTGAATAAATCACTTAATAAAGTGATTAGTCCTTATGTATGAATAGATATATTTCAATCTATTTGCAATATACATATCTATAAACATTCGATTAGATTTAAAACGGATGTAGAACAGTAAATAACATTTGATTAGTTTTCAAAACCAAATCAATAAAGAAATATCTAGTACATAGGGTTTAGATTTATCATGTTCGTAGGAGTGACAAGAATATGATCATCCAAGATAGAGTTTAGATTTATCATGTTCTTGGGAAGTGACAAGATGATGATAATCCAAATCTTGTAGTAAAATTGATTTTTATGAGACACAGAAAACTAGAAAACTTACATTTATGAGAACCAAAAAGTGTATAAGGTACACTTGACATTTCAAGCATACCTAAACCATACACTTGACATTCCAAGTAAGATTGTGCACTTTAATTCAAAATATGTTATTACGAGTATATTTTTCAGAAACGAGGGGTCCAAAAACTCTCTCAAGTTTCTAAAACTTCATTACAATCAATGGTAAAATGTACTTCTTTAGCTTTCCTTAAATGGGATGCTGAAGTTTAAACCATAAGGAAATAATAAAATGTTTTGGGGTTTTCATTTTATCAAATAGACTAACATTTCTTGATATTTAACAAGTCCATCAATAGCATATAGTATTGTGAATGACATTCCAATAATTGTTATAGTTTATTCGCTAAAAACCATTGTAATGTATATCTAGTATGAAAATTACATGCTTCTAATGAGTACTTGAATTCTCTAGAATTAACTCCTTTTCAAAAAATATTGAATTTCTATATTATGTAGATTAAGTAGGGTACATGTGCATCTATAGATGAGTTGAACTCATATTAGAACACTATTGACACACAAATAAACAAACTGATATATAACTATAAAAAATGTGAATAAGGTAGACCAAGGGTCACATGGATAAATTTTGAAGAGAACGGGGACTCTTTTCTCATAACCATGTAGTTTACCAAAACCTTTTGGACTTACTTTCCTTGACAAGTGCACTAACCTAGAAAAATTCTTAGAACAACACAAGATAATTATAAAAAATAAGTAAATAATCAAAGGAGGGCCGTATGAATACCATAAATGATTAGAAATGATAATTGCACCAATACAATCCTAAATTAGACAAATGATCATAACCCATACTTAGTGAATTTGACATGAATATTTAAATATTTTTAAACCTTGTTAATTTTTCCTTTTTTAACTAGACTTCATTGATTGGATTCAAATAACCTTGAAGACATTTCATTTGAGGGGTTGTGAAGATTTTAGAAAATTGTTACCATTACGCATTTGGTACCTAAATATAATTTTAACATAAATGAATTTTAATAATCTAAACTTGCTATAAAATATATAAACATTAGTAATTTTAAAAATATAATCCATAGAAACACATTTTAATACGATGGAAAACATATTTAATCCATTGCAAAACATATTTAATATTTAAGCTCATGTGAATCAAGAATATATTTGAACAAAAAAATGAAATATATTTAAGCTCGTGTGAATCAAAATTTGACAAAAAATAAATATTTATATAGGTTTTTTTCAAACATGTCATAAGTTTTTTAGTACAAAACATATAAAAGCAGTAACTATTTTTTTTTTTTTAGTAGCAAACTTGGAGCTACTTCCATATGCAATCTTTTTTCCACAATTTTTTGGATCTATTGTCTGGTTTTATGATCGGAACTCCCATCTTCCTCAGCTTATGGGGAGGATCGTACTTCTGGGCTTCCTCCATCCTGTCATAAGCTAGACCATATCCACGTGAATGGGAACCTATAGTGTGGAACTTAGACAAATAAATAACAAAAGTTTATGGAAAATTGAGTCGGGCCTTAACCATGGCTAAAATTTCTGGTTTCGAAGGCTTATTTTGTTGATGGTGGTCTATGTAGACCACAAATGTGGACCTCTTGAAAGATTCCTCCCTTTGAAATTTGGGAGTAGTCAATGTTATCCCAATGGGATTCAGAGGAATAAATCTTTGTGAAGCTTCGTGTATTCATTTTCTCCACGCAAAAGAGAAACTAAATACAACAACACACATGCAAACAGAAATATACAATTAATGTTAGTACGATACATGAAAAATCTAATATACATAATCCAATATGATAAAATAATCACAATATAAGTAAGCTAATATCCATGAAAAATTCAAGTATCAATAAATGTCAATGGCTATCCTTCACTCAAAATGCACCCTCCCATAATATCATAATCATCCATTACAAAAGGGACAGTTTTGATATTATGGGAGGGTGCATTTTTGAGTGGTGGGTTGACGAGTGACTTTAAAAACCTCTTCTCAACACAGTATACCACCTAACTATCGATGCAAAATCCTAAGGGGCAAGCCCTTTCAGCACGCAACGATAGTTGGGTGTATCGATGTGGCATCCTAAGGGGCAAGCCCCTTCAACATGCACCAATTCCTATCTTTACAGAGGCACTTTCCCCCATATGCCGAATTCAGAGTGAGAGTATGATATCACATAATTTTTTTAGCTTCAACTTACATCATAAAAAAATAAAACTCATAAACAATTTTCTATATACAAATGGTATATGCACATTAGCATTATCTACAAATATAATGAGTACGGAAAAATCAAACTTACTCTAATATTATTCCATTTAACACAACTAAGATCTCTCAATCATATTAAGAAATTACCAAACGTTTAAAATTAATTATATTATGAAAAAATTAAAACTAGTCGCAACTATGTCTATTCAAAGATAAATTACTAAATCAAACCAAAATAGTACATGAATAATAAAATTGGAATAATCACAATAAATAGATAACATCAAAAAATAAATAGCAATGCATTTACTCTCATATGTAATTTTTTAAGAATAAATACCAATGCATTTAGATAACATCAAAAATGAATATTTACATTTCAAAGCCATTTATTATGCCATAATACAAATAATAATGAAACAACTTACAAAAAAAAATTATTTAAAAATTAGGAATATGTTTAGCTATAAAAACAACTCAATCATCCATAACATATGAGGTGAAATTTATATTCAAAATTAACTTAACGAATAGGTAATAGTATCATAAAACATAAATACTTATATTCAATAATTTTTTATTGATTTGTATAAATAAAATAGAAGTATAAATCAATTATGCAGATTCTATACTAATAATAAAATCATATCAGAATAAGTGTTTACAAATAGTTTAATAGTTTCATGAGAATCCAAACCGGTCAATAATAATATATTTGTGTCATTCTCTAGTTTGTAGAAAAACATTCTTCATGTGAATTTGGGATTTTGGTATGCGGGGAGTAAATGTTAATCACTAAATATTAATAAACTGACCAAACCTACACATATACCCATACCTAATATAAGCATGTTTAATATAAGAAGATATTATAAAATATAAGAAGCTTATAGTGTACAACATTTCAAATGTATGTGTTATAAATTACATCAATAATTTAACTGTATGGAATTATTACTAAATAATATTTACTTCCATAGATGAGTTCATCTTATTGAGACACAATCATGTATGATAAGAAAGAATAAATACTTGAAAATTTTGTTGTTGAAAAACACAGTGTGTTTTTCAACATTTTTCAAAAACAATTCCCTATCAAGTATATGAAATGTCGTCCCTGGGATCAACATATGATAAACATACTAAATCAACTAACATAAAAAACTGCCATACTAAACTAGACAAGCGTTAAAATTTGGAATCTACCATACTGATAAAACTTTGGGGGACACTCGACAAGAGCACATTTTATCAATTTAAGATCAACCATTAATTAATAAGATGGTTGTTCAATTAATTTATAGTTAATAATCACATGATTATCTTACCTTTTATTAAACTGGGAGAGTTATGTTTTAATATTATTTTATAGAGTGCATTAATAAATAATGTGGGCTTCACTTTATTGCTATGTTATGTTGAATGACACTTCCAAATTAATATTGACCTCTCACAAAATAAAACACCTCCTCTAAATTGAATAACCTAAATAAAATTGAACTAATTGTAAGTCAAATATAAGAACCTTACTAAGTAGTCTTTCTAGTTAGTTATATATTGTTGGATGATATTTATATCTTACATTAACTAATAGCACTTGGATTTACTTTGCAAGGACACTCTAGGAGAGCACACTTTCTCAAGATAAGAACCACCATTAATTAATAATATGGCCCTCCAATTGAATTTTAGTTAGGACTAACCTAAATAAAGATGGTCTAATTATACGTCAAATGTTGGGAATAGAAATGGACTAATTGTAAGTCAAATGTGGGAACCAATAGTAAGTCAAATATGGGAACCTTGATCAATAGGCCTTCTAATTAATTTCTACCTAGTTATCACTACCTTACCTTTTACAATTGTTGGGGAACTATATTATTAGATTGTTTTTAATTTGTGCATTCTCTAACTAATTCTAAATCAAAAAGTGGGCTTCATCAATTGGCCATGAACAATTAATTCTTATCAAATATGGGAACCTTAATCAATAGGCATTCAAATTAATTTCTAGCTAGTTATCACTACCTTACCTTTTACAATTATTAGGGAACTATATTATTAGATTGTTTTCTATTTGTGCATTCCCTAACTAATTCTAAATCAAAAAGTGGGCCTCATCAATTGGCCAATGAACAATTAATTCTTAATTGATTATCACATTATCATCTTACCTTTTATTACTAATAAGGAATTATATGGTTAGGTTGGAAATTAGGTCATATATTACTTTAATTAATAACATCCAGTTTCACTTTAGGGGACACTCTACCAAGAGCACACATTCTTGAGTTAAGAACTATGATTAATTTATAATATGGTCCTTTAATAAGTTTTAGTTAATACTCACATAATTATCTTGACTTCTATTAAAATTTGGAAGTAATACTTTAATATTGTTTTATATTTTATTGTTATTTTCACGAGATGAAAATAGTTTCCAATGACCTATTTCTCATCTTATTATTATATAAAGAGAAAAGAAACATTTAATAGTTATTTATATAGAGAGTAGGGGACATTATCATCTACACATTAACTTAAAAATTAGTATCCATCAATACTTACAAATGAAAACATCTCCTCTTTCTAAAATAACTTAAATAGAGATGGTCTAATTTTGAGTCAAATATAGGGACCTTAATTAGTAGGTTTTCCAATTAATCTCTAGTTATTCATCCCTATATTAAATTTTAGTATGCCTATGAAACTATATTATTAGGCTATTTTTAGGTCATGCATTAAATAATAAGCATACGTCACTTTGGTGGCAATATCATATAAATCGAGTAGAGTATAATCTCATTGTACCTAATATTATTCATTAGATAATAGTTATGCGAATCCATACAAGTGTAAGGGTTTCTAGTGAAACTATCTCTCACTCCTAATATAGTAAAAAGAAAAGTATCCTCTCCACATCTATAGCATGTCAAGAGTTTGCAATGATCTATCTCTCAAGATATCTAAATAGAAAATTATATTTCCTATACTCATCTAATATGTTGAGCAATACTTCTAAATTAGCTATTTTCAAACAAAATAAAACCCAGTCTCTTTTGAGTTGAATAGTTAAAAAGATTCTAGGACAACTACATTACTCCCTTAAAATCCACCTAAAATACAAAGGTTGATGGCATCTTAAATTAACCTAAATAGAGATGGACTGTAATTTGTAAGCACTCCAATTGATTTCTAACTCAATGACCATATAAAGAGTAGGGTATGTTTTCATTTTACCTTTTATCTATTACTAACAATGAATCATAATGTTAGATTGTTACTATGTGCATTAAGTAGTCAACAAGTGGGCTACCCAACACTTATATGTCATATAAAGTAGTAAGTCCATACATCGTAAATAGTAAACTACGTTGATCCCATACACATCTAAATGTTAGGGTTTCACACAATCTACACAATATTTTGAATAACACCTCAAGACTAGTATATATTTTATATGTTGACATCATTATGCAATAGTGGATACAGAATAAAAATACTATGCATATCATGGTTGTAACGATAGCAACGGTGGATGTCCAAACAATGAATGGATTCCCAACTAGTAGTGATTGATTTTACAACTAAGTTGACTTTCAACAGCAATAGATAAGAGTCTACTACATATATGTATGCAAAAATTCCTAAGTTGGAAATGCTAAGGTCTATAATATTTTATTACTACCATATTTCTTTGAGGCATTTTGTCAAACAAGTGTGTTAATACCTAATATAAGCTATGATTAATATAAGGACCATATATTATAAGCACCATTGATAATAATCTTTCTAGTGTAGGTACATTTGAAGGATGTACATGTTGTAAATAACAATCAAATATTTAAGCGTATGACAATTGACTACTAAAATAGATAGGTTACTCCCGTTGCATAGCTTTGGAACAGATCTTGTCTCATTGCTATAGGTAGATACTTTAGGCTCATGTGTAGCAGTCGATGATAAGACCTCCATTCAAACCCATACTCACTTATGCTCGAATCCTGGTTGATCTTGATACCTCCAAATGTTTACCAGCAGAAATCAATCTATTTGATATGGAGCCCAGGCATCTGTGGTGCAGAGGATAGACTATGAGAGACTTGCCTTCAGATGTAGGCGTTAGCTTCCAAACTGGTCATGTTACAGATGACTGTTAACATCTCCAAACGTAAGACCAAAACAGCCTGGTGGAGGGATTCTCTACCTGAACATCTTACAATCGACTCAGATCCGGCTAAGGAATCGAGTGCCCCCCTGCAAGCTTACTCACCCATCATGGTTGATTCATCAGACCACATACATGGTGAAGCAATCCAGATTATTCTTTACAGGTTGCTGATTCAGTGATTAAATATATTCTGACCTCCCATTTGGATCACTCCCCCATCAGAGACCTATTGCAGTTTTTCCGACTGTAGTGGATGTGGGAAATCAGGAGATGGACAGTGGTGGATCGAGAAAGAGAGAGAGAGAGCTAATGCCAAATCTAAATCCCCGTACACGATTTCGGAGTAAGATTTGATTCTTGTCTTTTTGGGTAGCTATTAGTTGCTAAATTTTGGCATATGGCCTGCTACGCAGTTGCTAGAACAGCTGTGTGGTTGTTTGTGTTGCTGTTTTTTTGCTGTTTTGTTGCAGCCTGCGTTTGCTTTAATGCTGGTTCCTAATCTTTGACATGTTTTACAAATTGGGCTCTATTTGAGATGATCGTCTGGATGTTTTCTCCGTATAGTGGTCGGCCGGACCACTGCGTGTTTGTTGTTTGATCGCTGTCCAGCAGGTGTCGTATTTGCTAGTATGTGTTGCTGCTTCAAGGGTATTCTTATGCAACAACTTCAATAGTTCTAGCCATGTAAGAAGTCCTTATTGTTATATCAGGATGTTGATCCTTTTTTTCGATGCTTGTATTTTCCATCATTCTGGCTAACCGTATGAGCCTTGCTGTTACATAGGGTATAGTCCCTTTCAAAAAACTTCGTCTTGCCAATAATAAAAAAAAAAAATTTACTTCCATAGATGAGTTCGTCTGTATGATAAGAAAGACAGAAATACTTGAAAAAAAATTGTTGAAAAACATAGTGTGGTTTTCAACATTTTTCAAAAACAAAACTTATATAATTTTAATGTTGTTGTTCTTTATTACCTTTCATTATATAATTATCTTTGTTTCCTTTCATTATATAATTATAAAATTAGCTACTCCATGAAAACAATAAGATCTTGCATAGAGAAGATGAAATTACTCCCATGGCATCTTAAGAAAAAATTCATCATTAAAAGCTATTCCAAGCAAAATTAAATGTATATATCCTATTTGTGGTTGTTTAGATTTTATTTAGAGGAAGTTGATCAAGATTAAATAAGAGGGAAGGGGAAGGATGTGCAGTACTACACACTCATCTCACATAAACAAATAATTCTATTAAGAAGATGGGAACTTCTATTTTGGCATCACAACATTGGGATAATTATATGAAATCATTCTATTAATAAGAGGGCAACTGAATCATTTGGCCATTTGTGGATCTTATTAATATAATTTCATTTTTTATTGTTTTAAATGGCTTCAATTTATAATGACATGCACCCTATTATTGATTATATCTCTAAGAGCATAAATAACAAGTTTGGTATGTTACTAAGACTACAATAATTTAAATTGTATGCTCTCTACTGTTATAGAGACTTTATCCATCCATTTATATAGCTTAGTGGGATAGAATACTTAATGATAGGGACTCATACTTATCTTTCCATACACCATCTATGACCTTGATTTCTTTGAAACTACAATTCGTTTTCTAGTTATTCACTAAGTGTTGAAGAGTCACAATGATGTCAAGGAGATGACAACAAAGGTTTGTGATGGTGCCTTTGACAACATGTTGTGGAATCATAATAATACCATAATAATAATAAACTGGTGAATGGTTCGAGTGGTGTATGATGATTGTGCCATATCTCCCAACACCCTGAAAAAATTTAGGGGATCGTATACTAGTTGGACAAAACCCAAGAGGATATCAATGCCACTGACGAGTGTCACATGATTGTTGGGGCAGTCGACATAGGCAAAATCATTGCATATTCTATGATTCCATTTGTCAAAAGGGAATCAAATGGTACAATTGATTACAGGGATAAGGAGACCAATCTTGTCATTTGAGGGATAGGAACATGCCAAGAAGGAGAATTCGATCAATACCGCAACAATGAGAAGTTTGTCAAACATATCACAGAGACCCATGTTTTTAACTAGAAAACCTATACAATCTATTAGAAATACATGTGGGAATGGTCTAGACCAATGATTTGCACTAGTCATATGGGGGAAAACCAAAAGAAACGTATGGTGAGGGATATGCTAAGTGTCCTTGACATTCCTATGTAGATAACATTTTGTCTTGCAAGAAAGTCAGTCTAGAAAAAACATTTATAGATGTTTCTCGAAAGCCCATAGGCATATGTGTTTTGAGATGTACATGTGAGAATGAAGACATGAGTAGGGAGTAGGGATATGAGACCTCAACAGGGCCAAGTTGCATGAAACCATAGAAAAAAACATACCCATATTCAGAGATCTCGCCACATTCAAGCATATTCAAGCCATAGATATGGATACTCATATTCTCATAAACAGACGATAAAAAAACATTTACCGATGGCACATGATGGCACACATATAGATAAATTCGAATTAGAATGGATAAAAATTGTTGAGGTCGAATGCACATAAGCAAAAATACAGAGCAAAATCGATTATAGTACTTACTATAGAAAATTGATAAAAGGGATTTTACATCCTCCTCTACAACCCATTTGAATCTGAATCCTCATTAGCTCCTCCTCCTCGTAACCTTGAACCCCAAAATGCAGAGTTATAGTAAAGTATTTTTGCAAATAGAAGGTTTTTTCCTTCTTACCCGTGACTCCCACTGTACCCGTGAATGACGAATACTATGTCACACCTATGAATGATGAAGAATTATTGTGTCACATAAGGAAGAACATGATGGGAAGGGAAGATTACCAAGAAGAGTTAAGATTATGAGTACTTAGTGCATGATGTTGTTTGGCAATAAGTGAAGTGTGGGGGACGGTGGTTTTTTCATTTTCGGCAATGAGGGCACGCTTTCTAATAATTCAAATTTCTAAACCTCCACATCACCTCACTACCCTGTGAAGTAACTGCTAATGTGAAGGGTGCATTTCTAGTCATCGGGCAATGTGACGTCATCTTTCTGGGGGATAGTGATGGGGGATGGGTCATACGAGCATAAAATCCTAGCTTCACATACATGAGTGCAAATCAAGTGAAGGGTAGCCGCTGGCATTAGGTAATGAGTCCTCAACCTTAGACACAAACATGGTCCTCTCCGTCGTCGTACTTGCAATTTATTGGGGGAGTTCCTTTAGAGAAATAGAGAGGTCCAATCCGTGCCCTCATTAGATTTATTGGAGGCCCGCTTCTAATTTGTGACTCGTTGAAACTCCACATTTCTCTTCTTTAAATAACCGTTAAATCACGGTGAACGATAGCCTCCGGGAGATAACCGCCGCCAAGATAACAAAACATGAAGCAAGAAGCCATGCGACGGAGGTTTTCCAGTTCCTCTAAAAAAAACTTTTACCAATGCTCCTGGTTCAAAGGGTTTTACCAACTTAAGAAATTCTCTGTAATTATATTACGGTCTTTGCGGGCATCATCGCGATTCGCCACCACCCATGGCACTTCCTTACATGCTAAGAATAAAATATCATTAGAAGAATCATGAGATCCTTTGCAATATTGGTACTCGTTTTAGTACTGACGAATGGTGGCTACTCTGGCTCAGAACACGACGTTGTATTTAAAGAAATTATAGAGTCATCTACATCAGAAGACACTGTAGAATGGCTCAAGTCCATAAGAGGTCGAATACACGAATACCCAGAGCTCAAATACAACGAATTCATCACCAGCGCCCTCATCAGAACCGAGCTTGATAAAATCGGAGTGCAATACGAATGGCCCTTTGCTGGAACGGGCGTGGTGGCCACCATTGGCTCCGGGACTCGACCCGTGGTCGCCCTCCGAGCCGATATGGACGCCCTTCCCATACAAGTCAGTATTACTGTACCCTTTCCCTGCAAACCCTAACTTGTTTGGTGGAGTACTTAATGTGATTATATGTAGGAGCGGGTGGAATGGGAGCACAAGAGCAAAGTTGATGGGAAAATGCACGCCTGCGGTCACGACGCCCATGTGACCATGCTACTCGGGGCTGCCAAGCTTCTGCACCAGCGGAGGCACCAGCTAAAGGTTAGGGTTTCGCTGCTCGTCTCTTGTTCGATTTCACATGGAGACAGCGATTGAATACTTTTTTTATTATAGATGTAAGAAACTTGCTTGTGAATAAGTCATGGAGCGAAGGCTATTGTATGCTCTGTGAATTTTGCGCTTGGTACTAATGGTTGTCAAATCGGTTGCAGGCTCCAAAAAAATATTCATTATTTCAAAATAAATACTGGTCTCAATTTCATTATAAGTAAAGATCCCGTCAACATTTTGTAGAAATGTTCAAAACGTTAAGAACATTAGAATATTTATTTCTAAATATATTTTGATTAGTAGGTTTTGAATAAGGTTTAGACTTAGAAGGCGCAGCCACAGCCACAGCCACAGCCGTTGGGTTTTATATGGCCCTTGTTCAATTATGGGTAGAATTGCTTGACAGGGCTGAAACAGGGATCAAATATGGGGAGCATGGCCAGGAGGGTTTAAACGGGGTCATCGTCATGGCAATAGTCCACCTTACATATAACTAGGCTCACAGAATGTACAATAATTTTTCTGATTCATTAAACGAAGGTTAGTGGGCTCTCACTCTGTGGCACATGTTTTGGATGCCAGATTTATTGGGGAGTCATTTTGTGTGACTTAAACCTGTGACCCGGTAGGGCAGTATGCGTTTACCCTACCTAAACATTTGTGGAACCACAGCCATCTGGTTCTTTGTACAATATTATTATCAAGCTTAAGAACTAATTTCATAGCACATAAAACTTTCAAAGTATCTGTGCTTTCTTAAAACTTTTCCTAGGACAAATACAAGTATAATGATACTAATATTTTGTTGTGTCCACTTTACACTGGTTTATCCTCCTATCATAAGAGTTGGACAACGGAATGAGCTTTTTCTAGTAATATTTGTTTGTATCTTGTCAGGACACTAGTTTTTTAAAGAAATGCATCTTATACATTACATAAAGAGCTATGAAAATTACAGCAGCTGAGAAGTAGAGTCATATGAAATGCTTCGTTCTATGAAAGCTGGAAATGTAGTACCAAGCCTTTATTGAAACAGGCCTTTATTGAAAAATCAATTCTGGCCTTAAGATGCATAGCCAAATCCGTTATAAAAGTATTCAGCTTGTATGAGAAGGGAATTATCCTCATGAAATGTTACCCTTTATCTTGTCTTTCAAAGGAAATTTATGGCAGACAGCCTTACCATTTAACAGCAATTGTTTCAATCATCCAGGTGTCTTCTAAAATTGGATCTCACCAAGAGAGACCTGGAACTATTTCATAGAACCATCCTTTGGTGTACAATTAGCATATGGACAAAAGTTTGAATTCGTCAAATATTTGCAATTCCAAGGTCAATGGCATATCACGTGATGCAAACATCTTTTTATTTGCGCATTTTACTTTATGCACTTGGATTGAAAATTGGCCAATTTTATGGATACACTTTTAGAGCTTTTCTGTTTTTTAAATTTTTTTTTTATAGCCAAGGTACCTCATCAAAAAATTGATTTTGTGATTTTGTGCAGACAACTGAGTCACAATGGCACACAAACATAATATAAAAAGATTACAGGTTGAGTCCGAACAAGAAAATAAGACTCAGTACAACAATATGCTCAAAGTGATAACAATTTTTTTTAGAGTGATAAAGGTTTCTAACAAATTCAAATGTAATTTAGAAAGGAAAATGTGAGAAATTCAGGATCATTAACCTTAGGTCTTATTAGCCATGGCAAAATGAGCCACTATAGACTGGCACTCAATGCTTTGTACTATAAACCAAATCTTGGAGTTAAACTTCAAACCTATCGGTCTCTTAGAGAAATTCTATCCACCAAAGTAAGTGGAACCATAGGAAGGCAACAGTCCTAGGCGTCTTGGATACCTGGAAACACCAACCAGTGCAGTGTACCCATGTACCAATGTACTGGGTACTGGTACTGGTCTTGGTACTTGCCTGAAACTTTATTGAAACTCCAAAACAGTCCTGGATACGGCTCTCTCGTATCTGTGCCGTACCTGTGATGTTTCTGTACCATTTCAGCAGTGCTTCTATTTTTTAAACGCCAAAAACAAAAATAAAAACAATATATACTTCTGTTTCATTTCAGCTGTACTTGAGGAAAATCTAGATGATATATTCTAAAAGCTAGATTATAATCATGTACATATGAAAATTTAAGCATGTTGAATGTTTTTAACTTTCATGAATACAAAGTATTTTAAGTGTTTTAGCTTTTATGGACAAAAAATGTCTACTATGCATTTTTTATAGATATTAATATTTAAAAAAAATGTATTGTACAGACGTTTCAGTGCTGTTTTGTAGCCAAGGATTTTTTGAAGATTGAATTTTCCACGTTTTGAACCATTACCTGAACCCATACCCGTACCTGATTCCTGGCAACCTAGGTCCTAGCAAAGGACCACTGCAGAGGATCACTAGCCAACGAAAAACCTGTCAGAGGATGATATCAGAGAACCCTGAATTGTAAAACTGACTGTAACCACAAGAGGGACAGGGAGGGAGAGTAAAGAGACCTCTCTATCCCCTTGGAGCTACCTATTGTTACAAAATTTCACTGCAGATAGAAGCTTAGAGAAAAGTCATCAACATGCCTATACAGAGCATCTATGTCACAAGGTTCGCGTTCGTGTTCGGCGAGGATAAAATTCGAAAGAAATTCGCCAGCCCATGAAATTCGGCAAAAAATTTGTGAATAAGTTCGAAGAATATAATTTAATATTAAAATAAAATTTATATATTTAAGCTTTTAAATTAAAAAACAAATCTAATTAAAATCCATTTATAATACTAATTTAAAAACCCAAAATATTTATTAACTTATGGTAATATCTAAATTCTAAAAGTTAAACTTAATACTAATCAAACTTAGAAATATTAGTAAAAAAAGAATATGTAAATCAAATATGCGAAAATTAAAATATAATGTACAATATTTATAAACATTAATGTTAAAATTTTAAATGATGTAATTTTTGCCAAAATCATTATATATATGTGTGTTAAATTAAAATTAACAACAAAAATTAATGAATGAAGGTCATATTTTAAAATTAAAATTAGAAAGGAAAAACTAATAAAAAAGTTAAACTATTTTTAAAAAGCTACGATTTAATAGTAAAGCTTAATAGTTAAAAACAAAAAACAAAAAGTATTCTAACAAACCTAAAACCTATACTAAAGCTAAGTCAAGATAATAATATTAATTAAAAACTTTAACCTCTTTTATTTTTATATTTGTTCCTATTGTGGTGAGTACATATTATAGAGCTGGATATTGAGCAGCGTGAATACAGATTATAGAGCAGCGTGAATACAAATTATGGAGCGACGACAAACGAATAGAAACTTTAAAAATATTAACCTATTTCTACATGGCCGCTGTCCGTGGAAGAATCACAAATGAAGCTTACAGTGACTTCGAACAAGAAAGAAATGATTGCGAAAAACCCTAACGCAGTTCTGCCCTTAATTTCTAAACGATTTTAGGTTTTTCTTTTAAATAAATTTCTCTGAAATCAGTTTTAAGCGATTTTGTATTTTTCTTTAAAATAAACTTGTCTAAAATCATACTATACGAATTTCCTAGTGAATTTAGACGAATTTTAATGGTTTTTATGAAGTTCGGCAGATTTCGAATTTCAAGGAAGAAATTCGGTGAACCTTGTGACACAGCAGAGCATGGTTACCAAATCCTGCCGGATCCAACCCATAAGTTGTTGGGTTTGTAATTTTAGATGTACTGAATCAACCCGATCCAATCTGGACGTTTTTTTAATAATTTTTTATTTGTTAAAAATTAAAATTTCATCTTGACAAACCCTTGTCCCAGTCAACCCGCACCACTAGGCCCACAAATTAAAATTTTGCACACATATGTTCACACACAAACCTTTTTAATGGACTGCCCAAGATTTTTTGGAATTTCGAATTTTTTTATTTTGGGCTGATCCAAAAATGGATTTGAAAATACCCAATTCTATGTATTCTCCATATTTGATTCTTCTAGTGCAGATTCTCAACATATTTTTTATTCAGGAGATGGTCTAGTTAGGCAGACGGTGATCCAGATACCTTCGAATGACATCTAAAGGTCACTGTTCTGTTCGGGAAGTTTTTAGGTGACGGTTACGCAACCACCTTGGCGATTACGTGAAGAGCAATGGTTGCACAACTGTTAGTTACAGGAACTGACGGTTGTGCAACCTCCGGTTACAAGGACCGACAGTTGCGCAACCGCCAGTCTGTCTTTACCGGCGGTCTTGTCCCCGACGACGCCAGAATTGGGGAAACTCAATAGTTGCAAATGTTTGGGCTTCCAAACGGTTTAGTTTGTCTTTCCATCCGTCCCTGGGAAGAGCAACTATAAATGTACACACATCTGATCATTCTAGACAAGTGTTTTTGGGTGAATTCAAGTGTGAGCAAAGAGAGAAAGTTGAGAATATTCGGTTTTGTTCATGAGAAGAGCCGAGTTCTTGTTGAGAGTTACTAGCAAGTTATCCAAGTAGGAGTTAGAATCTTTCTCGAAGGTCATTGTATGATAGTAAACTTGCATTATTTGGAGATTTGCATAGTGAAGGGAAGCAATTGCTTACCCAGTTGGAGTTTTCCACAACGGGTTTCTCTAGGATAAAACTCTTGTGTCTCCTTGTCATTGCAATTTTCTATGTTTCAGTATTGTTTGAATGTTTTTTTTCATAAACATGTTGGTTTAATGAACTTTGTTAGATTCTTCATTCAATATCACTTAGACAGGATTTGTTCATTGTTTTAAAAGGCACTTTACGGATCATGGGCCCTCCCATATGAGTTAGGATTTCTGAAATTGTTAAGTATGACAGAGAGCTACAATAAGTGCTCTGATTGATTGTTAACTATCATACAACTTCATGCAATTGGTACCAAGAAGACCTCTCTAACGCTATAAATATGGTTTGGTGGGTTGACATACAAATCAGCAGTGTTGGTTACAGGTTTTGGTATGCCAACAAACACATTCTTTGGCTTGATAAATCTTGGGTGAGTATGGGCCGATCTTATTGCCTTTTGGGGTATTCTTGGATCACATCATTTTGATTTGTAAACATAGGTCACACTCAATGTACCCAACAATGTTTACACTGCGACCTTGCCACATGTCTGATGGAGTTATGGGATGCCTTATTGGGGCGAGGGCGATTCTAACTTGGTTCATGCTCTTATGAGTGTCCCCCATTGCTATTACTCACAACTCTTTAAAGAATATGACAATACATTAGTTGGACATCTACGTGATGAATGTATAAATAGTAAATACAACTCATTGAGTCCCATTCATCATTTTGGTAAATTTGTTACATATATATGAAAAGGTGCTTTGTTGTTTTTGTTTTGAGGAGAAGAGGAGAAACTCTTACTTATGAGCTATGTCACAAGGTATGCTGAATTCTATCAAAAAGGTTCGAATTCTTTGTTCTTGTCGAACATGAACTCAAACTTTATCCTTTATTTTGCATAGGAAGTTTTTGACATGATTTTGCATCATTTTATGTGTGTGTGTGTATACCAATTAGACGTAGAGGACAGAAAGCTCTCTCCAATCTACCCCTCTGCCATATTTATGCATTTTTTCAAAATATAAAAATGATTGAAAAAATTATTTTGTTGAACTTAAAGACGTTTGTTTTCATGAACTTTATCCCTTGGCAAACTTGATCCGAACTTTATCCTCATCAAACATGAAAGCGAACTCGAACTTTGTGACTTAACTTATGAGGCAATGACTTGCTCTCGCATTGTTTTTGGAGCATTCATGACAATTCAAAATGTATTTTCGAGTGGAACAATCCTTCTCATTGTTGCTTTAATATTGCTGTCTTATTGTAGTTGGACATCTACGGGGAACAATTATCATAACAATGTGACATTGTATTGAAGTGGATTTTTGGATGACAACCTACATTAGTACCCTAATTTGACATACAACTTGTTGTGGCCAAAACTCATATGGATGGGAACTGCCTTTTCTCTAAGCTTGACGAGGTGATTCTTATGGGTTAATGCCTTCTCTTCTCTCTTCTGTTCTCTCTTCACTTCTCTTTCCGTGTAACTCATGTAACAAGTAACTTTTACTTGGAACAAGAGAGAAGAGAAGGCATTACACCAAATGTAAAGATGACATATACCACCAAGCCTAACCATAAGGATTGTGAAGGGGAGAGACCATCATATGTACTATCCCTTTTACCTCCATAAAAGAATCTTGGCTAGCCTTTGGTTCCTCCAAGATAAAACACACCACAACAACAACATGACCTTTATACCTTAATTTAAACCAATCCCTAATACCTCCACTAAGATTAGCCACATATTCCCTTGGTTCCTGCAATGGAACCACACTCACAAACCCTTATTCCTTCCTTCACTAACAACCTCATATCCCTCTAATAAACAATGATGTAGTCTCACCCCCACACATAAATACACACATACAAGCATGACAACATTAATTTAGTTCAGCATTTGTTTGAAAGAGCGATCGCAAACCAAATAGCTAAACCACTAAGAGTAGATAAGAGCAGGATTTTAACCCATACTTTGCATCGATGTGTGTTCCATGCCCCGCACTCTTTGAACAGAGCCCCATGGATCATGGGCGAACGCACAAACCACGCTTCTGTGCAACAAGACCCTAATGACCCCACTGCTGATAACACGAGCAGGAACCCCCTCCCCCCCTTGTTTGCACTTATGTTTAAAACCTTGCAAATACAACATCGAACACCTCACACCCACACACCAACCCCCTAAGCCTACACTCTCCCTTACGCCCTTCAAGTAAAACATGTGCCCTATTAAAGGACTCTCAGCCAATAGTTTTGCGTGCCTTTACTTCCTCCTTGACGCCCGCCACCTGATTTTTTGAATGCTCCTTTCCACTCATCTTTGGCATCCCGGGCTTTAACACCACACCTAAGCTATGCTCCCTTCCCCACAACCATACGCCACCTCTTCTCCCATCTATCGACTATTTCGTGGTGTCAAGCTGGACGCCTTCATTCGATCATACTGGTGGCTTCCGAATTGCAAAGATTCAAATGCCTTTTGATTTCGTCTGGCCTACACCCTGCTAAAGAGCTTTCCGTACCATTCTCCTTGTTTTTCTTAGGTGTGTCTTTGCGTTGTGAATAGCTTGTTTGTTGTACCAGTTTGGTTTGATTTTTTGCTTTTTTTTTTTTTTTTCCTTTGTTTCTTTTTTCGTCGTTAATTGTTTGTTGAATTGGATCCGGCTCCTTAAATTCTGTTTCTTTTGATATTCTTTCCAACATGTTCGAGGCACGTTTGAATGATGGGGGTCTTGTGGCGACTGCACGCCCACACTACCCCCCCCCCATCACCTTAGGACGTACTTTGTAGATTACAATTTTCGGCTTTAGGCCCTTATTTATATCGTTTGGTCCTAGGCTCGTTCCTCCTGGGGTTGTTTTTTTGGCACTTCAGTATGTCTCTTCTCAACTTGCCCCCCTATTTCGCCAAGGTCGTTATAGCTCCATTATCTTTCCTTGGTCACCGTGACTACGCCCTGGGGTCGGGGTCTCCGATGCAATAAACCCCATTTCCTTGTGAGTCCGATAGCCGTAGCCTTACCTGACGCCCATATAGGTGTTTGTTAGAGGGAATTTTTTCTTTTCTTATCTTGGAGCGCTTTTTGAATGTTGTTCGCAAGGAGGAATGTTTAGCTGATAAGAGCACCCCGAATATTAGTTCCCTTTTTTCCCCCCTCCCTTTTTTTCTCCCACCCCCCTTCAACGCTCTCACCGGCTGCATCCGCTTACGCCACGGTGTCGTGATGGGCATGCGCATGGAGGAAGAACGGGGGATATTACGAAGTGCCGTCCAACGGTTCCCCCCCGACCCTGGTGACCCTCTGTTACTTCTCCGTGTTCAGCTTCCTGGTTGTTTCTACCGTTGCTGCCCCCTTCAGTCGTCGCACCGGAGGGGAAGTTTTGATTCCCCCCCTGCCTATGTCTATGTGTCGCGTAGACTCCCACAGCCTCTTCAACCACATGTTACCTTTCTTGAACGGGGATACGTAATGAATTAATTCGTGGTCCCCTTGATTATTTTGGAGTGCTCGCATGGCCCTCCGCTCTCGCGCCTTGTTGTGCGCTTCCGCGCCTCATTGTCACCGAGATCGCATCTGTACTGCATTCGATAGACCGACTCTCCGCTAAGCCCCTCGGGCCCAGCCGACGTATCGTGTGCTCGCCGACAGCCCCGGGCTTCGTGCCGCCACTCGCTTTCTTTTCGTCCCTTTGCTCTGCGCTCCCCCTCTCCTTTTTTCCCCCCCTTTCGTTTATCATATTGACTAGAGACTTGCCTATTCGGTTATGGTACATCGGAATGACCAACGAAGGTGTTAGCTGCCCTGCCCCGATATCCCCCTCCCCGATCCATTAAATGCTCATTGTTACCCTCCACCACCCAACTACTCCGCCCTTCCTTTCTCCAATGCCCAACCCCCCCACCCGCCCGTCCCGATGCCCTCATCTCACCTCCGCACTCCCCCACAATGCAAGGCATTTACGGACAGTCAACCCGTTAATTTTCTCCCCTCTAGCTCCCCCGCACTGCCTGTTTGTGCTTCCAGGCTGCTTCTGCCTGTGGCCTTACCGCAAGGGTCATGTGGTGGCCCCCACCAAGCCACGGTATTACCTGACCCGGCCACAGGCGGATCCTGGTCCCTTCCCCCGTTTCTTTTCTATAGCCCCGCTTCCCGACACCACAGTCCCAACAGGCCCCTCGTTGTGCCCCAGTATTTGTGACCCGCACGCCGTCAGCCCCTCGTTTTGTTGATGGAGGTCGCCTCCCTGGCTCTGGTGCTGCGCGCCCCTGCCCGTCGTGCGCACAACGCCCGTCCGCACGTCTGTTCAGTCCGGACCCCTGAGCTTCTTTTTCTTCTCAGTTTCTGTGATATGATTATCTTGAATCTGCTTTTTTTGATTTTCTACCCTCGTGCCGTTGATCCCCCTCACCTCTTTGTCTCTTTTTGTCCTTTCCTCCACCCACATTGCCTGTTTCTTCACTTTCTCCCCTCTGTTGCATGTTTGCTTTTTTTCTAATATCTTTGCTGTTTTTCTGCTTTTGACTACTGTTTTCCACCTGCTGGTCACCGGACGCCGCGGCCGCGTGGTGTTTCCCCTTCGCCGAAGAGATTGGGAGTACAAGGCCTAGGTTTGGTGCTGTGCGCAAGGTGATCATGCCCGATGTCCCTAGCCATTCGGTGGTTGTCTTCGCCGGGCAAACTTCTTCAGGGTCGCACCGCCGGACGCCCGGCCTGTTGTCGGTTTTTCAACACTCCTGATGCGTGACTCGTAAACCAGTCGGCCGGTTCTGGGCATGATCGCGGCAGCGCTGCCCGACTGGCAGTGGCCCACGCATTGCTCGCCAGGCCGGCGCCGCTGTTTTGTGCCCACGGCTGAGCGGTGCGCCAAATGGCCCAACCCGTCTCTTATCCCCACGGATGCGTCTGAGACTCGACGTAGCCAGCCCGATGGAAGCTCTGCGTAGTAAGCGCCACACAGACCCGACGTGATACGAGACGCCCCCCCACTGTGAGACACCGCTGGGCTCCTCGCCGCGTGGAACCATGCCCACCGGCTGGCTAATCTCCCCTGTCACAACGAGCTTTTTGGCGGTGCTTAAGTATCTTGCCGTGACGCTTTAAGAGACCCAGTTGCCGACAACCTCCGCCATGTGTGGCCTGCGATGCAAGGCGATGATTGACTTGAGGGGATAGGACCCCTCATTGTCGTGCCGCCGCTCGCCCTATCGTCTCTCTATTTCACCCACCTTACGCCTCATGCTCCACTGCCACATCAGGCCCCTCTGCTACGAGCTTGCGTGAACCAAGATGTCCCTTCTTAGCGCAGCGTTTGCAACGATTTTGTAATTCACGCATGACGGTTTTTCCGGCTAGTTGAGAACTCACGATTCCTCTTGACTCTGCTAAGTTGAGGCTTGTTTTTCAGTCGCTTCTTCTAATTTATCACACATGTGACTGTAGCTTTGTGTGGGTGCTATGTTGTGCACGCCTCAGACATGTCAACGTGTGGTTCACAGCGTTCCTCGGTCAAGACCCCTTTTCTCGGACGGGGAGCTGATCAACTTGTGTAAGACTCTCTTTGATATAGTTTTCGTAGGATAGGTGTGATATATTGTTGTCATGTTATAGACCCTCGAAGGACCAAAAGGAGGAAATTAACACGGAAATTATGCGTTACCCCATAGGTGTTTTAGTTTAGATCTTGAGGTGAGACTACCATGAGATTCGGGTGTTTTTGTACAAGTGTTAGCCTTAATGTCATATGGGCCAAACCGGCCGGGAGTAGATCTGATGGTGGTGTTTGGTGGTAGTTTGTATTGTGGCGTTGTCCAAAGCTTATTATTTCTTTGACTAGAGGGACACGCGAGTCACTAGATGCGCACGGGGCAATTTTTGCGATAATGGACCAACCAAAAAATATTGGGACCAATATGCACCAAAATATTCCTAGGACGTTTCACCCACAGCCACAACAATTAAGACCTCAGATTTTCACTGACCTTAAATATGGGTTATTGGTATCAAATCCACTCCAAAAATTATGAAAACATCTTCTCCTTATTTCTCCTAGTTTCTACAATCATATGCAATATTAAATCAACCCCAAACTGTAGATCTGATATAAATATCAATTTTCCATACCCAGAAAAGCCTGCAGACAACTGAAATATTCAAAAATGCTTAACTCCTTCAATATTCCATATTTTTTCCTCAAATAAAATGCAGATAATTCTATAAATTAAGAGCTTTCCAAAGATATTAAAGTCTGAATTTTATGATAACTGAAACCCCTCCAAAACAGCCACCAAAAGTCTCAGGGTTAGATGGAATGACATAAATTATTTTCAGCTCTTTCTACACTTCAAAAACCCTCCAAATAACAGTCTTACACTTGGAAAATTATACCAACATAGATCAGATTATATTTTACCTTGTTCACTCACAAAACATACTAAAATGAGTCCCTTATCAAGTCGCCATTGTTAGAAAGTATGAATCATGCAAAGAACATATTTCAACACGAGAACATACTTCAACACGAGAACTCAACAATGGAGCAAGAGAAAATACTTCAATTGATCAAAACCAGTTCACTAACTCCCCATGCAAGAGAGAGAGAGAGAAAGCATCAATGGGCATGCATCCCAACTCCAAGCATGGAGCATAAAATAAATATCATCATAACATGAGTCTAACAATGATCCTAGCACTCCTTTTATAAGCAAGGAGGCACAAAATTCGAAATCCCTAGGAGAGGGAAATTATTAAATAACAGAAGTTTATTTCCCCTGGGTGTGGCGCCCCCTTTTAAAAAGGGTGATTTTAATATTTAACAGCCACCTAAAAATTATATAATTAATTCCCCCTTATTTTCAATTTGCATTTTGAGAGTTTAATTAAATAATTACTTGCTCCATAAATATTAAATAATTAAATAAATATTGCTTTATAATGTCAAATGATTAAAATCACTCTCCAGGCAATATTATAAAATTATTTAATATAATTTTCCCCTTGCAACATCCCTAAAGCCCACGAGGAATGATAGGCTAAGGGTCTTCAAAAATGGGGACATTACATAGGTACTGGTCTGAATCCATTCCTTGTAGATGTTTGCAAAGTTTTTAGGATAGACGGCTTGGTCAATTGGCCCACAACAAGAAATGGGTAGTAGATATCACCCGAGGCTATGTAAGGAGCGCGGGGTTCGTTTTGTAGTGTTTGAAGAACCTTATTTTGGATTGGAGGAGGGATGGGATTCTAATTAGCATCCAAAGGAAAAGGAGGTGTTGAAGATTGATTAGATTATGGGGGACTTGTGTTGATTGAGAAGCCATCTTTAAAATTCGAGATTGCATTTGAAACATGCTAGAAGTGATAGATGATTGCATAATGGCCATTTCATCCAACAACTTGATAATCCTGAGATTAGGATTAGGTGGTGGATTAGCGCCACTAGAGGAAGAAGCCTTGGTATTGTTGTTTTTTAAAGGATTTTTTGGAGATTGGTTAGTGGTTGCTCCATTCGTAGGAGGCTTGTTATGATTAATGGGTTTTGATTGAGGTTTTAGGCATTTTTCTTCCATAGGAGCCATATCTTGAGAAACTTCGACTAGTTGTCCTTCCTTGCTAGGTGTGTAGAATTCATTATTATTCAGGTTTTTGATGATGTCTGGGATCTATTTCTCCAATTTATACCACATTGCAATCAACAATAAGGCTAAGCCTCGATGAGATCGGCTGTGCTGGTGCACGAGGGCCAATTGTGTCAGTCTAGGTAGGAGTGAGTCGAGTGACAACAAACGAGATTGACCCTGGTGCGATACATTGGTTGATAATGTCAATCTGGGCAATTGGGGAAGAGTTACAGATAGTGATGCTGCCAGATGGGGATATGAAGGAATAGCCCATAGGATTACGAAAGGATTTAGCTTGGCAAGGAAAATCCTAAGAGGAGATGTTGAAAAGATGGTTATGATGTATCTGACATTAGAATGCTTCGATGGTTGATAGGCCCAATGAAATCATTTCCCCATTGTTT
Organism: Taxus chinensis; assembly: GCA_019776745.2. NCBI lineage: Eukaryota > Viridiplantae > Streptophyta > Pinopsida > Cupressales > Taxaceae > Taxus > Taxus chinensis. The sequence continues at coordinate 729,127,224 of CM034152.1, read as the reverse complement.
GAACTGTTGCACAACCAATATTGAATTTAGAGACATCTCATCTCTTTGGTTTGGCTTCCCCATCCTTTGACAGACATCACAATGTTTTCACATCCAGTGCACATCTTGGAACAATGTAGGCCACTATATTCCATTCTGCAATATCTTCCTCGCAATAAGTTCCCTTGCAATGTTTCCCCCAGCTATTACTTCATGTGCTTCCATTAGTATAGCTGCACGTTCATGCTCAAATGCTACTCTGTGCAGTACATCATCTTTCCCATGTTTGTAAAGGAATCCATTGATGATTGTAAAAGGTAGTGCCCACAAAACTAGTTGCTTCTTTTCCCTTTCGGTATAGTGATCTGGAAATAGCCATTCTGCAAAAAATTAGCTATTTCCTCCAATTGTTTTGGAACTGTGGAGATTCTGAATAAATGAATCTTCACCTAGTTCCTTTGGGTCTTTCCTTGTAATTATTCTACTCAAATGACCGGGTCCAATGTGCTCCCTTCTTGGTGTAACATTGACTTTGAACTTGTATTCTTGAAACAATATTAGCTATCTGGATATTTTTCCTCCCAGTAAAGGTTGATTCACCAAGTACTTCAACGCCTGATCAGTAAATAATTCAAATGGAGTTTGCCAACAAGTAGTGCCTGAATTTTTAGAGTGCAAAGACCATAGCCAAGGCTTCCCTCTTAGTTGTGGTGTAGTTCTTTCCTGCATTGGAAAGTTTGCGGCTCACAAAGTGAATGGGATGATTTAGCTTCTTCCCCTGGTTGTGCAAGTACTGCTGCTATTGCAGACCTTGATGCATCAACATGAACATGGAATACTTTCAATATGGGAATACTAAGATGGATGTCATAACAAGCTCCTGCTTTAGCTACATAAATGCATTTTGACATTCTGGAGTCTATTCAAACTTTACCTCCATATGCAAAAGCTTCTCCATAAGTGCTGTGATGTTGGCATGCCCTAAGATGAATTTATGATAATATCCTGTATGTCTTAAGGAGTGCACCTCTAATTGACTTGTAGGGGGTTTTAGGCCTATGATTACTGCGATCATCACCTGATCTACCAAAATTTCATCTTTGCATATCACATGTCCCAACAATGCTCCAAACAGAGTTAAAAAGAAGCATTTCTTCAAGTTCAGGGCAATGTGCAAGGCTCGGCATCTTTCCAACATCAATCCTAACTTTGACAAGTGTTCTTTGCAGAGAGAGAATACTACCCAATCATCCAAGTAAACTTCCAGAAAGACATGAATGAAGTCCTTAATTGTGGTGCCCGCTGCTCTTGAAAACACTGCTGGAGTGTTCTTCAACTCAAATGGCATGACCTTGTATGTGAATGACCCCCCATGATGTTGCAAACATTTTCTTTGATTGGTCTTCTATTACAATCGGGATCTGGTGGTATCCACTAAACCCTTTTGTGAATGAATTTACGTCATGTCGTGCTACTGCTTTGAGAATTTTATCTGTAAATAGTGTCGGAAAAGGATTATTCACACATGCATTGTTCAATGCCCTATAGAATGCCCATCTCTCCCAAAGATGGATCCACCCCCTTGATTTCACTAAATTTGGTAATAAATAGTCCTACATAATCTCGCAGCAGCTGCACAATTTCTGATATTTCTTGCTGAGCCCAGTTGTCTCCTATAGTTGCTATCGTAAGTATTCCTGATTTACCTATGTCCTGCATTTTTTTCACTGGCTGATCATATACTTTGTTGTTCCCCTTTTCCTCGGCTTCTTGCAACTTCCTGGATCCCTTCTTTTCATTTACGTTGAGATTGCGCAACTGAGCATCTTATGCATTTCTGCAATATCCTGGTTTGGAAGAGTTTCTAATATTTCTGGTTCAAACATGCTTTTGAGCTCCATATCTTCTTTGCTTTCCGAGCTTGCACCCTCATTCACGGTATCCTCTACTTTGTTACTAGCACATGCTTGCTTGCAGTTGACTATATCTTCTTCACACCCCCTGTCTTGTGTTTTGACTGGGTTATTAAATTGTTGGCCACTTTCTGTGTCCAGTTCCCATAACATAAAAATGTCTTCAATTTTTGTAGAGTCACGTGTACTATTGGATTCTCATCCTCAAAAGTAAAGGTCTATATGAAGTGTTGCTACAAATGCAATCATTTGCCTGTTCCCCCCCTTCCCCCTCTTATTTGTACCGAGCTTTAGGCAAATGAGTGAGTGTTTCTTGGAATATGTGAACCCACCATTTAGGTTCAATCCACTGTTCTTTCTATGTATCCATGTAAGCATGTATATGAATTTCTAGGCACTGCCCTGCGTCAAACTTAGGCCATGCTTTTGCCATTCTGGGAGATACCACAAACCTTGCATTCCAGTTGCTTCTTCCCATTCTAGATGCTTTGTTCTATGGGTAGCTCACCAAGTTGCTTCTATCCTCTTTAAAGTATAGTTCAACGTGCTCACCTTCAATTCTATTTGAGGTACATGTTCTTGGAATCGAATCAAAAAGATACATAGAATCCCAGTGCCGAAATATTGCAAAATTTTCCTTTTTGAAACATGCACTATTCGCATAGGATGCACTTCATGTTCCCTTCACATCCAGTGATTTAAATCAACATCTGAGTGCCCATCGACTAAAGAGGCCAATCCCTATGGAAGATGACTTCCCCATTTGGTTCAGTATAGTCTTGGTGCGTATCTGCAAAATCATATATTCTCTCTATTTTAGACTTGGTAGGTGATCTGATAGCTAATGATGTGTCTTAATCCATTAAAGGACTCCCTGCATTGCACATGCTAAAGAATCTCCATAGGTTTGCATAATCCTTTCATCTCCCTTTTCAACTTGCGGGATTGTTGAGCTCGGCTGTTGCTCCTTGGGTTGATAGCCCACCTTGAACCAACTCTTTGACTGTGGGCATATGGTGACATGGGTTCCTTGGGGATGGCGCAAGGCCTTTTTTCAACTCTTTTCATAGGAATCACAATGATGGAATTATCAAGGTGATCTTCCATTTAGTTGGAAACCATATTAATGGTCATGTTTCAATCATAAGCCCATTGCTTTCCAATCAATAGTGAATAACGAGCCTCAAGTGTCTTCATGTCAATCACCTCAAAATCCCCTCTTAGGTTGAGATCTCCCTCCCCGATTTCAACATCTTCTAATTGGCTTATTGGTTCCACTCATTTGTAGTTTGCTAGACTCAGTATCACCAAACTATATGCCAAAGTAGGCTTATACATGGCTTCCCATGTGGACTGTGGCATCACATTTATTGTGCTGCCAAAATCAAACACTACATCCGTGATTTCATATCCTGTGAGGATGATATTAAACGTGTATGAACATCGTACGGTTTCTTAGTTTTAAACTTTTAACATACCATAACGACTTATTGGTGTGCTGGGAACCTCTTGCTGCATTTTCCAAAAGAGCTTTTAGCAAACTTGCCACATTTTGGGAGATATCCTCATTGCATAGTACATTGACTATCTTGAGTAGGTTTATGTGGGCTGCAATGACCTGCTTTATTATACATATGATTTGGCCATATACTTGTGCTTCGGTTTCCGTAGCATTGAAAGAGCCCAGATCCCTATTCTGAATGGAATTCAAAAATGCAATGGCTTCTTCTAACAACGCCTTTTCTCCATCAGGTTCAAGGTACTTATCTTCTTGTGTTCTTATTTGTGGCTCTACTAGCATTTTCATGGTTCCTAGTCTTTGCTACTTCCTGTGCAACCTTGTCATTGCATTGAGATTTCCGATTCCCTCGGAACTGCATTCACCACTTTTGACATTGCACAATTCTCTGTCCTTTCTCTACTTCTCTAATGCGGGACAATCCTTTGCATTGTGTTGTTATCCAAATAACTCTCGTAGTTATCTGGATAACTTATATTTTCATTATGACTATGATGTTTCATATTTCAAGATGCGCGCACTCAAGATTGTTCTTTTAACACCTTGGCACAGTTGCAGTTGTTCCGCGCGCCCCGCGCGCCTTTCCTCCTCCATCCCTTTGCATCCCTGTTATTTTGCTTCATCTTGCGCTTTCCTCGCATGTTTACCCTTCCCTCTACATTCTGCTATCCTTTTCCATTTTCTCTTGCGCCTTTCTCCTACGTGCCCGCTTTCTTTCCTATCCTGTCGCGCACTCCTTGCACGCACCTCTGCAAACTTGCCTTCCAAAATGGCTAAGTCCCTGACATTCCTATTGTGCGCTTGCATACACTAAGCTCCCTCGCGCATTGCTTTTCTTTTTGCCACCGTGTACCCTCCTTCAGTTGAATGCTCGCGCCCCTTCCCCATACTTCTCCCCTGCAAGTATTCTCCTATTCCTCCTGCGTGCACGCCTTCCCTCTGTTTCCCCTTCGCGGGCCTGCCTTTTGCTTCCGTGCCTTGTGCCTTCTTCTGTGCCAGTCACTATGCCACGTCATCTTTTGTTAGACTTGAGTGTGATGCATGCAACCTATCAAAGCGTGCTAATAGGGTGCCGGATATGGACAATCAACTGGTGCATGACATGTGGCAGAAAAGACAACAAATGAACAATTGGCCGACTCCTTCAGTCAATCTGCGCGCGCCACATGTCATTGCGTGTCAGAGCAACTTGTAGACTTCTGATAGCCATAACTTCTGCTGCAGTGCTCAGATTCCCACGCGCCCAGTCTCATTTGAAAGCTGGTGACATCAACTACACATTGAAATTTTCAAAATCAGATCTAGGTGGGATTTGGCAGGCAAAAAATAGGGAAACATCCTTTTGATCATCAATGCACACATCTAATCGACCTCAACCACCATATTTCATTAGATCTTGCCTTCTTCCTTCTTCTACATGCCAAATAGACACGGGGAAGCGCATCTGACAGCCTTGCAGGTGGATTTGCAGGCATTTATCACTGGCTGTTGGTGGTTGAAGATTTGAATCCTAGTTTCCCTCTCTTTCTCCTTCTCTTCTCGCCTTCTATAAATAACAAAGTTTTGCTTTGTAAAAAGGATCCCTCTCTGTTGTAACGACACCATGCCAAAATAATGGCAGACTTCCCACGGGTCTCAGACCTTGGCGTGGTCTCTACAATGTATTCTCGCCTCCTGCCGTGGATGTAAATGACTGTCCCTTAAGTAATAAAATTGTGTTTTGTGGAACTCTCGTCTTCGCTTTCTTGTTTTCATTGCATCTCGCCTCTCTGTTTGCGTTTTCTGGCATGTTGTGCGTACTCCCGTGCTTGCAGTCCCCGTGTTCATGTGTTGTGCATGCTAGAAGGCCTAGCACGCGTGTTGATCTGTGGCGCGTGCCATTTGTCCTCTTCCCCCGCACCCTCTCTATTTCCTTCTCCTCTCATGGAGAGAGATCGACCCTTTCCTTCTAGCGCTATTGCCTTCCTTAGCTTAGGATTTCCCCTTTTTGCACATCCTTATATCCTTGGTCCCTTGGCATGTTTAGTCTAGGATTTGCTTTCAGCATTAGGAGTAACAGTAACGTTAGAGGTAGGTAGAGGAACCAACCTTATCCGGAGATCCATCCCAAGCGCGCAAGGTCCCACAACTTGGAGACAGTTCCATTGTTGTCTCAAACAACTCGGTTCTTTCGGATCCAAGACGCGGGTGCACGTTTGAACCACCAACAGTTGCATAGGAGCCCTACAATATGCACAATACAATACCTGCTGTGGGTTTGTTAGTCAATTACGCGCAATGTGGTTCACTTCCCTGCAAAAGTAATAAACAATCGGTTGCCGTTGTGGTCTGGGCTTGTTCTCTGTTGCTCATAGTCACCTTGATATCCTTCTTGCGCATTGTATCCTCCTTGTCTCTACGGATCACCCCATCCCTTTTGTTGATTATGTTATCCTCCATATGGGCTTGTAGGGGACGGTGGCGTTCATCGTGTTTAATTGTGGGGAGGAGTTGAACCCATCATGTTTTGCGGAGAAGGCGGAGCCCAAATTTTTGGATGTTGGGGTGAGGGAGGAGCCCATTCTATTGGAGGTGCTATTTCCACATCTTGCGTAGGCGATTGAAGTTGTAAAGAGGGTTGTGCGTGAGCTTGTACTACAAATACACTTCTAGTTACTTCATCTCACAAGTCCATCAATGTTGTGCAGTCTTTGGATTCATGCAAAACTTACATACTATGCTTTTAGGCTGGACATATTGTTGCACTAGATGACATTTCGTTGTAGGATGACCCCATAGTTTGCAAATCACACAATATTCAACTCTGCCATTCGTAGATACAGGAGGTTTGTTCCCATATATCTTGGGGCACTCATGCCTATGATATCCCTCTCCACAATCTGCACACCAAATACTAAGACATGGCTTATTTCCTTCTTGTAGTTCCTCAATCCTTGTCATGATTGCAAGCAACTAAGCCTCTGTTTTGGAATTTGCAGACGACCCTTCTTCGTAGTCTTCAATCATTTCTACTTGTATTGGAATGCCGATAGCCCGAGCTTTTATGTTGAGCTTAGTTTGTGCATTGGGAAAACCGGATCTTACTGCGTAATCCCTCTATAGACCAAGCAACTTTGCTTGCATCATCAAAGCTGAAGCTCATTTTGTTCATTACATTGAAGAATCTTAGATCATATTCTAGAACGGATTTTTCGGGTCTTTACTTGATTTCCTTGAGATCTTGAAACGTTTGACCCACGTATTTGTTTCTTTTAAATTCCAACATGAAAGCATCTCAGACGCTCTTTAGAGTTGCTTTTGTTAAATCTATTTTGTATATGAACTCCAGATCCCTCACTTGCAAGGCCTTGATGAGCTCATATCTTTTAGTATCATTATTAGTGATCCCCTTAGCTCCCCATTTCATTTCATTTCATCATACTTCCCATAGTGTTCCAGTGCCTTCTAGTTGTCCACTGATAGCTACTAAAAGTTTTGCTAGTTTCCATAGAAATAGGAATATTAATTACACAAGCGGTCATTATTGTGTAATTGCTTGCATAATTTAAATTTCTTGAAGTGGCACTAGTAGGCGACTCTTCTGAGTCGGAGGATGACGTACTTGAGCTAGAGTTTGTGGAGTTAGGAAACCAGACTCAATACTTTAGGCTTACTAAGCTGTTATCAATAGAGTCATCAGTCGCTGGTTGCTAGCTTACTTATATCGGGGTATGTAATTAGTAGTGGTTGTCTGACGAGGGAAAGTTATGGTCTTCTACTTGAGCAACTACCTAAACTAGATTAAAATACACTGGCGCATTAAAGGGTTCTCTTAGTCTTGCCTTTCTTTCTTGTAGTCATACTTTCTTAATTTCTTCCAAAATTTCAAATTTTTGTGCATCAGTCAAACAAATCCACACAATTTCTTCTTGAAGTGGTGTGGCGGATGCATATCCTAGAAAGAAGGGGAAATTTCCCACTTTAAGTGTGTATGGATCAAACATTGGATTCTCACTGTGATCTAATTTTTCAACTTCTTTGAAAGTTAATGTTTTGTATTGGGTCCAACAGTCTTCTAGAGTCAACTGCTTCCTAAAATTACTCCTACACAATTCTAATTCTTTGTCTGCTTTGTTCTCGTTGTCTGCTTTGTTCTTTGCGTTCGCTTCATTCTCTTCGTTTGCTTCATTCTCTTCGTTTGCTTTGTTCATCTTATTCTCTTTGTCTCCTTCCCACTCAGGGCCTTTTTCTTTTTGCTCACTTTCTTGGTCACTGATTTCTATCGATTCCCGTCCTTCCTTGGTCACTACTAGAGGTTTCTTGTTTCCTCCCGTGTTCACTCTATCTATTTTACCCCAACTTACAACCTTTTTTTGGACGTCCTACTACGAAGTGCATAGCCCCCCATCTGTTGTATTGTCTTGCTTCTCTTTGCAGCTTATCCAAGCTTCTCTTTAACTTCTTATGGTCCTTCTTACACCATGGGGATTGGTACCATGGCCTTTTACACCACCAACATCTTTATGAGCATAGGCAGATTTCCTATAAACTTTCCCTTAATAGCTCTAATAAACCAATCTTGCACAAAGTCAAAAGAACTAAAATTCTAAACAACAAACTCAGTTATGTACCTGTATCTAGTTATTTGTAGCCAGTAGTCTATAACTCTAGTCGACTTAGTATCAAGCTTGTACAACTTCTTGAGCTTTGCCTCCCACTTGAATTCTTCGTTGTTTCCAACTTTGAAAAGGTGATGTTCCAACCTTGACAACCATGTCGCTAATAGTCATGGCGGTTTGCACCAAAAGTCTTTATAAGTATCTCCATATATATGGTAATATTATTTTCTTTGCAAGGATTCCCGTTCTAACCATTCTTTTGGAAAAAAAATTTATCATCTCCTCCAACCATCTCTACATCTCCCTGTACCCGTACCTGTATCCAAAACTTATTCATTTGGAAAACGTATCATCTCTTTTAGCTTTCAAAAGCATTGCCCCTTTAGGGCATATTGCAACCACATTGATCAAAGGGCGGTTTCTTGCATCTTTCCATCCATCAGAAACGATGGACACACCTGTTTTGGTCCACGAGTCTCTAATTGGTTGCAAGGAGGTTTCCACATATTTTCTTTCTTTATCCAATAGGGTGGTGCAGATCTTCTCATAGCCTGGTGATTTGTACCCTTTTGGGGCCTCATTAATTGCTTTCTCCATCTCTTGCCAATATGGTGCCTCACAACATTAAATGAAAGTCCATTTGTATACGCACATTTTGCAATGTGTTCATCAACAATATCCCTGCTCTCATTTTGAAAGGCCTTTTCCAATGGCCCTTTTGTCTTACTTTTCTTTCGTGAAAGGGGCGAATCCTCATCATCCATGGGGGTAGGTGTCACAAATGGATGTGGCATGGTCACAATTGGGGATCCACTACTTGATGGGGCAACAAGAGGCCTCGTTGATCGAGATGAACTTCGTCTTTTGGCCAATGGATGACCCGCTTTCAAAGCCAAAGCCAATGTTTTAAAAATCGGAATTGGAGTCGGAACCAGCCGAGGGTCAGACTAGACCAGAACCGAAATTAGACTGGAACCGGACTGGTTCAAACTTTATGAACCAGGGTACTAAAAAACACATAAAAATTTATATTATTAATGAAAACAATATATTTGAAAGATTAAAAACCATGATTCCAATTTGCTCTTGTATATATGTAAGAAAGTTGTTTATAGCAAAATGGCACGAACTCCAAGTCCAATACACAATACATATATCATATAGGAGATTCCGAAACAAAATACATAAACAATGAGGCTCTAAATGGCCTAGACTCCAAAAAAAACATGTTATGATCATTGATACATTACAGATACTACAAGTTACAAAACTCTAGAATAAACTAGATGACATCAATGATCAATCATCAAACTCTGCACCACTGCTGAAAATGGGATCCTTAGGGTCATCCTCATCAATATCATCACCGGCCTTTGGCTCTAACTCAGACCCATCCAAATCCTCAGGGACATCTGCAACAACTGTATTGGCACGAGGAGTAGCACGAGTTCGACTAGTGCCTGCTATGTCTCGTGATGGTGGTGCCAGTGTTGCTAATGGCTCGTCATCCTGATCTAAACTCATCCACCCCAAGTCATTGGGATCAAACTCTGTTGGTTGACTCTCCACCCAATCTGAGGTTGGATCTATATCATCCAAGACAATGGGATCTGTATCAGGGCTTCGGTTCAACAACTGGTTGTGCCTTAGCCAAAGGTTGTACTGCACAAAGATAAAATCATTCGACCGTTGTTCCAAACGGTTACTCTTCTTCGTGTGAATCCGCTCAAAGACGGACCAATTGCGCTCGCCCCTAGAAGCACTGCAAGTTTGGCTCAAGATCCTAATTGCAAACTTTTGCAATTGAGGACATTGACTACCAAATGAATCCCACCAATGTGCTGCGATAAAAATTGTAAATGTTTAATTATTAAACAATGACGATAAAAACATAAAGTTAAAAAGTAAAAGTAAAACTTATAACTTAAAGCGTAATTCAACAAATTAGATTGTGTTTTATGCTAAAATTTCATGACTATTCATTAAAAAGTTTAATCAAATGAACTTAAAAAAACTTAGAATTGCTGACCTGGTTGGTCCACATCTCTTGCAATCTTTGCAAGGTTTTTCCCAAAGGTACCTGTGGCTTTGTTGAAGAAATTGATCTGTCAGTGAACCTCAAGTTGTTACCTCTCATCACGGACCATGCACTCTAGGCACTCGTCCAAACCATCTTTTACTTCTCTTGTTTGATCTTCTCCAAGCTGAGCTATGTAATGATATTTTGGGTTCAACAAATATCCAGTTGCATGTATAGGGCGATGGAGTTGATTGTTCCATCTATTATTTATAATCTCCCATATAGGCCCATACTTAGTTACCCTGTCTTTCTATGCTTCCTTTATCTGTTCCTTTTCTTGATCCATAATCTCATAAATATAGCCCATGGCTAATTTTTCCCCATACACCAACCGTAACACCTTAACAAGAGGCTCGACAACTTTCACAATCTCTGCTTATAAATTGTCAAAAAGTTTCTTCTTTGTGTCTTTCGCATGTTGTTTGTGGCTCCACTTTGACGAATTCTCTTCATCACTTGAAAACACCTTTTTCAAGTTCTGTTGTTGGGAAAGAAGAGATTGCAACGTGAGGAAGTCTTGCAAATTTTGTGATGGCTGGTCTAACAAGTTCTCTGCCCTCAGTGTTCTTTCTCATTAGGTTCAATACCCATGAGTGATTGTAGATGTATTTGGTGATGCTTTTGCCATGCTCTACAATGTTCTTGATCCAATCTTTTTTTTCCTATATCTTCAAGCATGAGGTCTATGCAATGTGCACAACATGGAGTCCAAAATATTGTTTTGTGTTTAACCTCAAATATCTTACTAGTAAGAACATAGTTAGAGGCATTATCTGTTATGATTTGTACAACATTATCCACCCCCACTTCTACAACAATCTTATCCAAAAACTCAAACAACAAATTTGCATCTTTCACCCTATCAGATGCATCAATTGATTTCAAAAACATAGTACCTTGTGGACAAGAGGCTAGAAAATTTATTATGGTGCGGTTCTTGCCATCACCCATATGACATAATAGTACATCCAGTTTTGGTCTATGATGCTTTACAATACTTCAAATATTCATCTATGGATGCATACTAGGGGCTTTGAAGCCCTTACCAACAACAACAATGGAATCAAATAGGCTGATAATAAGGTGAGCAGGTAACATTGAAAGGGATATCTGCATCATACCACCATCTAGCAATGTATTCAAAAATTGCTTCTTTGTATTGTTTCTTTCAATGGTTATCCAAGGTGGGCTGATTTTCTGTTGGCATGGAGACATTAGCAGGTGTGGAAGATGGAAAAAAGTTTTGTATGGTCTTTCTTTTATTAGGCCGGTTTTCTTGACTATGAGTGGATGGGGGAGGCATATACCGAAAGGGGTCTTTAGCATGGACAGAAGGGTCAGAGCAAGATCCTTCAACACTCAAGGCATGTTCCCTCCTTATCCCTATTTCAGCTTCCATTTCTTTTTGCCTAGCCTTCTCTTCTCTATGTTTTTCAAGCAAGTTTTTCATTTCCAACTTAATGGCATCAATATCAAGTGCATCACATGGGGAAACTTGGCCTCTTTGACCAACCAAGTGTTGTTTCAACTTATGAACCCCCCCTCCCCCCTGATGTGTTTCTTAAAATATTTACAAAAAACTTGATTATCAACTACGTTTACATGGTTCCATGTAGGGAATTTAGTTTTGGGGGCCATTGCAAATGCAAAGAAATCTGAAAATGCAAATAAAAACAAAATAAATTTCAAATTTCCTATTTAATAAAATTTACAAAAAGGGGCTAGTTTGAAATTTAACATACCTTTCAATGTGCACACAAATGAGGTGAAGAAACACTCCAAGTTTGTATATGGGTTGCACCCTCCAAATGTAGATGTGAAGACCACCACAAAGAGCCCACACGTGATGCCAAACAACCCCCAAACTCACTCCAAATCAACACTCTTCAATGCTGCCCCAAGCCTCCAAATCCTTCTAAATAAGAGAGGTGCTCACAAATAGAGGTGAGGAAGTCTCTATATGGATGCCAATATCACCACAAAGAGCCCACAAGCAATGGCAAACAAACTTCAAGCCTCCAACTTCCAAACTCACTCTAAAACTAAACTCTTCAATCTTATGCTCACAAATGCTTTTACTCACAAATGCTCAATGAGAGAGGTGTGAAGTGAATAGAGGGGGGGGTGTATATATAACACCAAATTAAGGTTTAGGAGTTTTAAAAAATATAAATTGTAAGTAAAAATGTGAATTTTTTTATTAAAAAAGTCATATAGGCTGCGCAGGTCATGACTCGGCCGGTCTGGGTCGAAATTGTACTGGTTTGGCTCCAAACTAGTCAAACTGATCTGGTTTTTCAACCGATCGGTGCTCCAAAAGGTCAAACCGGCCGATTCTGGTTCGATCGGTTTTTAAAACATTGGCCAAATCTGCCTCTGCATCTTCTTGCTCTTTGCTATTGCCAAAACTTGTGCTTTTGGCACCCTAACATTATTTTTCCCCTTGCATGTTCTTATACCATGACCCGGTATTGCACACAAGTGGCTTTTCACCCGACTATAAGAGACTCTGAATATTGATTCACATTTGTTGCATTTCCAAACAAAACATCCACCACTTGGAAGTTGTTCAAGTATTGTTACGAGCCTCCATAATGGCGAATTCGGGTCAAATTCCTTTATCAAAGATTGCCCAGAAGAGGTGGAACTTGTTGCCATTGTAGAAGTACCTACATGGTTCAAAACCAACAACATAAGCAAAGAAAACAATGGCTAAAATTTAAAAATAAAACTTAAACGTTGAACTCTTTGCCCTAGGGCATAACATGATAGCATGTTTTGAAAATTTCAAAAAATTAAAAAGAAAAAACGGTTTAAAAATAAAAATTCCAATTGGGAACAAAATAAAATAATGAACATAAGCAAAAACATGAAGTGTGTGAAAGATTAAATAACAAAAAAAAGAAGAGAAACAAACTTAGGAGTTAAATAATAAAACTTAAAACCTTACCTTCACTTAATAAACCACAAATCCTCCTCCTTTGCAGCTCCTCAATGGCCTTGACCGCGAATATACACTCCTACCAGCTTAGGAAAATACTTGTAATGCTTGTTCAAGTATCAAACCCTAGACAAACAAAATGAAAATTTAGAGAGGCAAAGATAAAATGAGGAAGGAGAGGTAAGTTTCTTTGCTTCATGTTTTGTTTTTGTGTTTTGCTTTTGTTTTTTTGTTTCTAGTTAACTTTTAGGGTTTTAATTTAATGAAACTTATACTTTTTATTATTAAATGTCTTTAAAAATATGTTAAAAAAAACAAAAAAAAGTCGTTTTTGGTGAGGATATGTGGGTGGGAGCGGGTAGGGTACATCTGGTAACCCCTCGAGTACGGCTGGACGTACCCTGCTCAATCCCACCCACATATCCCCACCATACCCGTAACCGGTATGTTTCGTACCGGTTTCAGGGTCCTAGTAGCCATATTAAAATTACTGTCTCAGTAGCCATATTAAAATTTTCCAGGTCCTGACAATGGAACCATTGTTAGCAGCGGTCCATGGCTTTTCTCGTCATGACTTGGTAAGGTTGTAGTCTATAATTTTAGCAGGGATTATTAACTCAATTCCAACTCCTTTTACTCTACTTATGCACACAACAAAGAGATAGCTTAAACTAAATTCACATCTTGGAACTGCGCAACAAGTTATCGAGTAAAAATACTCCAGAAATGTAAACATTCAAGCAAGAGAAAGAGACTTCATAAAACTTACACTTCTATTCTATTAATCTTCAGAATTCTTAGAATTCTTAGAACTAGCAGAACCAACCTTCTGTGCATGATTTCTTACATCTTTTATATATTTTCAGTGTCTCTTGACCTTCTAGCTGCTTTTTTTTTCTCTATTCTTGCTCAAGGAGCTTTACATCTTCTGTTTTTTTTTCTACTACTTACATAATTTCTAAAGTTGCGGAAGCCTTCATATCTTACAAATTACAAAATATTTTATAGTAGTCGGCTCTAGGCTTCAATATCCCTCTCAACACAATTTTTATTTGTTGGTGGGTAATTATGGTTCATGTTTCAACTTGTCATTTGTAATTAGTTAAATCTCCTTTCATGAGTGTATTTGTAAGAAATAAATTATCATCATGTAACTCGTTATTTTTGATGCTTGGTATTTACTTTGTTTTATTTTGTTATTATTTGGTTTCTAATTTAATGGAAGTCACATATTTCTCAAAATCCAATAACTCTGTTTATTGCAGGGAACTGTGAGACTTATTTTCCAGCCAGCAGAAGAAGGTGGTGCAGGAGCTGTTCGTATGATTGAATCTGGTGCACTTGGAGATGCAGAAGCCATTTTTGGTCTACACGTTTCACCGAAGTTGTCAACAGGAAGTATTGGTTCGAGATCTGGACCAATGCTGGCAGCATCCGGTGTTTTTGAAGCTATTATAGCGGGCAAAGGAGGGCATGCAGCAGCTCCACACTTGGCTTTAGACCCAGTTGTAGCGACGTCCTATGCTGTTTTAAGTTTACAGCAGCTGGTTTCACGGGAAACTGACCCTCTTGACAGCCAAGTATATATCTTACCTGATGCTGCTCTCAGTGGAAAATAGGACCTGCATTAATGAAATTGAAACTGGAATTTAATGATCTTGGTAAATTGATTTTTTTTGCCATGAATATGTAATGAGACCATGTGTAGTCTTGTGGTGGGAGAAGTATATTGGGAGACAAAATAGTTGTTAATGCAAGGGAGTGATAGGAATGGGTTATTATGATAGGACTGATTAGTTGGTTGTGATGAATGGCGGGTTTGTATTATAGTAGCCAGACTCGGATTCCTCTTGGACTTGGCAAGACCAACAGCCAAGTCGAATTGGGTGCAGACCAGACTTGGCAAAAGACTTTTCAACTAGAAAAATCCTTAAAACAAGATGCTTCCAAAAAATCTATTTTCTTTCATTTCACCAAAATTGAACTCCAAAGGCATCCAAATATGAACAAATTCCTTCGAAAATATGAAAATATGTCCACATCACACAATTGATTACAAAGTGAAATGATATCTATAAAAAGTTCCAAAAAAATGAGTATGTACTCCAACATCCATGGTCTGATATCTGTGGCATGAAAAACGTGAACACAAAATCAACATGTAGAGAGAATCCTCTGGGCCCAACGCCACTCATCCTATCCCTCCTTGACCTCAATCACTTCTCGGGAGTTAGTCACAGTTGCACGAGAATCTCTCTATTTTTCTCTATACCAGTGCCAATACCATTGCCTTTGTTCTACCTCTATTACACCCAACCAGACAAATCCATCCTTTATAAATGCGGGTTCCATAGACTTAGTGATCCAATTTGATGATAGATCAATTTCATCCAACAGAATGGCCTCCATATTGGTTCACTTTCAATTTTTTGTGGTGAAGCCAAAGATTGTAGTGAAACAAATCCATCCTTTATAAATGCGGGTTCCATAGACTTAGTGATCCATTTTGATGATAGATCAATCTCATCCAACAGAATGGCCTCCATATTGGTTCCCTTTCAATTTTTTGTGGTGAAGCCAAAGATTGTAGTGAAATAAATCCAAGTCATTTGCAATTATTGCCTCTTGTAGTATATGTGTTTGAATGCTTCAATTGCTCTCACACTCAAATTTTATTGCATGGAATATTCAAAACTCAAATGACAATCTCCTAAAGTACAAGAGTATGGGCACCAAAACTCTTCCACCATATATTTAGAAGAGAGATTATTTATATAATAAATCTTATTTTTAAATTAAAAATCAATAAAAACAATGCAAGATCAATTCATATTGAATGTGGGATACAACAAAGTACGTGTCAAAAGATTATTGGGTACTTTGCATGTAAATGCTTATGATTTTGATTTTGAGGTGGTGTCGCTCAAGACTCAATGCATGTGCAGGCTTCTTAACATCCTGTGAGTTACCTCCTTTTGCTGACACCATAGTTCACAATGTTCCTGACAAGGGGAATTGCCTTGGACTGGGTGTCTACCATTAATGATGCCCCGTGTATGGTAATATTTGTCCTTTGTGCCCTAATATAGAGCTCTGATGGCTTCCTTAACCTTGTCCATGGGTTCATAATTGTACCCCATGGGGGATTTACTCCGTCACCAAAAAAAGAACCTTAACCAAAGCCTTTGACAATTGTATCAGCTCAAGAGGGTTTGCCTATCTGGACTAGGCGTCTCCCATCAATGATGCACCATCTAGGGTGTTATTTGCCCTCTGTACCCTGATATAGAGCTCTGAATGGCTTCCTTAACCTTGCCCATGGTTTCATAATTGTTCCCCATAGGAAATTTATTCCGTCACCAAACAAAGAACCTTAACCAAAGCCTTTGACAACTGTATCACCTCATGAGTTGTCCTCCAAAATAACTCATTAGAAACATGCTCAATACCATCAATTCCATTTGTATTTTGGTCTCAAGAAACCTGCAATGATAGGAATTTTTGGCAAATCGTTTGATAGTGGGTAGGACAAACTCGTCGTTTTTTAATGTGTTCCTTCATCAAGTTCAAGACCACGTGGATGGTTGTAGATTAACATAGTCATGGGCTTTGACTTGTTCACAACTAGTCTAACCTAGTACAGTAAACAACTACATATCTTGTGGATCAGAATGGAAGCTTACTTTGTCAAGTGAAGAGGTGCTCTTCCTCTAAATTGCAGCAACTTCCAAGTCAAGAGTTTCTCTTCCTTCAATGTCAACATCTTTCTCTCTCTTGCCAGTAGAAGTTGGGGGCAAATTTGTAGGATGGAGGGAGAAAATGCTGGACCGCCAAGTGTTAAATTTGAATAATATTAAAGGTAAAACATAGCTAGCACTGAATATTAGACATAATATCTCATTAAAATAATCCACATAAATTAATATAAAAGCATAACTGCTTCTACCAACTTGTTCAAGTCCTATGCCATAAAAGTCATGAGTGAAAATGTACTATTCTTTTTGGAGATTTCCATAATGCAAAATTTCTTTTCATTATGCAACTAGTAAAAGTCCGAGGAAGATCAACAACAATTCTTATTAGATGGACCTCACATGTTATTCCTTGGATGTGATGCTGAATTCTCTTCACGTTAATTATATTGGAAATGATAGGGTGACACATTAGAATATAAGTCTTATCTTTTATTTTTAAGTCACTATTTATTATGTATCAACTAATGTTCGGTTGTAACCACTTCGACCATTTTGTAACTCTCTTGCATGATAAAATGATGGACACACAATCTACAATGTGTGTGTGCATTCTGGTTTCTCTTCATTTTTAATTTGTTCGTGTCTTCTAACATTGGTATTAGAGTTGAGGGCACGAACTGAGGATGAACACAAGTTGAAGAGGACATGGCTGTGTGAGGCTTAAAGGACAAAATATAGTTGACACTATTACAAAGGTGCAAAAAGAAAAAAAAGGCCATAAAAAGGCCATTCGAGAGCACGGATTTTGCTGTATTTTCAGACAAATTTTAGGGCATTTTGAAGTGCTAGGGCACAAAAATAAGAATTTTCCGTTTTTTGAAGAACTTTTTAGGGATGGTCATGTAGATAGGGCACAAAAATCAGATATTTTCAAGACAAAACGTGCAGGCAGAATGCAGAAAAGAAAAACGTGATTTAGGGAAAACAATTTTTTTAGAAAAGTTAAAACAGTCTAGAATCACAAACAAGAGGAAAAAACGTGATTTTTTGAAGGTATCTAGGGCAAAACAAAGAAAATACAGTCACACATCCAGATTTGAAATTTTTTGAGAGTCATTTGTTGCTAGGGCAAATAATTTGGTGATTTTCAGTCACAACTAATTGTTTAGGGCACAAACTTGTCTGGACAGTTTCATTTCTTTGCTTTAAAAAAAGTAAAAATAAAAATTAGTTATTAATATCTTACTGCATTAATTTGCTGTTTAATCTATTTTTGGGGGAAGGGTTATTTTTTGAGTTATTTTTTTCTGAGAATGGAAATTCCATTAGACAAATATTTTGGCTTCAACTTTCACACCTGTAAAGTAAAAATCCAAATGAAAGACAAATCAAATGAAGTTAACATAGCCATAGTTGAAGATCCATTGGATGTTGAAAGTAGCGAGGAACTCACTGATGAAGAATACATATTTTAAAGAGGCCCGCACTTTGAAGATTGGGAGGGATCTAGTGTAGATGAAACTCAGTATGGATGGCTACCCAGTGATTTTAGGAGTTTGTGGATCTTGGGAATTATACCCTTACAAGAGTCATGAGACGATTTGATGGAGCACTATGGATGTCATTTAATATGGATGGTTGTCCAATAATTCAGGAGGTTTGTAATTCGGGAGTTTGGGGAGGTGGAATCCGGAAACCTGGGAATTTAGCTTGGGAGCTACACTTTCACGAGGGTTACGAGGTAGCTTGATGGAGCTCTACTTGGTCGAAGAATAGTTTTCAAAGAGAAAGCTTATGAAGAATGTGTGGCTATGTTTGGTTTTATTGTTTTAATTTTCTGTCAATGTGTTTGTTTTTGCTTTTTGTACAATAAGCCTTACCTTTTATAATATAAGGCTTACTTTTGTTATTAAGTCACTATTAGTCTTGTATTAACTAATGTTTGGTTGTAAGCACCTCAACCATTTTGTAAATATTTCTTGCATAATAAAATGACAAACACAATCTACAATGTGTGCATTCCGGTTTCTCTTCATTATTTCTTTGTTCACATTCTAACATGATGTTGGGTTAGAGGAATAAATAGTGAGCTAACCCACTATGCGATGCAGAGCAACTGCTCTGCTAGGACAATAAGCCCAAGATAAACTTCCTTATGAATGCAGACTCTACCCAACAACAGATACAACTATCTCAAATTTACCCAAAACTGTCAACTACTGAGTGCAGAAAGTAACAAAACTCCGACTTTGAGGAATGGTCGGCTGCTTGTTCAGGCCGAATCATGGGGAAAAGTCTACTACTGGGATGCAACAACCATGCCTGGCAAACTTTAGCTGGACTGTACAATGGAAAGTGGTCAATTGATTTCACTTCAGCAGCTACCATAAACTGATCCATCTGATGAAAGAACCAAAACCTGAAAAACAAACTGAAAAGTATACAAACGAAATATAGGAAGTTCTAAGCCAGAATAGCTTCTCAGCGATTTCTGATATTAAATCTGCAAAATCTACAAAAGTAAAGATCTAGTGCTGGGGACCAACAACAAAACCAAATTTCCAGCAATCCATACCCATTACTTTTCCCCAGATTTTGCGATTATTTTCCTATATGTTTTTCTCCCACGTCTTCTTTACTACTAATCTGAAAAAATTGATTATTATCTCCTATTACTAAATCTAGAAGAACCCACAATGTGGGATACCAAGCAAAGTGCTAAGAAATCTCAGTACACTAATTGGATTTTGACTTCCAACAAAATACATGCGACTTCTATGGCCACATTACTCCACAATGATGCAATGGTTTCACATCATTTTTCCCCCTTACAAGAAATGTCTAAATCTTCTGGTTCAGACGTATCCTGTGTCTGTGACCCATGTGTTGCTGTAATCAGGTAGGTCTTTCCAATTTATCAAATACATTTGTACTGATTTATCCGTTCCACTTGCTGAGTTTGCTTGCATTTATTCGTTAAGTGTTCTGCAAATTCTTCTTTTACCCAGTCGTCCCGAATTCCTTCCGTATAAGCCTGATATTAGTAGAGATCAGCCACATTAAATATAGGATTAATGTCCAAATCATGTGGCAAGTCTATTAAATAATCATTATTGTTAATCCTTTTCAATATTTTGCATGGGCTGAGCTTTATAGGCTTCAATTTGCTGTAGGTGCCATGAGGATACTTTTCTTTAACTCAAATGCACCGTGACCTGTCCTGCCTCTTGGAAAATCTTATCTCTCAGATTTAAATCTGCATTTATTTTGTATTGCCCATTCATTATCTGCAATATTTGTTTAATAAAATCAATACTGTGACGTGTTCCACCTCTTGAAAAATCTTCTCTGATGTAAATCTGCATTTATTTTGTATTGCCCATTCATTATCTGCAATATTTGTTTAACCTAGTCTTGGAAAATCACCCTCTGATGTAAATTTGCATTTATTTTGTATTGCCCATTCATTATCTGCAATATTTGTTTAACTCACTCTTGGAAAATCACTCTCTGATGTAAATCTACATTTATTTTGTATTGCCCATTCATTATCTGCAATATTTGTTTAACCTACTCTTGGAAAATCACTCACTGATGTAAATTTGCATTTTTTTTTGTATTGCCCATTCATTATCTGCATTATTCGTTTGACATATCGTTACCTCTCAAATATTCTATGCAAAAGTTCAAGTTTCTTGCCTAGTCATTAAAAAATTCAGCAAATCAATTGAATCTACCACCCCTTTTGGATTATTTTTACAAACAATTTGAAATGGAGATTTATCGCTAGAATTGAATGCAAATTCTCTGTGACGAGACTACATCCCACTATTTTGGGCCTTCCTCAATTTAGGCTTCTAAGAAACTTATTCAAATTTTTATTTATAAATTTTGTTTGGCCATTGGGTCGGGGCGATTGGAGTGAACAGTAGTATTAAAATTCTTCCACAATGTCCTCCAAAAGTGATTAAGAAATTTTGTATCTCGGTCACTAGTGATGGTCTTGGCCAGCCCATGCAAGCGAACTACTTCCATAAAAAATAAGTCCGCTAGCCTGCTTGCTGCATTAGTCTTCTGACATGGAAGAAAACGGGCCATTTTAGAAAGTTGATCCACATCAACACTAATAGTCATTACCTCATTGTGTATGGTCCAGTCCCAATACAAACTCCATTGAAATGCCACTCCATGGTCCATTTGGTGCTGGTAGGGGTGTATACAATTCCAGTATTTTTCTGTTCACCTTTATCGATTTGGAAAACTCTGTACGTAGAAACAATTTTGTTTATAGACTTTGTTCACCAAAAGAAATTCTTACTTAACAAATTGTTTTTTTCATCTCTTCCAAAATGACCCTTCAACCCACTAGAGTGCAACTCTGGTATTAACTCCCCCCCCCCACCTTGATCCTGCAGGAATACATAGTTGTAATTCCTGAAACATATTCTCCATAAGACCTAGACCCTTTATTTTTTTCATTTGAATTGTACAGAGCGTTATAATTTTGACTGAAATATGGATCAGTTGCATATTCTTCTCTCATCTCTTTAAAGTCAACAACTTCATTGCTTATTGTGAGAAGTAGATGACGCCTCCTACTCAATGCATCGGCTACCACATTGGTCTTCCCACTTCTATGCTGCACCACTGTGGGTTTTACCTCATATCTGAAACAAGTTTAGGCTAAAAAAGCATTCAATCAACATTATTATTTTTCAAAACATGTTACACACTCCTATAACAACTCCACAAACTTCTAACACTATTCTAAGTGGGTTGTTCAACCTTAATCCTCTCCCTAGATTATCTCACACACACACACCTATCTCTATTCTCACGTACACCAAATACAATATTCTCACTCACATTAATAACTATACTAACAAATATACTAATCCGCCTAATATTATTACTCACCACATGTGTGAGCACTAACACAATTATTCCTAATTCCTCCCTTAGTATGAACATGGGGAGAGGAATGCATTCAGGAACTGCACGCGTGCCCATTGTTTCCGTTTTCTGGGTTGTTGCTGTCATTTTGAGATTCGCTTGGTGTGTATTGCCGTCCACAATGGAAAATCTCCTCGGATGTCAGTTTCCACTGATAATGCATCCAATTCATAACCCTTTACAATATTTTTTTTCCAAAAAATGTTTATTTTCCCCCGCTCGAAAAATCCATCCTTATTTCGCCCTTACAAATATTTGTCCACTTTTCAATTAAAATTCATTTCTCAATAAAAAAGGGCCACTCATAATATACCCACTTTTTAGTTTTGTTTTCTTAAAATCCCTCGAATATATATATATATTTAAAAGATAATTTTGGCAAAAATAAGGCTTGTTGTGTTGGTTGGGGTCGACCCCATGACCTCCACTTAGCCTTAGTGTCCATACCAAAATGTTGTGGGCCAAACAAGCTATATGGCCCGATTAGTAATATAAACATTAAAAATGAATTAAATTGTTTTTAAAAATTGGCTTTTTGAATTAGCAAACCTCACCCATGTTGCACTTAGGTGTAGGGTTTGTTGGTAGTGATTTGTAGCTTGTGAGGGAGAGTTTTGTTGAGCTGTTGAGGGTAACACGAAACTGAGTTAGGGTTTTCGGAGCTGTCGTAAGGTCAGGATTGCATTTGTCGAGGCTTGTGTAAAGCCGAGGTGGATATTGTGAGCTTAGTCTATGTTTGAAGCTAGTTGTGTCAGAGCCAATTCAAAATCGTTGAAAGGTGGATGCGCCATATAAGAGTCCTCAACAAAGGTATATGAAAGGGGCGGAGCATAGAAATACTGGCAAACAACTCATTACCTCAAAAAAGGTTAGAACATCTTGCTACATGAATTGGACTCCTGCTAGGAGAATTCAAAGGCAGATCAATTTTGATCTTTGGACTCATACGGTTTTTGTGGGTTGCAATTCAATGGGAGCTTGCCAAACACCAAGGGGGGACTTGCTAAGTAGTCTTAGGAGGTTACAGGGAATCGATCCAACATTGAATTTGCTTCGGGACTATGCCAAGATAGCTCGTTATCTGAGAAGAGTCTATGAACACTGTCACCATCGAGTTGGAGGCAAATCCGGTTTTACTTGTCGAGTTGTCAAAGTAAGGAGATTGAATTATAATGTTGGAGATCTTGAGGGAGAGTCCAGATCTAGTTTATGTTGGCCATTGTAGGAGAGTCACAATGGCGAGTCTTAGGTGGGAGTTGAGTCAGATTGGCTATTGACGTGTGTAGCGAACTTGAGCCAAAGGGAACTCCCAATCTGGAGCTTGCAATGTAGGGGGAGAGAGCCAAGTTGAGAGGGCCGAGCTTAGGAAGAAATTGCCATGCCTAGGAGACTTGCGAGTTTGAGTGGGATGTAAGATCAATGCCGAAGTTTATTGTGTAGATTGGTGATCTATGCCAACAGTGGGAGTCGAGCAAGGAGCATTTGGTGGAGATGAGTTTGGGGTGTCCAGATGAAGTTAAATGTAAGGGAGCTCGCCTCAGTCAAGATGACTATATGAGAACTGCAGATCGATGTACAGATCTGATGCAATAACAAGCTCAATGTGAAACTGTAAAATGAATATACAATCAATGCAAAACAATGAACTTGTTGCTAACAGCAAATCAATGCATTACTAAGTGCAGGATTTGATGAAAGTTTCAGTGCTGACAAGGGAAAACCTTTTAATGCAATGTAATGTTTTTCTTCAACAAAAATCTCTCCAAAAAATAGTGATCTACAAAATCTCCATTGTATATATTTTAATAATCTGTAGTTCAAATCTTGTAACTCCACAAGAAGAGATGCAAAATAGATATTTCAAATCCTTCACTACATTCAACACTTTAATTTGTAAAAACCTAAAAAAAAGATTTGACTGTAATAATTATATAGACTTTATAGTCAATCATTTTTTAATTTGATTTTGAGTATGAAACTGTGAATGAAATGGAATGGAAATTTTGGGTAGATTAGGCAGTGGAAATAGAGACGGAAGTGTAGGTGAATGGTGAATGTCAATGTGCATAGTTACTTGGGACGGGGGGGACGGCTTTTCCGGGGACGGCAAAAAAATTTCTAAATTTTGGGGACAGCGGGGGGGACAGCTGATTAAAAAATATATAAATATTTAAAATAAAAAGATATAGTGACTAAATTATATAAATAAGCTGAAATAAAACCATTTGAGATTTAAATAAGGTGAAACTTGAACTCATAAACATCAAATACACTGATAATATCAATATGTTAATGTCATAAATTGAAAATTCATAATACATATTTGAATTTTGAATATGAGACAAGCTGAAATTTGAAATTTCAAATATGTTAATATTACAAAATATAAAAGTAAAACCATTCTAAAATATGATTGATCAAGTGACAATAGCTAATATTCATATCATTAATCTCATAGCCAAATACACCAACAATAGTCTATTGTCAATAGTACAAAAAAAAGAGGACAACTACAAGTATTAGCCTAAAAATCAGAATCTCCATCTGAAGCAATATCCATGAACTCCTCCTCGCTGGGATACTAGCATCCTCGTCCTCAAAGGTAAGCCCAATCAATCCTCGCTGCACAGTGTTGTCCTCTTCAACCTGCCTCGGCTCCTCAGGATCTACATCCCACCGTAATGCTGGAGTCTGTTTGTACTCAGGTGTCTTGCGATCTATAAGACGCAAAGCACTGTGTACAGCTACAAGCTTCTCCGCTCTCGTAGAGGTAAGCCTATTCCTCTTAACAGAGTGTATCCAACCATACGTAGACCAGTTCCTCTCAGAGGCAGAGGAGCTAGAAACCTGGGAAAGGAGGCGAATGGCAAGTGGTTGCAACAATCCTGGAAGCCCATACAGTCGCCACCAACTCACTGGTTTCTCTTGTGCTAATGTTACCTTGTCTGTCTTTGCTGATGTTTTGTACCCATCGAGTTCAGTGAAGTCGAGCCACTCCATTCTGATCTGTGAAGCCTCTTGTGGAGTACATTTTTTTAAAAGCCTTCATAAGGCCCTTCTTCACCTCATCATCATCCAATGGGACAACTCTGCCTGGGCCCTCTCCACATACCATTTGGGATTCAGTGCATACGCAGCCATATGAAGAGGAGTGTTCAACTTCTCCCATCTCCGCTGAATAATGGGCTGTATATGTTCATTATAGAACTCCCAAGTGGGGGTCCCTCACCCGAATAGCTGCCTTCATTTGCCCAAGCATGCTATCAATGCACTCGTAGATCTCACCAAGATTGGGGTTGTTAGAATCCCCATATTTGATGACACTAAAAACTGGAGCTATAATTGATATGATGTATTTCATATCAACCCAAAATGTTTCCCGCAACACCACTTCCTTCACTCTTTTCCCTTGATCTGTCTTGGACTCACGCCACCTAGTCCAATCCTGTGTCATAATCATAATTTGCAGGGGCTCCCTGCAACTCAGACATCCCTCTCCAACAAAATAAAAATAGGCTGCAAAGCAGGTGTCAACTGGTTTCAAAAATTCCTTCTTCGAATTTTTTTGAAAAAGTGCCAATGATGTGTGGTCATTGCATATGAACTTCTGCACATCTCTGGCATCAGTCACTATTTGGTTAACCCACTGAATCTTCCCTATGTCTTTCAGTGCATTGTTCATGGCATGCACACAACATGGAGTCCAATAAATATGCCTATATTCCCGCTCCACTAGCTTGCCTGCTGCTCTACACACATAAGTTGAATCTGTGATAACCTGTACAACATTTGAAGGTCCAACCTCCTCAATGGCATCCTTCAAAATCTGAAACTGAAACTCAACATCTTTTTGCTTCCCAGAACAATCAATTGCTCTCAAGAAGTACGGTCCATTTTTGCAAGAGACAATGATATTGATGAGAGGACGGTGTCTAATATCCGTCCACCCATCCATGATAATGCTGCATCCATGTGACACCCATGTCACCTTCATCTCCTCCATCAATACATTAACCTTGGAATAGTTTCTATCCAAGATTGTTGTCCTGAGTTTTGTGTCTCCAGGAGGCACATAACTTGTACCTGCTTTTGCAACCTTTAGCCATAGCCTCCTTGTAATAAGGAGAGCGAGCAACATTAAATGGAATCCCAACAACATAGAAAAATTTCCCTATAGCATCATCTACCTCTTCCCTTGCCTTTGAATCAAACATGTCAATAACTGAATTTGGGGCTGCCACCACGGCCTTTCTCTTCCCTCTGCTTTCCACTTCTGACACTTTAAAACTAGAACCAGCCAGAGTATTAGTAAGTTTGCCAGTCTTACGAGCGCTCAATGGAGTATTAGCCGTAGAACCACGAACTTCTGGCACTTTGTCCGTGGTATTTCCATTGAAGATTCTCACCATCTCAACTTTCTGCTCTAGTGAAAGACCCTTACAAGTGCCAAGCCCCCTTCCTGTAAGATGCAACAAGTGTGCATTGGTCCTAGTGATACTACCATGCCAAGTCAGTGCACATATGTTGCACTTCCATACTTTGCTCCCCCCTCCAGACTTGGGGTTATCAATTATTTGGGCAAATTGTTGCAATGGCTTCTTCTTATCAAATGGTCCAATGGCAAATTTGGACAACATTTGAGAGGGGCAATTGGTAGCACTACCAGCTGAACTACCAGTTGCCGTTGCCACTACATTTTGTGTCCCTTCTTCACTCTCCCCCATTGTGGCATCACCAACTCTTCCACGGCCACCTATCTCAACTTCCCGTTCAACCCTCTCCTGCTCTGATTCATACTCATACTCAGTCTCAATAGAAGAACTCATGGTGATGATTGCTGCAATGAATTAAAAAACAACCATAACTATATAATTGATTGATTATGCAATGAATTAATTTAAAAAAAAACGTAGCCATTTAAATTTTAAATTTTACAACCAAACCCTATGCAAGATACATTTTTTTAAATCCCACAAACTATATGCATGATTGCATTATGATTATAGATGCAAATGCTAAAAAACAACCCCTAAAAAATGCAAAAATAATATAAATTTTAAACTAGAAATAAAAATGTAATTAAAAAAAAAAACCTAACCATTTACATTGTAGTTTGTATAACCAAACCCTATGCAATATGCATTTTTAAAAATCCTACAAACTATATGCATGATTACATTGTGAATGTAGATGCAAATGCTAAAAAACAGTCCCTAACAAATGCAAATATAATCTAAATTAAAAAAAAAAAAAAACTTTAACATGTATTGTAAGCAAATAAAATTATAAATACCTCTTGCTCCCTCTTGTTCTTGTTCTTTCTCTTCCTCTTGCCCTTGCTCTTGCTCTCACTCTTGCTCTTGCTCTCACTCTTGCTTGGTGTGAATATGAAATGAGCCCATATTGTAAATTTATAACATAAAATAGCACTTTTAGGGTTAGGGTTAGGTTAGGAATGTTACTTTATGCTATTAGTCATATACAATTAAAAAAAATGTGTTTTTGTCTATTAAAACTCTGTTTATTTTTTTAAAAAGGTGCAGCAGCCGTAGGGGACGGCGGGGACGTCTGGACGTCCCTGTCGTCCCCCCACGTCCCCAACGTCCCCGGGACGTTTCTGCCCCCCTCCAGCCGTCCCCAGGGCGTTTCACGCCATTTCCCAAAAGAAGGAAACGTGGGGAAACGTTTCCCCCACGTCCCCGCGTCCCTAAGACGTCCGGGACGTCCCGGACGTGTTAAAAACGGGGGGGATGCGTCCCCGTGTAACACTGTCAATGTGTTCACACGCGGTTCGTGGTATTGCTAGTACCATTGACAAACATGCAAGAACAATGGATGAAACAAACTTTAAAGTTGGCATGAGGTTTGTGGTATCACCTTATCCTTTGTTTGCATTGTTTTGATAGAAATGACAAATAGATAGAGCACATACAAGGGATCCATGTTGTACATGGTCTGCACCATAGTTACCAAATCTGGTCGGATCTGTACAAAATCCGGCCGGATCTGTACAAAATCCGGCCGGATCCGGATCCAGATTTTTTAGCCGACCTGAATAAATTCGGTTTAGGTCGGCTCTAATTTAGGAATTTGTTTTTTTATAATATTTTCTATAGTTTTCTAGAAAAAACAGTCAACTGTCAACCCTTTATATTAAAAAATATAACATTTTACATTACATTAATGAATTTATTCATTGTATTTGTCAAATTTTCATATTATAAAATTCAACTCATACATGTTTCGGACCGGATTTTTCTGAACTTTTTCAAGAATTCTGGATTTTTGAATTTTTTCCCCTCTTGGTTGGATCTGGATTTCCGGACCTGGTAACTACGGTCTGCATTGCTTACCCGTTGCCTTAGTCTACTTGAAAAAACAAAAACGGGTGAGGTGAAGGTCAGAGAGGTCTAGCAAGAAACTTGCCCTGACACCAAATGTGGGTCTTACCCCATATTTGGAACGAGCTTATGCTAAAAAAGAATTCAATCAACATTATTATTTCTCAAAACATGTTACACATATATAGGAGTCCTATTACAACTCCTATAACAACTCTACAAACTTCTAACACTTATCCAGGTGGGTTGTTCAACCACCTTAATTCTCTCTCCTTGAACATCTCTCACTATGTTACTAGGAAACACCCCCACCCCCCTGTATCCACCCTAAAATGTTTCTGGTATGAAAAGGGGTACGAAACATCTTGGAAACATCCCGGAATCGCTGGGGATGTTTCTCAGAAGTTTCTGACGTTTCTGGGAAGTTTTCGGTGTTTCCAAGAAATTTCCGATGTTTTCGGGATGTTTCGCGGCTTATATATTATAAGGAGTTTATTCCAGTTTGCTGTTGTGTTATTCCACTTAATCTTTTCAAATATAGCCTATATTTCTACTCAGAGAATCTTCCGAACCTAGGAATAAGTTACAGTGTGCTCAGCTGTAAAGTCTTATAACATTAAAACTATACTACTAACAAGGAGGCACATTAAACAAGCCTAAAGATAGTTTGGGTCAGAATAGTAATCCAAAGAAAATAGGAAGCATCTAGCAGAAACCAAGAAATGCCAGGCTAGAAAGTGTTAGTATGAGAAGAAGCACAGAGAAAATAACAAGAAGACAAAAGTGCACTGCATCAAATGACTCAGGCAGGGTGAATTTATTATGAGAGGAGCGGTTACATTTGGTTAGATATGGTTGTTGGTTACAACCTCCTCTACTGTCTAGAACCATATGGTTCATTCTATATATTTAACACCCCCCTTAACGACTAACCTTGAAACAACACCAAGTTTATCTCTAAGCTTGACAAACAATAAAGGACCAAGAGGTTTAGTCATTACATCAGTAAGCCGATCCGCAAAAGGACACAAATGAAGAAAGATTTCATCAAAATCAACCAATTGGCGAATATAATGATGATGAATCTCAATATGTTTAGTGCGGGTATGATAGACATGATTCTTCACCATCTTTAGAACACCTTGATTATCATAAAAGAGTGAAAGAGGTGTAACAGTAGCCCGGGGAAACTGAAAATCAGTCAGAATCCGGCGAAACCATATTGCTTTGCAACTGGCACTAATAATAACCTTGTATTCCGCTTTAGTAGAAGAGATGCCAACAGTAGGATGAAGTTTACTCTGCCAAGAAACAACTCCTGAACCAAAAGAGAAGATATATCTTGTGGTAGATTTGAGTATCTACAGATCCTCCCCAATTAGAGTCGGTATAGCCAATCAATGTGAAATCTGAAATCTGAAACTCTTTGATATAGAATGCCAAAGTCAAGAGTTCCTTTGACATATCATAGAACTTGTTTTGCTACTCCTCAGTGAATGAGTTTTGGTTTAGATAAAAACCGAGAGAGATAGCTGACAACAAAACATGAATTCGGTCATGTAGTTAGATAGATGAAACTACCCACCAAATGTTTATATAATGATTCATCGACCGACGGTGAATCATCATGAGCTGAGACTTTCAGCCCGATCTCCATAGGTGTAAAAGAATTACAATCATACATATGAAATTTCGGTAGCAGGTTCGTGGCATACTTAACTTGAGAAATGAAAATCAAGTGATCATGTTGCCCAGAATTCTACACCAAGACAATAGTGAAGGAGGCCTAAATTAGTCATGTTAAAAGCAACACATAAATCGGATTTTACCTTATGAATCGCAACATCTCCACTGCCTGTGATGGAAAGGTCATCAACATACACAATAAGAATCACAATGTCATCATCATTGCTTTTGACATAGAGATTCAGATCAGAATGACTCCGTGTGAAGCTTGAATCTTTGAGATGTATCTATTTTGATGTACTAGGCTCAAGGAGCCTGCTTAAGTCCATACAAGGACTTAATCAATCTGCATACCAGATGCACACAACCACAAGCTCGAAAATCCTCAGGTTGTGTCATATACACTTCTTCCTCCAAATTCCCATTTAGGAAAGCACTTTTGACGTCCATCTGATATACTTTCCAACCAAACTGAGCAACAAAAGAAAGAAGAAGCCGAAAAGTGACCCTCTTCGTAGTAGGAGCAAATGTTTCTTCATAATCTATCCCCTCTTGTTGCGAAAATCCTTTCGCAACGAGACGAGCCTTGTACTTATCCAAAGTACCATCTATTTTACACTTGATTTTATACACCCATTTACAGCCAATGGGATGTTTCCTTGGAGGTAATGGCACTAACTTTCAGGGATTATTTTTAATCAAGGCATCAAATGTTGGCATGTTGTGGTTTAGGTGTTGTCTTTGATCCAAAACCCCATTAATGACAAAGTGATTGATGGAGTAGGGTCAGAGCAGGCTGAGGATGATGATGACATGCAAACTTAGAGGTGTTCATGGTGATATCAGGTGTTTTAGTGAGAATTGCTTGTTTTAGCAAACCTAAGCATGTGACTTAGTTAGCCTAGGTGACAATGCATGGTGGTATGAGCTTCTTGGTGACTTGAGAAGCATGATGACATGATGAAAAGCATGAGTAGAGAGTTTCTAGGCACTCACATGAGTTTCATGATTCAGATATAGAGTGGAGACCAAGTTTCAGGTGCTCATTTGGACCAGGTATGGATGCTAGGAGGTATGGGATTGAGTTGTGGAGCTATATGAGCTCATGCATGCATGTAGGGAGTTGTATTATGATGTACCCGGTATGTTAGGGCCTTTTGGAGAGTTTCTATGATGAGTTATAGTGTTATTTTAGTTGACCCTAGCCTTTACAATGCAAAACCCTAAGTGTTATGCAAGTCGTAATGGTTGGAAAGATTGAGAGCTATTTGTGACACGGTGACAATTGGAGATGTTATTAGGATGTGTCATGATGATGTGGGCAAAATTTCAAGTTGCCATGATGAGTATTTTGCATGTTATGTCAGTTTTGGTGAAACAGGGTCATAAAAAAGGTCATTTCTAGCTCGAATTGGGTCTTTTGATGCTCACCTCGAATTGTGCGCTTTGCATGGGACCTTGTGGCTTTTAGGGATGTTTCTAAATTGAGTCTAGAAGGTTTCACAAAAAGAATGAGGCCATTTCATCGTCAGGTTGTTATGAACGAATGTTAAGAAGGTAAACAACTCTTTATGTGTTTGAAACTCTAGCTCAAAAGCGACAGGAGAGAAAATGCTCCTAAGTGGCCAAAATTGCTTGCTAGTGCATGGATGATGATTGGATCTTGTAGAGGACTCCTCTAGGTTTCCAAAAAGGTATGGTAGAGCTTATGATGACGAGTGGGCCCCACTCGAACAAATCAATTTCTGAAGAAGTTTAGTTTGGGACAAGGTTGTCCAAAGGAGTTGCAAACTAAATGCTCATTATGTGATGTATGTGAGTTGTTCTTAGTGGGGTTGGTGCCTCACTAAATTTGAAACATGTCAATATCAGGATTGTGTTTCAGTGGGTTTTCTTCCCCTTGAGGGTTTCCCACTTATATCTTGTGTCATTGTGTTGATTCTCTTGTTCATGGTTCATTGCATGTATGGTGTTTGATATGGTGCACACATTAATAGTTGGATAAGTGGTTTTGTGATTTGAATAAGTAATCTGAAATCTGATTTAAATTTGTAAGGACTGATTCACCCCCCTCAGTCCATTGTGCTTCCAACACCACAATCTAGTTGCAATGCAATTTTGTCTTCTTGCTATTTTCTCTGTGCTTCTTCTCATACTAACAAGCATAATACGAACATCCCCAATACCTTCTACAACATGTGATCTTCCATACCCCAAAGTAACTGAATCAGAAGAACAAGAATGAAAATTGACATACTAGTCTTTTTGACATGTGAAATGTTGTGATACTTCGGAATCAAAGCCAACACTAAGTAGGGATGCCATTAATCGTGCAAGATGCCATGAGAGCATATTCATCTTCCGACTCGTGTTCAACTGTAGCCACATGTGCCTGCCCCTTCTGCTTCTTTAGGGCATTGATTTGTTTCCGATAGTCCTTCACATGACCAAGTTTGTGACAATAGTAACATCTCACTTGATGTTTAGAAGAGGAAGGGGATGTCTTAACCTGTCGTTTCCACTTTCCTTTGGACTGAGCAACAAAAGCGCTCTCAAATCGTCTAGAACTGGACTCTTAATCTTGTGTCTGTCTTCATTCGTTTTGCAATAGGTAAGAACTCACCTTGTCAAATGTAAGAGTTTGACTCTCAACTATTAAATGAAGTGCCTCCAAAAATGACTCATATAAAGAAGGCAAGCTATTTAGAACCAAAGCCACCATATCATCATCGTCCACCTTTTAATTATGGAAGATAATTAGTCTCAGAGGTCTTTCATCCGAAGTAGGTGCTTGGATAGCGATCCACTTTGTAGCTTCAAAGAAAACAATGCATTTTTCATAGTTACCTGAGACGGGGGGACGACGGGATGGGGTTTCCGGGATGGCAAAAAATTTCTAAATTTTGGGGACGGTGGGGGGATGACTAATTAAAAAATATATAAATATTATAAAATATAAAGATATAGTGACTAAATTATATACACACACACACACACACACACACACACACACACACACACACACACACACATAAGCTGAAATAAAACCATTTGAGATTTAAATAAGGTGAAACTTGAACTCATAAACATCAAATACATTCCTTAATACTCATGATTCTTTCAGATATGATAATGTCATAGAAGTTTTTTGGTCCAAAAAGGTGCAAAAATTGATTTTATGAATTTAAGAAAAATATTGCCATCAACGCTGTAGAGCTCAAGAAATATTATGCACTTTTAGAATAAAACGACATTCTGAAATGGAGCCACAGAATGATCAAGTTATGGCACATGCAAGTTTTTAGCTGCATATCATCTAATCCCGGACCCTTTCCAAATACATGGCAACATTTTTTTCCAAATTTGTGTTTTTTCACCAAAAATCCAAAAAAGGACACCTAGAAGTATCCGCCGAAAAAGGAGAATCAACATTCGTGGGGGAATGTTCATGGACGTCCTCCTCGCTGGTACTAACGTCTTCATCCGTCCCCAGGTACGTTTCCCAATCATTCCTCAGACATCCCCAGGATTGTCTTCCTCAGAAAAAAAAAGGGAAACGTGGGGGAAACGTTTCCATCCCACGTCCCCTAGGACGTCTGGGACGTCCCGGACGTGTCAAAACAGGGGTCTTGACGCATCCACAAGACGCATAGCACTATGTATAGCTATACATCTTCTTTGCTCTCGCAGATGTAAGCCTACACCTCTTAACAGAGTGTACTTTTCGACCATATTGGTATTTAACAGTTCTCTTCCTCCAGAGGTAGAGCTACCTTAGAAAAATTCCAAAAGGACTTGCATATGTCTAATTTGTCTTAGCAAAGATCTCCTGGAAGCATATAAATATTTTTTGCCATGAACTGCAGTGGCTTCTCCTGTGTAGAATAGTTTAAATTTTCTAAAGCCTTGGACCTAGATGTATTGCCTAAAGATAACAGTATTTGAGGGTGGGGAAGTGAAGAGCCACTGCAAGAAGTGATTTGTAAAAAATCCTATGGAGTGTGGCAATTTTTTAAAGGCCTTCATAAGGTCCTTCACTTCATCATCATCCAATGGAGATAACTTTAAAGGGACAATGAAAGAATTTCCACAGAACAGCAGAGATGGTAACGTGATTGAGATGGAGTGTGGTGACAATATGACAAAGGGGTAGTTCAGACAGCATCCCATCTCCGTTTGATTAAACATCCGGTTGTATATGTTCAGTGACTAGAACCCCAAAGTGGGGTCAAGAAAGAGAAATGAAATAAAAAAATTTGCCCAGGTATTTTTTCAATGCACTACAGGCTAGCTCTGCATGCATCATTGGGGCGGTGCTAGAGATCCCCGTATGTGATGACACTAAAAATTGGAGCTATGACTTAATATTATATATATTCATATCAACCCAAAATGTTTTCCGCAACATCTACTGGGGTTCAACCCTTTGACCTTCATCTGTCTTGTGACTCAATCAAGCCTAGTCCAATCATCACTCCATATTTCTTAATTTACATGGGCTCCTGCAAAAAAAGACATCCTCTGCAACAAAATCCACATGATGTTTAATGCACCACCATTGACTTTGAGCTAGGTTCAGGCCTATGCTTTACTTAATCCAACTTTTTGTGCAAAATTTGAAACATGAAGTGTGGTGATTAGCAAATTAACTTCTTTTTTTGCTCAAGGCCTTAGTCATTATCTGAAATTGATAAAGAGATTATCTGATGGAAGATGCTGATACAGAAAAACAAGTTGTCTCACATGGTAGGCACATCTTATTCCATTTGCAGTCAGCAATAATTCTATTCCTTAGACTACAAACTCCAATAAGATTGCAAAATAAAATGGGGCTCTTGGATTCACATATAGCTACATACTGTGACAATGTAGGGTGCAACTTTTTAGAGGTCCAACCCTATTGAATGGTTTTCTTAAAAATCTGATACTGGAAATTGACATCTTTTCGTATATGTCAGAACAATCAATTGCTCTCAAGAAGTACTTGTCCTAAGGAAGCCCGAGTTCAATGTATTTTTTGTTGAGAGGATCTTTGTCTTAAGTTTATCTAAACACCCCATTTCATTATTAGGCTACATCCATGACAACTTCTAATATGTTGTTAATCTCGTATTATACTTATGGTACAGATAAACCTTGGAATAGTTGACAAATGCAAAATAGGTGAACTGATTTATTGTGTCGCTTTTGAGGCACATAACTTGTATTGGCTTATGCAACCTTAGTCCATATTCTCCTTGTCATAAGGATGACACCACGTGCTGGTTTATATGAAATCCTTGCAGCATATGGACAGTTTCCCAATAGCATGATCTACCTCTTGAATTGCCTTTGAGTCAAATATGGCAACGTGTGAGATTTTGATTGCTGCTTCCATGGGCTCTTCATGAAAGGCATCTGCTCTTCCACTTGCTGACACTCCAAAACTAGAACCAGCTAGAGTTCTTGGACCACTGCTGGATAGTCCTATGAGCACGCAAATACGAGCCATTGGAGTGTTAGTCGGAGCACCACAAGATGGCATCGGGCAATACCCATTGTGCAGACATGCATGAAGTGCCATTGAAGTTATTGATCCACCTTCTCCAAATCGCTGTAGAGCATGATGTAGGTGAAAGGCCCTGAAAAATTCCATCCGCCTTACTGTTAAGGTGCTAATATCAGTGCTGCGAGTAGTGTCCTAGTGATACTGCTGGAATGTCCAAGTCAATGCACTAATTCTATGTATGCACTCCCATTCTCCAGGTTCAGAAAATTCTAAACCTTCACAGCTTTTCTGATTATTTTTCTTTTTGTTTTACTTAGTTGCAAGTGGCTTCTTCTTATACAACATGTATTCCTGTGGCATTGAATCGTTGGACAAGCATCAGACTAGCCGTAAATTTGTACTTGCCACACTAAGAAAACATGATACTATCAGTGTGACATATGAAACTATAAGCAACTATATTTTATCGTCACATGCTCCTGGCTGCTCCAGTTCATTGTTAGGATAAAACAATGACAAACAACTCTTCGACGTCTGAAATATTTAAACTTTCCGTTCAGCACTCTTAAACTGTAAAGAATAAAACTAAGATACCGATTCTCCGATACTCATGCAGCAGAACCCTGCCTCGGTGATGATCCTAGGTGCAATGAATTAAAAACAACCATTTGCTATATGATTGATTGATTCTGTGGCATGAATCCAAGGCTAAAAAAAAAGTAGCCAATATCCCCCATTTTTGCTCCAAAATCAGCATACAATGTGTGATAAAATTGTCAAAAAAGACTCTTCGAACCCTAAAAACCCTAAGAGAATGCACAGATAAGATAGAATTCCTGTAAACAGGCTATAATTTCTATATACATGATACTATGTAGTTAGTGTCACTAATTTCCTATTTATTAGGATAGCACAACTTTTAATTTTTTGCTCCTGCGTATGGCTGTACCATCAAGCTGTATCCTAAGGCTTCTCACGACAGCTACCTCCAATGCTGTATCAGTTACTAATTTGGTTCTTCAAACCCAAACCCGTTACCGGACTGAGAATCGGTAAGCTTAAAGAAGAATATCATTACGCAATTCCATAAATTGCATTGCATGCAAATGAGTCATGTAAGTTGATACTGTCTTTTCTGTGTATTAGTGGTCTACATAAGATCCTATTGGTCTCTACTTTTCCTTCATTTTATCTAAAAAAGGAATTGTAGTTAGTGGATTGTGGATATTGACAAAACTGGTTTGGACTGTGAATTACTGCTGGAATATCCGAATCCAAGTCTTCCTTCCTGTTGTAATCACTCAATCAACTGATTGACAATGAAGGCATGTTACAACAATAATTTTTGAAACATGGAATGCATGCCAGATGATTATGACTAAAATCTATTCTTCTGTAGATCCTATTCTTCTGATATATTCTAGATTCTAGATTATAATGCCATGTACATATGAAATCTCAATGAGAATTGCAAACCATGCTGAATAATGAATCTTTAGCTGATTTACAGATGGAAGACAAAGGCATGTCTGTTTAGGCAGCCAAATCCTTCTATATGCTAGCCACTGGAGCAAAAGCGATAATCAAAATATTGTCATTCCTTCCTGCATGCAGTGATATGGGTGTGGCTAAAAAAAATTATATTTGTCTTATCATATGCTCTAAGTACGGATGCATATAAGAAGTAAATGTTTTGTATGCCCAATGAGTGACTGGGGCTGGAGACTTTATTTGAAATCAAAATGTGGTTATAAATGCAACTTGGATGAGAACCCGTATCTATTTGTTGGCAAAATATATGCTCTCATTACACCTATTTCTATTCTAAGTTTTTTCAAATACAACACTCTTACTCATATGAAGCTAACGTATACTGTGGCAATTATTTTTAACCCACCTAATATTGTTGACTCACTGACAAAATGTGAGCAATAACATAATTATTTGAGACAACCACCACAAAGGATTTAGCTCATTGGCAGACCCATTTTAGCTTGTAATAGAGTGCCAACCTGCCAATTAATATACTTCAAAGCTTGATTGTTAGATGAACAAGACAAACTCCCTATGCCAAAGTTTAGGTGGCCAAATTCTTTGTAAATGTCAGTCGCTTCAACTATAAAGTATAGAAATGAAAATCCTTGATCACAAGTCCTGTAGCTATGCATGATTTCAGTCGAGTTTTCACTGTAGCCAAGGCAACATAGTTTTCCTTCTTTAATTAAAACTCTCATCACATAGCTGCTATGGAAGCATCACATTCCTAATGTGTTGATGCCGTACTGGGTGGGTGGGGCAAGGATCACTTCCTATGAAATTGACTTTCTTATAAATTCAGCTCTTCAGGAGAATCTTCTCTATTCAGTTGCAAAATGTAGTGCATCTAAAACAGTTCAATGATCTTATGGTGCAGTTTTGTTCCAACAATGTACATATGCCAGCTCCTATCTGTGGTAAACATTTTGTAGACATGATTACAGGTCCATGCAAACACCTCATTTCCATTATGCTTTGATTAGGCCTTTTACCTTCTGACCTTAAGTTTTTCAAATGGATCCATTCTAACTCAGATATTGTGATCACCATGTTTAATTTGACTGCATTGAGCTCTAGATTCATTGTCAGAACTTTTTTCTTGTCATAGTTTGACAGCACAACATCTGGGTTCTCTAAGATTATTGGTGTACAACAGTCATATGAGACTAGCCAAGCTGATGTATATACTTTCTGAATATCAAAAAATGATCAAAATTTTCAATGTATTGATTACACCAGATTTCCTGGGGTAATGTCTACAATAACTAGTACACATAGTCTTAAATAAATCTATCTGAAAAATGCTTATAGATAATCCAATCTGATATCACCATCCACTTATATTTGCAAATTTTGCTGTTGACTGGTGATTTCCAGATAGCTCCCTCACGGATCTGAGCTACATGGTAGCCACTGTCTGAGGTCAATCTTGGAAAAAAACTTTTTGGGAAAAGCTAGGGGTTCCAATATATCATACCGTTATAGCAGTTGGATATTGATACTTAGCAATTTTTTTATTAAGAGCTCACTGACTCTCACTGAACAAAAGAGTTCTTACTAAATACCTGCAACTTATGATGGTCAAATGTCACCTCAACTTTAAGGTCTTCAAATAATTGTTTACACATCACAATGGACATTACAATGCCTAATTCCACCATAGTGCCTATCATGAAATGTTCATTGTAAAACGCCTATGTGGATGGCGATACTTAATGCCTTCTCCTCAAATTTTCTGTCAAACACTATACGCAAAGGTACTCATTTAAGGTACACCGCTGAGCTTAAAATTCTGGACGTAGCAGTACTTGTTTCAATGGATGTTTGTTTTGCATGTCTCGTGGCTTCTAGATAGGGAGTTTGGTCTGTGTAACATTTAGGTTTAAAGAATGGGTATGCTCACCATATATTGTTGAGGGTGGTCATGTATAATCACTACAACTAGCTTATGTTTTTAGCTTCATTTTAAGCTGTTCTAGCAAACATTTTTTCTGAGTGCTATAATAATGCTTTTGGCAATGTCCTGATTTCCATGAAGTCAAGTATATAGAATATGCTCGCTACTCATGAGTTTGAATGTAGAATGAATAGCTTTTAGTTTTAGATTCAAGACGGCAGATTTGTCAAGCTATTTGCAATAGAAATATAATCCTTCCACTTAAGAACTCAACTTTTGTAATTCCTTTGATTTTACTAATCTTATTTCCAGGGATATCATGAATGCTCCAAGCATTGCAGTAATGGCATTTTAACAATCTCCTTTTTTGTGAAGACTCGATTGTGTGTTAACTTTGAAAATTTCCTCTTTCTAGTTCTGTTATTTTTTGTTTTTATATATATATATATATATATATATTAAATTATTTGTTTTCTGATTTTTTTCTCTAGGGCTATATGCATTTACAATAGGCTTTTCTTCAGAGTTATTCGGAGAACCTTTCTTCCACCTTCCATCCACAAACGTCTCAAATCACAGGCATTTTAAAAAATTTCATCCTCGTTAAAATGTATTAATGGCAGGTTATTGAAGCAACCAACTTTTATATTTTATTAGCAGAGGATTTTGGCAAATGATGCAAGTTTCTGGTGTGAAACAGCTGCATAAAGTAGAAAATATGTCAGGGCTAGGATTTCCTTCTAAATTATAATTACTGAGGATTGTTCTCTTGGTCTATTGAATAGCTCTAGGTTTGCATGTCAGCTAAGGTCGATTACTGATGTTTTGGCTAAAATATGCAACTTACACATGATTTTCTGTAAGTGGTAATTCTATCTCAACTTGTATCCTCCAAAATCTGAACAACTAGAATGCCTTGGGGGTCATCACATCTCAAACAAGTTTTGAGGTTGTCGGTCAACTTCAACCAATATAGAGGACCATGCCTTGTTTTGGTAGCTCTAAACATAATTGCACTGACATATCCAGCGAATGTTCATATCTTTATACATTTTTACATGTAGGTGGTTTCAGATAGGATTTGTCAATGGTGGGAATGGACTAAATGTGATTCCAAGCTACGTGAAGTTCGGAGGTACAATACGAAGTCTTACAACCAAAGGCCTTTCTCATCTGAAGTCCAGAGTCAAGATGGTAAGTCCTTCGTGACATATGCGGTTTGCAAGAAAACTGGGCTTATATTATTTAAATGTTACAAATCATAAGGGGGTTTTATTTCGTAAAAAGAGACAATGAGGAGTGAGCAAGCACTGCACTATAAGAAAAGGGAAGTTTATATGTTTGTATATACCCGCAGGTTATAGAAAAACAGGTGTCTCTATATGGATGCGCAGCCAT
This sequence comes from Taxus chinensis, assembly GCA_019776745.2. NCBI lineage: Eukaryota > Viridiplantae > Streptophyta > Pinopsida > Cupressales > Taxaceae > Taxus > Taxus chinensis. The sequence continues at coordinate 729,087,200 of CM034152.1, read as the reverse complement.
CTGTGGATTTTAGAGTAGGAGGAGGATCCACCATGTCCTGCCACATACAATTATGAAAGTCTTACAAATATGTTCAGATGGCTGGAGCAGGCTTTTCAGGGAAATTGATGTAAAGCAGGGAGAGGCAGGTATGTATCAGAAGATTTTGCTTTCTATTCACAACATACCTGCTAATAATGATTTGGGTTGGCTAAGAAATGAAAAGATTGGTTCCTTTCATTCACATTCATTCGCCATATTTTTCTTGGATGATGGAGTAACTCCGTGGGAGTTGCGCTACATACCGCACTTGCAGACTGTATTTTGAAGTGATAGAACTCAAGGGGAGCTCCAAAGGTTAACAAAGGTCGAGACATATCAATACTAAAAATGACAGATCTTCTTGCTTCATTTTATTCTAGCGTGCCTTCTGGTGTATTTGTTGACGATCACACAATGGGAAAATATGCGGGGAATGGACAGTAAATCTAGTTGACAATGTGCAATGCCAGCTCTGCGATCAAGCATTGAATAGGAGATGTACCTGCTTGGTTCCAGAACTCTTGTGAAGGCTTAAAGATAAACACGAGGAAAATTCTGTAATATATAGTAAAATGGGGGTGATGTGTAGAAGTAACATAGAGTATTTGGAATGCTTTCTGGGGTTATGTGCATCTTCTTGTATAGTCTGGGTTCATGTGCATCTTATTGTCTAGTCTCTCTCTCTCTATATATTCTTATCGTGTTGTCTTTTTTCTGTTCATTGTTAATCATAGCACGTATGATACTTTCTGGGTTTATGTGCATCTTATCGTATAGTTTCTCTGCTCTCTCTATATTTGTCCGCGAGTGTTGTCTTTTATTCTGTTCATTGTTAATTGCTATTTTAGCACGTATGAATTGTTGATTAGCGCGGAAGCATACTTTCATGAGGTCATTGATAAAAGTGGCAATGAGTAGGGGATGCTAAGGAAAATGCTAGGCAACCATCATATGTTCCTGCTTTAGAGTGATATTTTGGGGATTATTAGGGGGCAATAAGAGAAGGCAGGTTTGCATTGAAGGCTTCAGCTTTCTAAAATAATTGATAATTCGGTAACGATTGGTTGCCACAGTAAAGATGTTCACGAGTCACTTTCTGATATCATCAAAGGGCGCCCTGGCAAGCTGACATTTTTCTTTGGTTGAGAGATGTGGGATTAATGTGAGAAATTTACTGTTATTCTAGATGATGATTATACTTTATAAAAATATGAAGTGTTTAATAATTGTAAAAGTGAAGTGACTTGCTTTAAAGGGGAAATATTTTATGGTTTTGCCCAAATGGGGCAAGACACGCGCGCGCGATTTCTTATTTTGGTTCTTCATTCATATGCCCATCAATACATATCTCAACTATGGCAAATTGTTATAAGAGAAATTGTGAGTTAAGTAATTTAAGGCTTCCAACCACAATTTAATTAGATTATTAATTCACGAGATTTTACTCGTGTGTTTTAGTCACTTTACCAAACAGGAAAATAAGCTTGAAGGTGAGAAGCCTAAAGCAATGGATTGCATTATCCATCCTCCCTTGCTAAAAAATGTGTATAATGTTTATAGTCCAATGGGTCCATTTGCCTTCTGAATATTAGAAACAATACTAAAAATGTGATTAGGGTAATGTCTAATCATGGAGGAAATTAATAATAGTAGAAATTGCATATCATTTTTGAAAAAAATTCCAACAATTCTTTGTTTAGCCATGCAACATTTTAATTTGAAAAAATGATAAAATAAGATTTATTTTGAACTATTGATCTAGGCCAAGATACTAAGGTTTTATAGAGTGTGTAACATATGCCACTGAAATTGTGATAAAACTCTTGTAGAAGTTTACGGTCCATGCAAATCCTCATTTCCATTAGGCTTGGAGTAGGCCGTTAAGTATGGCATAATTTCTGGATCCATGCTAATCCATAAAATGTCATCACCAGGAAAACCAACTCCTTTTCACTTTCCATCTTTCTTTTGGCAGAACTCAGTCCTTCCAAGTTTGATAAATAACCTTTCTTCCCCTAAGGTTATTAAATACAACTCTCAAATGAACTAGAAGCTGAGGTATATCCTTTCTGAATATCAAAAAATTATCAAAATTTTCAATGTATGATTAATAAAATTTCTATTTATTGTCTAACTAACCTACTCCATAGTTTGAATGAAGGTATCTGGAGCATTGGACAATCCAAAATGATATCACCCAACCACTTATATAAGCCACTCTTGCTCTTGAGAGGCGTTTTCCAATATCTCCCTCACGGATTGAATTTGATGGTAGCCACTTCTGAGGTCAATCTTGGAGAAGATTTTGGCACCTGCTAGGAAATCCAATATATCATCCATTATAGGAGTTGGATATTGGTACTTAGCTATGATTTTATTAAGAGCTCACTGACCCTCACTGAACGCAAGAGTTCTTACTAAATACCTGCAACTTATATGACCATGTCACCCCACAATGAGGCAAAAGGTTTACACATCACAATGGGATGACAATGGCTAATTCCAAATAGTGCCTATCATGAAATGTTCATGGTAGGCTTGTGGATGGCGATACTTCTGCCTTCTCCTCGGGTTTTCTGTCAAACACTTATGTAGGTACTCATTTTGGTTGAGTGGGCACATCTGATTACAACCCTCCAATTGTTTGTTTTGCATGTCTCGTGGCTTCTAGATAGGGAGTTTGGTCTGTGTAACATTTAGGTTTAAAGAATGGGTATGCTCACCATATATTGTTGAGGGTGGTCATGTATAATCACTACAACTAGCTTATGTTTTTAGCTTCATTTTAAGCTGGTTCTAGCAAACATTTTTTCTGAGTGCTATAATAATGCTTTTGGCAATGTCCTGATTTCCATGAAGTCAAGTATATAGAATATGCTCGCTACTCATGAGTTTGAATGTAGAATGAATAGCTTTTAGTTTTAGATTCAAGACGGCAGATTTGTCAAGCTATTTGCAATAGAAATATAATCCTTCCACTTAAGAACTCAACTTTTGTAATTCCTTTGATTTTACTAATCTTATTTCCAGGGATATCATGAATGCTCCAAGCATTGCAGTAATGGCATTTTAACAATCTCCTTTTTTGTGAAGACTCGATTGTGTGTTAACTTTGAAAATTTCCTCTTTCTAGTTCTGTTATTTTTTGTTTTTATATATATATATATATATATATATTAAATTATTTGTTTTCTGATTTTTTTCTCTAGGGCTATATGCATTTACAATAGGCTTTTCTTCAGAGTTATTCGGAGAACCTTTCTTCCACCTTCCATCCACAAACGTCTCAAATCACAGGCATTTTAAAAAATTTCATCCTCGTTAAAATGTATTAATGGCAGGTTATTGAAGCAACCAACTTTTATATTTTATTAGCAGAGGATTTTGGCAAATGATGCAAGTTTCTGGTGTGAAACAGCTGCATAAAGGAGAAAATATGTCAGGGCTAGGATTTCCTTCTAAATTATAATTACTGAGGATTGTTCTCTTGGTCTATTGAATAGCTCTAGGTTTGCATGTCATCTAAGGTCGATTACTGATGTTTGGCTAAAATATGCAACTTACACATGATTTTCTGTAAGTGGTAATTCTATCTCAACTTGTATCCTCCAAAATCTGAACAACTAGAATGCCTTGGGGTCATCACATCTCAAAACAAGTTTTGAGGTTGTCGGTCAACTTCAACCAATATAGAGGACCATGCCTTGTTTTTGGTAGCTCTAAACATAATTGCACTGACATATCCAGCTAATGTCTAATCTTTATACATTTTACATGTAGGTGGTTTCAATAGGATTTGTCAATGGTGGGAATGGACTAAATGTGATTCCAAGCTACGTGAAGTTCGGAGGTACAATACGAAGTCTTACAACCAAAGGCCTTTCTCATCTGAAGTCCAGAGTCAAAGATGTAAGTCCTTCGTGACATATGCGGTTTTGCAAGAAAAACTGGGCTTATATTATTTAATGTTACAAATCATAAGGGGTTTTATTTCGTAAAAAGAGACAATGAGGAGTGAGCAAGCACTCACTATAAAAGGGAATTTTATATGTTGTATATACCCGCAGGTTATAGAAAAACAGGTGTCTCTATATGGATGCGCAGCATCTGTGGATTTTAGAGTAGAGGAGGATCCACCATGTCCTGCCACATACAATGATGAAAGTCTGTACAAATATGTTCAGATGGCTGGAGCAGGCTTGTTCAGTGAAATTGATGTAAAGCAGGGAGAGCAGGTAATGGCATCAGAAGATTTTGCTTTCTATTCACAAAGCATACCTGCTATAATGATTTGGGTTGGCATAAGAAATGAAAAGATTGGTTCCTTTCATTCACTTCATTCGCCATATTTTTTCTTGGATGATGGAGTACTCTCCGTGGGAGTTGCGCTACATACCGCACTTGCAGAACTGTATTTGAGTGATAAGAACTCAAGGGGAAGCTCCAAAGGTTAACAAGGTCGAGACATATCAATACTAAAAATGACAGATCTTCTTGCTTCATTTTTATTCTAGCGTGCCTTCTGTGTATTTGTTGACGATCACACAATGGGAAAATATGCCGGGGAATGGACAGTAAATCTAGTTGACAATGTGCAATGCCAGCTCTGCGATCAAGCATTGAATAGGAGATGTACCTGCTTGGTTCCAGAACTCTTGTGAAGGCTTAAAGATAAACACGAGGAAAATTCTGTAATATATAGTAAAATGGGGTGATGTTTAGAAGTAACATAGAGTATTTGGAATGCTTTCTGGGTTTATGTGCATCTTCTTGTATAGTCTGGGTTCATGTGCATCTTATTGTCTAGTCTCTCTCTCTCTATATATCTTATCGTGTTGTCTTTTTTTCTGTTCATTGTTAATCATAGCACGTATGATACTTTTCTGGGTTTATGTGCATCTTATCGTATAGTTTCTCTCTCTCTATATTTGTCGCGAGTGTTGTCTTTTATTCTGTTCATTGTTAATTGCTATTTTAGCACGTATGAATTGTTGATTACGCGGAAGCATACTTTCATGAGGTCATTGATAAGTGGCAATGAGTAGGGGATGCTAAGGAAAATGCTAGGCAACCATCATATGTTCCTGCTTTAGAGTGATATTTTGGGATTATTAGGGGCAATAAGAGAAGCAGGTTTGCATTGAAAGGCTTCAGCTTTCTAAAATAATTGATAATTCGGTAACGATTGGTTGCCACAGTAAAGATGTTCACGAGTCACTTTCTGAATATCATCAAAGGGCGCCCTGGCAAGCTGACATTTTTCTTTGGTTGAGAGATGTGGGATTAATGTGAGAAATTTACTGTTATTCTATGATGATTATAACTTTATAAAAATATGAAGTGTTTAATAATTGTAAAAGTGAAGTGACTTGCTTTAAGGGGAAATATTTTATGGTTTTGCCCAAATGTACAAGACACGCGCGCGCGATTTCTTATTTTGTTCTTTCATTCAATGCCCATCAATACATATCTCAACTATGGCAAATTTGTTAGAAGAGAAATTGTGAGTTAAGTAATTTAAGGCTTCCAACCACAATTTAATTAGATTATTAATTTCACGAGATTTTACTCGTGTGTTTTTAGTCACTTTACCAAACAGGAAAATAAGCTTGAAGGTGAGAAGCCTAAAGCAATGGATTGCATTATCCAATCCTCCCTTGCTAACAAATGTGTATAATGTTTATAGTCCAAGTGGGTCCATTTGCCTTCTGAATATTAAAACAATACATAAAAATGTGATTAGGGTAATGGCTAATCATGGAGGAAATTAATAATAGTAGAAATTGCATATCAATTTTGAAAAAATTCCAACAATTCTTTGTTTAGCCATGCAACATTTAATTTGAAAAATGTAAAATAAAGATTTATTTTGAACTATTGATCTAGGTCCAAGATACTAAGGTTTCTATAGAGTTTCAACATTTATAGGATTGTATTGGCCACTAGGGTAATGCTCTATGTGAGTTGTCTACTTATGATTAACCTTTTAGGCTCTAAACATGGTGAAGGTTCCTTTTGGTGTAGTGGAATTCTAAGATACATGGTTGGTCTCCTAATAAACTTCCATATATGATGTCATAAACTACTTAGAACGCTATTGTCACAAAATGTGTTATCATGTTTATTTTGTTAACAAGGCAACAATATAATAAACAACAAGAAAAATAAGATAAAGACTATGATTGAGTAGACACAATTGGCATTGGTGCCAAGGAGACCATGTAAAGGGGATTTTACATGGATTTACCATTGACACTTGACCCTGGGTTGTCATCACTCTGAGCGCATAGTAAATGCTTTGAAGTCTAGATTAATAGTTGCCACACAAGCTGCAACACGACCCTCTTACAGAGGAATGGTAGCAAATGATTACTTACAAAGGTAATCTTGAGATGATTGGAAACACTCAAACGAGGCGGAGGTCATTAGGGTAATGAATAGTGATTGAGGTCACTAGCTAAATCCCACAAAAAATAACTCTCCAATTTAATGTGCAAAAATCACCCATTTCATCCCATATAGTCTTCATGAAATTTTCACAAGACCCTCTCGTGAGGTGCAATCTTGTTTCCCAAATCCATCATGTGTTTGCTTTCCTTTGGTGTGCCTTGCACTTTTCATTCTTGCCATGCAACAATATGATGTCACAAGTTATTCACTGTGTATTTGATCATAGAGTTTCGAGGCTCCAATAAGTTGTGTGGAGCAAAACTGTTCATACTTGAACAATAGAACATAGAAAAAAAGATATATAAAGTCCTGAAATTTAATTCTATGGGCCAAGGTGGGATATTGTTCAAAGTCCATTATTTTGTTATGTGCATTCAAAGTTGTTTACAAATAAAATTCAAAGGAGAAAGGCTAAAATATATTTTTCATTTGGTGGTTGATAATTGTAGAGGATTTGTTTTATTTATATTTTGTAATTTGTTTAAATAGCTATGGAAATCCTTAGTCAAGGATCAAATTTGATTCTCATAAAGGGGGCAAAATGGATTGCTTTGTAATTAGATATCAAGAAGCATCAAGATCAATAAGAGTCAAATATTTAAGGGTTCAGAAGGCTATATGCACTTTGTCAGATGTGATCTTTGGGACTACTATTTTTGTTTGCCAAGGAAGTAGGTGACCAATGTGTGTTATGGCCTCACAAAATTGTGCTTTCTCTATTTCTTTATTCCTTTGTCTTAGTTAGCTTAATGCAAGGAGATCATGCCATGTGGCGTGATATTGTTTCGTGGAGCCATTGTGTTTTGCCTTCCTTAGTATGCCTTGCACTCTTGCTATTGGTTCCCTTCATGGCATAAGATGATGCTACATGTCATTTTCTTGCTATTTGTTAATGGAGGCTTGAGTCCCACAAGCCATAACTTGGACATTAGAACATAAAAGAACAAAATATAAAGTCACAGAGTTTAATCATCGAGGCCAAGGTTAAATGGTCATTCTACACACAAAATGGCGACACATGTTTGTGTCTTATGATTGTTATGTTTAGGATGTTTTGTTTATTCTTTTAGTTTAATCCTAGTCAGTATCTTGTGATTGTGATGTCTAGGGTATTTTGTTTGTTCTTGTTTAATCCCAAGTTCTTTATTGTGGTCAATGCAATAAGAATGCATTACGTGTCATTTCCTCGTAAACTTACTCTTTTGAGTTTTTCAATCTACAAAGAACTTAAGCACTTAACCAATGGTTAATGAACCCAGGTGAATGTGTTACGAAGTGGAAGGAAGATTGCCATTTTTGGATGTGATCCATCATGTGCTTTGGTAGGGATAAGGAGCCGATTTAGTGATTGTACCCTTTGTGCCACATTCTCAATTATCTAGTCATTAAGACGAGATAACTACACAAATTTGTACAAAAGGTTGGCAACAATAGCCACCTTGTGGCAATCATTTTAGAGGAATTTGTTTTTTTGTGATTTTAAAAACATTGAACATAAATCCTATGTGATTTGTACCTTCAATTAGCAATGGCAGGCTCACAAATGCATGACATGTGAACATATTAGTGTGTTCTAATTGATGTTTTTGTTTGCCTTTGTTAAATGGTCACCAAACACACAAGATGCTGACATGTCCACCTCTTGTGGTTGTGATGTTTGGGGGTGTTTTGTTTGTTCTTTTGGTTGAATCCTAGGTTCTTTATTGTGCTCAATGTAATGAGAACATGACACATCATTTCATTGTAAACTTGATTTTTCAAAATTCGCAACATATACGAAGTGTTGAAGGAATTTAAGTGAGCATGGATGCATGTGCTATGAAGTGGAAGGAAGATTGCAATATGTCAAATTGGCTAGAAATGAGATGAACATCCCTTCATTCTCTATGAAATGGTTGGTCATTGTTGGATACAAACCAACATGTGCTTGGAAGGGATAAGGTGATGGGGTAAGTGCACCAAGTTGGGGGGCCAAAAAATGGAAAAAAAACCCGAAAATGAACGAAACATGACCGTGTTTTGCAATAAAGCGATTGCGTTATGTTTTCCTAGGCTAGGGAATTCATGAACCAAAAGCGTGTACGCGTTTTGAGCCCTGTGAAGTTTAGGAGGGCCTGCAGGATACATATTTACTAAAATAAATGTTAAGTAGAAGATTTCTCTTATTATTTCTTTATACTTTTATGAATTTATTTTAGTAAATATAAAAAGTTAGGGTCACTCTACACTTGATGGAAGTGGTCTTGTAGCTCTAACAGTTATAATCTAGAAGATAGTTTTTCAAAATCTAATCTGTTCAAGACTACTCATTTTCAGAATTTCAGCAATGACCTAAAAATTTCAGGCCATATATATATTGTAGTCGGTCTTTGTTTTGTGAAAACATATAGTCGTTTTGTAGGTTTTTTGACCTTCTAGATTGGATTTTAGCCCTACCACTCCTTGAATTGGTACTAATTTTAAAATTTGGTCCATAATTCACTTTAGTGACCACGAATAAGCTCTATGATGTTTGTCTACTTCTTACTAAAATGAGATCCTCACTTTGGGCCTTCAGAGGAAGTAGTCTTTCATTAAAACTAAATGAGTTGATTGATCACCTTCGACACTATTCCCTACACATTGAAACACGCTAAATGATCTTATTAGGACTTTCCTTTGGGTCAGGGTTTATGATTTAGGTTTTATGGTTTAGGGTTCAAGGCTCAGGGTTTAGGACTCAAAGTTTAGGGTTTAGGGTTTAGTGTTTAGGGCTCAAAGTTTAGGGTTTAGGGTTTAGTGTTTAGGGCTCATGGTTCAAGTTTTAGGGTTTAGGGTTTACGACACATCGTTTAACTTTCACGGTTTATGGTTTAGGGTTTATAATTTAGGGTTTATGGCTCATGGCTAAGGGTTGAGGATTTAGGGTTTAGGGTTTAGGGTTTAGTGTTTATAATTTAAGGTTTATGTTTTCAAGTTTAGGGTTTAGGGATTTGGTGTTTCAGGTTTAGGTTTTAGGGCTCAATATTTAGGGTTTGGGTTTTATGGTTTAAGGTTCAGGGCTCAAGGCTTAGGGTTGAGGGTTGAGGGTTTAGGGTTTAGGGCTCAAGGTTTAAGGTTCATGATTTAGGGTTTAGGGTTTCAGGCTCAGGGTTCAGGGTTTAGGTTTCATAGTTTAGGGTTTAGTGTTTAGAATTTAATGTTTAGGGTTTAGGGATTCAATGTTTAGGGTTTAGGGTTTAAGGTTTAGGTTTTAGGGCTCAATATTTAGGGTTTGGGGTTTAGGGTTTAGGGTTCATGGTTTAGGGTCAGGGCTTAGGGTTGAGGGTTTATGGATAAGGGTTTAGGGTTTAGGATTAAGTGTTTAAGGTTTAGGGTTTAGGTTTTTGGGCTCAAGGTTCAAGGTTTAGGGTTTAGGGTTCAAAGCTCATGGTTTAGGGTTTAGGGTTGAGGGTTTACGGGTTAGGGTTGAGGGTTCATGGTTTAGGGTGTAAGGTTTAGAGTTTAATGTTTAGGGTTTGAGGTTGAGGGTTTAGGGTTTTGGCTTAGGGTTTAGGGTTTAGGGTTTAGCGCTCAAGGTTTAGGTTTTATGGTTTATGGTTGAGGGTTGAGAGTTGAGGGTTTAGGGTGTACAGTTTAGGGTTGAGGCTTGGGGGTTTAGGGCTAAGGGTTTAAGATTTATGGCTCAGGGTTTATGGTTTACGTTTTCAGGTTCAGGGTTTAGGATTAAGGGTTTAGGGTTTATTGTGATGCCTGTTTCAACAACCACTTGTGACCCAAGAAACAACCTAGGGTTAGCTAAAAAAATTATGGAATAATTTTTTTTGTTTAAGTGTGAACACAATCGAGTTGCCAAGCAACAATTTGCCATCGGCAGGTTCCGGAACAAACCCATTTACCAAAACACAAGTTTCCTTTATTAACTAATATCAAGTTCACAAGGCTTAAATTTTAGGGTTAGATGTTCTAGTTAGCTTCAGGGAGAAATCTACCCCCATACCCACTCTCTAATAGGCTAAGAGTTTCAAATAGATTTTTTTCATACTTAATGCTTCCAAAATTTCCCTAAACATTTCCTAATGGATAGGAAATTTTCTCACCTTTCTGGTGATATAAAGAAGTCCTCCTAACTCCTTCGGGAACTCAAGATATGGTCAGGGGGAGTTTTGGGATCAAATTTTCTCCAAGGGGGACACGTGTCAAGAGGAGGGGAAAACCCCTTTGGCGGGTTGGTGGGTTGGCGGGTCGTGGGGAATTTTTTGGAATTTTTCCCCATGTAGCGCAAAAGCAAAATTTCTCCCGAACCTTCGTCGCCACCCCCAAGGTGCCACGTGGCACCCTTTGATTGGTTGTGGGTCGACAGGGCGAAATGGAAAAATTTTTCCAAAATTTTCAAAAAAATCAAAGGGTGAAAAGTTTCCTTGCCTCTGCCACTACCTTGTGTCCTCTAAGGGCAATTTTGATGGGCATTTTTTGGGTTGCGGGCCCGCTAGGGAAAAATTTCCCAAATTTTCCCGCCAAGGCACAAAAACTTCAAAGTGCCATAACTTGAGCTAGAAACCTTGGTTTTGGGAAAATGAGGACTTTTCGGAAAGCTCTCGATGCCCTCTTTGCACATGAACCATAAAATTTACTTTTTGATGAAGTTTGCAAGGGTCAATTTTGTGAAAAGGATATGTAGGATTTTAATTTGTGAATTGGTAGTTTACAACTTCTCAATTTGGTAAAATTAGAGCTCCTCCTTCACTCAACATGTCAAACAAACATGGAGGATCAGTCTAGGGAGGGTTTAGAGTGTTTTAGGAAAGTCAATTTGTCTAATTTATTTAAGGTTTTATTTTTCCGGCAATAGACAGGAAAAATGACTGTGCAAGCTCCGAATTGAATTTTATTAAGTTTTGGAGGTTATTTCTTGACTGTTATAGTGAATTTGAGTTCCTTAGGTATTAATAAGTCTAAATTTTAATGTTTCTTGTCTTATTATTTGATGTAAGATCGAACTGCTCATTTTTAATAAAACATGGATTGCCAGAATGAAGTATATTATAGTGAACTGTTTCTTTTAATTGGAATATCAATTTTGGCTCTTGAGAATGCATACGATTCCTAACTTAGTCAAATACATTTCTTATTAAATCATCCATCCAATTTTAATTGAAAATGCATTTCTGATTTTAGTTTTAATATACATTTTGCAAGGAAAATAACATTGTCTTTCATTTCACGCATCCTTCTTTCTCAATAGCAGTTTTCAATCTTTAATAGCAATTCCAAATCCAATACACATTACAAGTTTGAATAGATATTGCAACCTTTTATTGATCAACAATTACATCTTACAACTTTTCCTTTTTCTTTTAATTTTGAGATGCAGTAACAATACATATACATTCTTTCATATTTCATCTTTCAACATTCCAAACAGAGGTTTCTTATTGCAAGTAAAATTTGAATTTCCAATAGAGAAGATAACATATGAACAAGGTAAAACACTTTTGAGAAGGGAATGAAATCCTTCATTGATCCTCAATACAATTTTACAACTTTCCTATCTATTTGATTTCAAAATACAGTTTCCAAGATACATATACATTCTTCTCATTTATTTACAAAAAAGAGATTGGATATAACTCTCTACGTTTCTCAATTCAAATTCAAACTTCCATTTACAAGACAATAACTTCACATTACAAAATTACACAACTCATCTACTTGAAGTGGGAAGGGTTTACAAAGAACTTGCTCAAAGAAATAAGACTGTCAAAACTGTATTCTTCTTTCTCCAAATAGTAGCATGCTAGTTTCTCTCCATCATTTCTTTTTGATCACAACAAGGAAGGGGGAAAGGCAACGCTCTCCACCCAACCAAGACATCCAATGAGAAGGGAGAAGCATCCTTCCTCATTGGCCCCCGAGCCCCAACCATATTGAAATAGAGAATGAGAGACAACTCATGGCAACAATGGCTTCTACAACAACAAACAACATTCTTCACATGCATAATACAATAAAATACACAGTCCAAACAAGACAACAGTTCCCAACTGCATTTGAAATCATACACACAACACATAGGCTTGATCAAACAAGCCAACAAGAGCAAAAACTATGGGGAACTACTTATGCCTCCCTATTTGGAATTGGGCATCCACCAAAATCATACCGCCAATAAACATATCAAATCCCATAAACCTTATATCTCCCAACCCTCCTTATGCCCCCCCAAAGTTTCTCCCTTATGCCTCCCCAAGAGTAAGAAATGCAAGAATTTCTTTTCCTAGGTGGATCCCAATCCAAAACTCCCTCCACAATAGAATAAGTGCCATTGGAAATCCCTTATGCCCCCTATATGAAATCCCCATAGCCTTCTCCTACACCTTGTCCTAAGTAGTCTACCCAACCAACCAAGAACATAAAACACATTCACCATTTCAATATGCATGCAAGAGAAATAAAAATATTTAAAACACAACTCAAGATCCTACCTCTCCATACTGGAGTTTGTTCCAAGCTCACAAGCTTTCCAAATACCAAATACAGTCCAAAATTAGCAGGGTTTAAACATGCAAAAAGACTCCAAGCTTCCTCCACAACAAGCTCCAAAACAACAACAACAAAAAATGCACCCCCAAGAGGAAAATAACAAAGTTTCAACAACCATAAACAAGCAAGGAGTTTCACTTTTATAGGAGAGGGAAGAGAAGAGGATGATGTGGATCCATGTGGGATGCCACATCATTCTTCCTCAACCCCAAGAGGAAATTCAACATCCTTCACCAAATCACAATAAATAAAATGACAAAATGACTTACACACTCCAAAATGACCCATACTCCAAAAGGACTGAATTAAAAATATGTAAGGGAAGTACAATTAAAACTTACAAATTGTCACTCAAAATGCAATAACAAAGCCTAAATTTAACCTCCAAACCATAGGCATGGTTGGTGGGTCATTTTAAGAGGTGTGGGACAAGTTTAACTTGTCCCACAAGCCTCCAATTTTGGCCTCCAAGGACAAATTCGAATTCCTAAGGAGATGAAGTGTTAAACCTTCCAAAATATTACATAAATCTTACACATCTCTTACACCTTCTTAAACATTTCTTACACACTCTTCCAACATTAATATTTAAAATCAACAACTTCATTAATTACCTTCCATGTCCCCAATTTAATTTAAATAAAGTTTAACTATATGATCTCTCACATTAATCTACCACATTTAAATTAATTACAAGAAGGAATACATTACAAATAAAATACACACAACAATAATTAAAAGGAACACATACATAAAACACATATATCCCATGGTCACAAATAATGGAAATCCCCCCATGGGAATTCCTAGCATAACTCAACACACAAACATACACACAACACAGTTGCCATGGTGACCTTGTTGATTTCACCCAGAATTCTAATATGGTTAGTCTCCAGTCCCCTGACATTGTTGTGATTTTTAACCTGCAAAATGCAAATACCTCCTTCGGCCTCGTGGCCATATCAAAACATCCAAAATGATATAAACAACATTTCAAAATCATCTAAACACAATTAATCACAACAACATCAAGAATTCAACATTAATATTTTAAATTAATTAATCAACTGTACCATCATCAATACTATTCCATACTAGGTCTACTCAAAATATCAAATGTCACAAGTCCAAATCAACATCTATAATATGTCCATGTCAAACAATATATCATCATCCACATAAAGGAAATGTATCTAGTAATCAGCATGCATGATAACTGAATCCAGATCAATAATAGTCCATGATCTAACATCTAACCATCATACTAAAATAAAACATAATAGTGTCCATAATATGATCAATAGTATCCAAATCAGTATCTAAAAGTGTCAAAGGGAAGTGGGCACTACATCCCCCTCCCCTTAGACTTGACTTCCTCCTGGAAGTCACTAAAAAATGTGAAAACTATACTCGTAATACTGTGGCATCCTCCCAAGTGGCTGCGGTCTCATCATATCTGTCCCACTGCACCCGAACCTGATCAATCTCTCTACCTCGAAGGCCCGAGGTCCTGCGATCTATGATACAGACGATCTCCACCGTCACTTGCCCCTGATCCTGTACCTATAATGATGTCTAGTCCAACACATGAGAAGGATCTGTAATGTACCTCCTAAGGACGGAAACATGAAACACATCATGTACGTGAGACAAGCTGGGTGGCAATGCTAGGCGGTAGGCCAAAGGGCTGATACTGCTCCAAGATCTCAAAAGGACCAACGAATCGAGGAGCTAACTTAGAACCTTTTCCATAACGGATAGGGATCTTTGTGGTCTGACACAAAGGAACACCTTCATGCCCACATCAAAACTACGATCAATCCTATGCTGATCCGCATACTTCTTCTACCTGTCTTGTGCCTCCTGCAATCTCTACCTGATCAACACTACATGCTACTCCATGTCCTGCAAAAGAGCTGGTCCAAGAGATACCCTGTCGTCTAACCTGTCCCAGCTAAGGGGTGTCCTACACTCTCTACCATATAATGCCTGAAAAGGAGCCTTATGCCTATAGAACTATGAAAACTATTATTGTAGGCAAACTCCACTAAGTACAGGTACTCCTCCCACTTAGACTGCTGATCCATCACATACATCTTGAGCATATCCTCCAAAATCTGATTCACTCACTCGGTTTGTCCATCTGTCTCAGGGTGATATGTTGTGCTGAAGTTAATCCTCATCCCGAGGACATACTGCATGGTAGTCCAGAAGTGTGAAGTGTACAAGGGATCACGGTCACAAATGATCTTCTGTGGAATCCCGATGCAACCTAAAAATCTCATCTAAATATACTCGTGCCACTGCTCTAGCTATATAAGTGGTCTTCATCAGAGAAAAGTGATCCACTTTTGTCAATTTATCAACCGTGACCATAATGGCATCGTGGTGATATCTCGACATAGGTAGCCCAACAATGAAATCCATTGAAATGGTGTCCCACTTCCATTCCAGTATGGCATGAGGATAAATAAGACCCACTAGATGTTGATGCTTGTCCTTAACCCTCTGGCACTCTAAACACCATGACACAAACTGAGCCACATCTTGACGAAGTCCTCTCCAGTGGTACAACTATCGCAAGGTAGGTGCATCTTCTTCACCCCTGGATGGGCTAAATAGGGTGCACGATGTGCCTCTACCAAGATGTCCTTCCTCAAGCCTCCATCTCTAGGAACATATATCCTTCCTTTGTGCCTGAGAAAACCATCTGCCTCTAAGGAAAAACCATCAAAATTCCCCTCAATGGGTCTTTGTGACTCGATCTCTGCTCGTACTGCCATGTAGAAGCTGTCAAGAGGACGTTGTTGAAGAATCATGCTCCCTAAATCTGTTCTCACTGAGGTGGCCATAGCCATGTGTCTCCATTTATCTAAGAGTGTCTGCTACCATGTTCTCTTTCCCATTCACATGCTCTATCTCCATGTCATACTCACAAAGCAACTCCATCCAACGCCCTTGACAAGTGTTTAGATTGGGTTGTGTGAAGAGGCAGCGAAGACTCAAATGATCTATCCTGAGTGTGAATCTCCATCCAAGAAGAAAATGTCTCCATCTAACCAAAGCATGCACAATTTTCGTAAGCTCAAGATTATGGGTAGGATAATTAAGCTCATGATCCTTTAGTTTACGAGACTCAAAAGCCACAACTCTGCCATCTTGCATCAACACACCTCCAAACCCTACTAAACAAGCATCTGTGTAAACAAAGAACTCACCCTATGGATCTGACACTGTAATAATGGGTGTTGTAGTGAGGAATTCCTTCAGTGTCCTGAAGGCCTACTTGCATCTGTCCAACCAAACAAACTTCTTCTCTTTCCTCTTAAGGGAAGTGATATGGTGTGCAATCTAAGAGAAGTCTTGAACAAATCTCCAGTAGTATCCTGCTAACCCCATGAATCTATGCACCTTGGTCACTATAGTGGGTGATGTTCAATCCATAATGGCTCCTAATATTAGAAGGATCAACTGTGATACCTTCCCTATAAATAACATGACCCAAATATTGCACCTCTGACTAAAAGAAAGAACATTTCTCCAAGTTCCCATAAAGCTACTACTCATGAAGACACTGAAAAACTTATTGAAGGTGCCCCTTGTGCTCCTCATGTGTATGTGAGTATATCAAAATGTCATCTAGGAAGATGAGCACGAAGCAATCTAAGATTTTTTTGAATACCCCATTCATCAAACTCATGAACACTGTAAGCGCATTAGTCAAACCAAAGAGGCACCATTGTGAACTCATAGTGCCCATATCTCATACAAAAGGCGGTCTTATGAATGTCCACCTCCAAAATCCTCAACTGATGGTATCCTGGCTTAAGATCAATCTTAGAGAAAATTTTGGCTCCCTTTATCTAATCAAACAAGTCATCAATGTGAAAAAGAGAAGATAACGATTCTTGATCATTACCTTGTTCAACTGATGGTAATCAATACACAACCACAACGATCCATCCTTCTTCTTCATGAAGATCACTGGTGCACCCTAAGGGGATACACTAGGATGGATAAGGCCCTTCTCTAAAAGGCCCTCAAGCTGCAACTTGAGCTCACAGAGCTCCGGGGTGGTCATATGATAAGGTGCCCATGAGATAGGCTATGCTCCTGGAACTAGGTCTACATGGAAGTCAAATCTCACATGTGGGTGGCATCCCTGGTAGCTCCCCCTAAAAAGACATCGGAAAACTCTCTCAAGATGGGATTATCATCTAGTGATGGTCCACTAGACCCATCCTTGGATCTATCACTAATTATAACAACATACATCTGACAACCTCATCGGACACACCGCTTAAGCTGCATAGCAGAAATGGTGTGAATAGAAATGGGTCTCTTGACCCCTCGAGATCACCAACTCAAATCCTACATCATCCACACAAGCTATAGTCTTGTGATAACAATCCATCTTGGTCTCTGTGTGTATATAACCAATCCATACCTAAGATGAATCCATATGATCCCAAAGGAAGGATACAGAAGATCTGAGATAGTGGTGAAAGGTCCCAAATCAACAACACACTCCTTAACTAAGGATTCCATAGAGATCTTGGCTCTAAAAGCCATCTTGATATCCCAACTAAGACCCTACCTAACTGCCACCATCAGCTTGCATCACTCTACTAAAGATGGTGCAATGAAAGAATAAGAAGAACTAGAATCAAACAATACAAAGGTAGGAATACCACCAATTATAGCTATGGTCTCAATGACTATGCTCTGGTGCTTTTCCTAATAGTTCTCAACCACTGTATAAATATTGTGGGTGCGTCCCATGTCACCAAATGTCAGCTCATGAAACTATGTACCTTACCCTTGTTAGGGTTTTGAGGGCAATCTCTCCAAAAATGTCCAGCTACTCCACATCCAAAGTAACCACCTAATCCTCTCCAAGGAGCAACACCTTCAGTAGGTTCCCTAAAAGTACTTTGGTGTGGATCCTGATGATCTAGCTGTGGTATACTTGGCCTCTACTGTTGTCGAGCTCATACTGATTGAGCTCTAGGCCCACCCTGTGTCGTGATGGGACCCCTAGGAGGAGGCCCCATGACTCTGAAGTATCAGTGCATCAACTCTTTGTGGAGGTCTATACGAGTGGGCGGGACTATTTCTACTATTGCTGTTGTTGTGGCCTACAGGATGACTATGTTGAATGCTAACCACCTTAAGGAAGAGTGCTAATCCTCTGGATCTACTGTCCTGCATCTGCTGAATGCGGCTCCTGACACGGTCTCTAGGCTGTTGGGTCTTACCCCGAGTCTCCTCTGCAATATAGGCCTTCTCAACGACCTCTGCTAATGTCTGGGGACAGTGGATTTGCATTACCCCTCCAATATCCAAATTCAGGCCCTTGATGAACCTATGAATCCACACCTGCTCATCCTGTATATACTCTACATACTGAAGTATATCTAGAAATCTACTCTCGTACTTTGCTACCAAAAGAGAAGCTTGACGGAGGTCATGGAACTCGTCAATCCTTTGTTGGATGAACCTCCATGATAAATACCTGCTCTTGAATCTCTCCTCAAATAGCTCCTAGGTCACTGTCTCTGAATCTACATGGAGCTTTTGCTCCTCTGTCCTCCACCA
The DNA here is from genome assembly GCA_019776745.2 of Taxus chinensis. Lineage (NCBI taxonomy): Eukaryota > Viridiplantae > Streptophyta > Pinopsida > Cupressales > Taxaceae > Taxus > Taxus chinensis. Next base: position 729,068,606 of record CM034152.1, on the reverse strand, counting down.
TAATCCTTCTCCATCCCTCAGTAGATGGATCACAACACGAGCTTTCGTGTTGCTAGAACAAGGAAAAAGCTTGAAGCAATAGCTCAAACTCACTAGCCAAGCCTCTACCTGAAATCCACTCATATCACTTGAGTAGTGTGAGTGCTTAAGATTTAGGATCTCCCTGATGTAATCCATTGCTATGGTTTGTCAGCCTCTAGGTCTCTCTGCACGCTCATCCCTAAGCCTAGGGATTCGAGACCTCTCTCTATGCTCTGGAACTCTGTCACCTAGTCTCCTAGGTGGTGACTCTACTTTGACTGACTCCCCATGGGAGTTCTCTCCTCTATGCTCCTCGTTGAGTCAAGGAGATACCTGACCCTCGATAGAAGGAGCTCTATCATGACTAGCTGTCATGCCCTCCACCTAATCCTCCGTGTAGAGCGACATTAACATCCTGAAGGGTCTGTAAAATCTTAGGTAGAATGGCTGCCACACCCTGATCCGGTGGTGGTGGTGGTGGTGAATATGAGTCTCTGTGAAGGTTCCTCCCGCTTCTTCTGAGCCTTCTACATAGACCAAAGTGAGAGTCAGTTCATTTTCTAAGTTATACACCACTTCCATGTTCACTAAAATATACAAATTGTTGCTAAGTTGTTTTCTAGATTTAAAATGTGCTAGGTTTAAGTTTTCATGTCTCATGTTTTCTAGTGTTCCCAATAGTCCATGCCTTTGAACCACTGCTATGATACCAAGCTGTGATGCCTGTTTCAACAACCACTTGAGACCTAAGAAACAACCTAGGGTTAGCTAAAAAAATTATGGAATAATTTTTTTTGTTTAAGGGTGAACACAATCGAGTTGCCAGGAAACAGTTTGCCATTGGCAGGTTCCGGAACAAAACCCATTTACCAAAACACAAGTTTCCTTTATAACTAATATCAAGTTCACAAGGCTTCAAATTTTAGGGTTAGATGTTCTAGTTAGTTTCAGGGAGAAATCTACCCCCATACCCACTCTCTAATAGGCTAAGAGTTTCAACTAGATTTTTCTCATACTTAACACTTCCAAAATTTCCCTAAACCATTCCCTAATGGATCTGAAATTTTCTCACCTTTCCGGTGATATAAAGAAGTCCTCCTAACTCCTTCAGGAACTCAAGATATGGTCGAACGAAGTTTTGGGATCAAATTTTCCCCAAGGGGGACACATGTCAAGAGGAGGGGAAAACCCCTTTGGTGGGTTGGCAGGTTGCGGGGCATTTTTTAGAATTTTTCCCCATGCGGTGCAAAAGCAAAATTTCTCTCGAACCTCCGCCGCCACCCTCAAAGTGCCACGTGGCACCCTCTGATTGGCTGCGGGCCGGCGGGGTGAAATGGAAAATTTTTCAAAAAACTCAAAGGGAAAAATGTTTCCACACCTCTGCCGCTTCCTCGTGAGGACATATGGCAGCCTCTGATTGGCTACGGGCCGACGGAGCGAAATGGAAAATTTTTCCAAATTTTTTGAAAAACTCAAAGGGCAAAACGTTTCTGTGCCTCTGCTGCTGCCTCGTGAGGACACGTGGCAGCCTCTGATTGGCTACAATCCGGCGGAGAAAAAGATGAATTTTTCCAAGCCAAAATTTTTGAAAATTTTCTAAGGGAAATTTCGACGAGCAATTTTTGGGTTCCGGGCCCATTAGGGAAAATTTTCCCAAATTTTCCCGCCAAGGCACAAAAACTTCAAAGTGCCATAACTTGAGCTAGAAAGCTCAGTTTTGGGAAAACGAGGACTTTTCGGAAAGCTCTTGATGCCCTCTTTGCACAAGAAACATAAAATTTTTTTGAGGAAGTTTGCAAGGTAAATTTTTTGAAAAGGATCGAAAGGCCTTTAATTTGTGAACTGGTAGTTTAAAACTTCTCAATTTTGTAAAATTAGAGCTCCTCCTTCACTCAACATATCAAACAAACATGGAGGATCAGTCTAGGGAGGGTTTAGAGTGTTCTAGGGAAGTCAATTAGTCCAATTTATTCAAGGTTGTATTTTTCCGGCAATAGATGGGAAAAAGGGCTGTGTAAACTCCGAATTGAATTTTATTAAGTTTTGGAGGTTCTTTCTTGACTGTTATAGTGAGTTTGAGTTCCTTAGGTATTAATAAGTCTAAATTTCAATATTTCGTATCTTATTATTTGATGTAAGATCGAACTACTCATTTTTAATAAAACATGGATTGCTAGAATGAAGTATATTATAGTGAACTATTTCTTTTAATTGGAATATCAATTTTGGCTCTTGAGAATGCATACGATTCCTAACTTAGTCAAATACATTACTTATTAAATCATCCATCCAATTTTAATTGAAAATGCATTTCTGATTTAAGTTTTAATAGACATTTTGCAAGGAAAATAACGTTGTCTTTCATTTCACGCATTCTTCTTTCTCAACAACAGTTTTCAATCTTTAATAGCAATTCCAAATCCAATACACATTACAATTTTGAATAGATATTGCAAGCTTTTATTGATCAACAATTACATCTTACAACTTTTCCTTTTTCTTTTAATTTTGAGATGCAGTAACAATACATATACATTCTTTCATATTTCATCTTTCAACATTCCAAACAGAGGTTTCTTATTGCAAGTAAAATTCGAATTTCCAATAGAGAAGATAACATATGAACAAGGTAAAACACTTTTGAGAAAGGAATGCAATCCTTCATTGATCCTCAATACAATTTTATAACTTTCCTTTCTATTTGATTTCAAAATACAATTTACAAGATACATATACATTCTTCTCATTTCTTTACAAAAAAGAGATTGGATACAACTCTCTACATTTCTCAATTCAAATTCAAACTTTCATTTACAAGACAATAACTTCACATTAAAAAATCACACAACTCATCCACTTGAAGTGGGAAGGGATTACAAAGAACTTTCTCAAAGAAATAGGACTTTCAAAACTGTATTCTTCTTTCTCCAAACAACAACATGCTAGTTTCTCCATCATTTTTTTGATCACAACAAGGGAGAAAGGCAACACTCTCCACCCAACCAAGATATCTAATGAGAAGGGAGAAGCCATCCTTCCTCATTGGCCACCAAGCCCCAACCATATTGAAATAGAGAATGAGAGACAACTCATGGCAACAATGGCTTCTACAACAACAAACAACATTCTTTACATGCATAATACAATAAAGTACACAGTCCAAACAAGACAACAGTTCCCAACTGCATTTGAAATCATACACACAACACATGGGCAACTACTTATGCCTCCCTATTTGGAATCGGGCATCCACCAAAATCATACCTCCAATAAACATATCAAATCCCATAAACCTTATATCTCCCAACCCCTCCTTATGCTCCCCCAAAGTTTCTCCCTTATGCCCCCCCAAGAGTAAGAAATGCAAGCAATTTATTTTCCTAGGTGTATCCCAATCCTAAACTCCCTTCACAATAGAATAAGTTCCATTGACAATCCTTTATGCCCCCTATATGAAATCCCCATAACCTTTTCCTACACCTTGTCCTAAGCAGTCTACCCAACTAGCCAAGAACATAAAACACATTCACCATTTCAATCTGCATGCAAGAGAAGAAAAAAAAAAAACATTTCAAACACAGCTGAAGATCCTACCTTTCCATAATGGAGTTTGTTCCAAACTCACAAGCTTTCCAAATGCCAAATACAGTCCAAAATCAATAGGGTTCAAACATGCAAAAAGACTCCAAGCTTCCTCCACAACAAGCTCCAAAACAAAAACCAAGAAAATGCGCCCCTAAGAGGAAAATAACAAAGTTTCAACAACCATAAACAAGCAAGGAGTTTCACATTTATAGGAGATATAAGAGAAGAGGATGATGTGGATCCATGTGGGATGCCACATAATTCTTCCTCAACCCTAAGAGGAAAGTCAACATCCTTCAACAAATCACAATAAATAAAATGACAAAATGACTTACACACTCCAAAATGACCCATACTCTAGAAGGACTGAATTAAAAATATGTAAGGGAAGTGCAATTAAAACTTACAAATTATCACCTCAAAATGCAATAACAAAGCCTAAATTTAACCTCCAAACCATAGGCATGGTTGGTGGGTCATTTTAAGAGGTGTGGGACAAGTTTAACTTGTCCCACAAGCCTCCAAGGACAAATTCGAATTCATAAGGAGATGAAGTGTTAAACCTTCCAAAATCTTACATAACTCTTACACATCTCATACATATTCTTACACATTTCTTACACACTCTTCCAACATTAATATTTAAACTCCAATTTAATTTAATTAAAGTTTAACTATATGATCTCTCACATTAATCTACCACATTTAAATTAATTACAAGAAGGAACACATTAATAATAAAATACACACAACAATAATTAAAAGGAACACATACATAAAACACATATATCCCATGGTCACAAATAATGGAAATCCCCCCATGGGGATTCCTAGCATAACTCAACACACAAACATACACAACACACAACACAGTTGCCATGTGACCTTGTTGATTTCACCCAGAATTCTAATATGGTTAGTCTCCAGTCCCCCGACATTGTTGTGATTTTTAACCTGCAAAATGCAAATACCTCATTCGGCCTCGTGGCCATATCAAAACATCCAAAATATATATAAACAACATTTCAAAATCATCTAAACATAATGAATCACAACATCAAGAATTCAACATTAATCATTTTTAATTAATTAATCAACCATATGTGATTATCAATACCATTACCATACTAGGTCTACTCAAAATATCAAATGTCACAAGTCCAAATCAACATCCATAATATGTCCATGTCAAATAGTATGTCATCATCCACATATAAGGAAATGTATCTAGTAATCATCATGCATGATAACTGAATCTAAACCAATAATAATCCATGAGCTAACATCTAACCATCATACTAAATACAAAACATAATAATGTCCATAATATGATCAATGGTATCGAAATCAATATCTAAAAGTGTCAAAGGGAAGTGGGCACTACATCCCCCTCCCCTTAGACTTGAACTTCCTCCTGGAAGTCACTGGAACAAATGTGGAAACTGTACTCATAATACTGTGGCATCCTCCCAAGTGGCTACGGTATCATCATATCTGTCCCACTGCACTCGAACCTGATCAATCTATCTGCCTTAAAGGCCTAAGGTCCTACGATCTATGATACGGACGGGCTCCACTGTCACCTGCCCTTGATCCTGCACCTGCAATGATGTCTAGTCCAACACATGAGAAGGATCTATAATGTACCTCCTAAGGACGGAAACATGAAACACATCATGTACGCTGAGACATAGCTGGGTGGCAATGCTAGGCGGTAGGCCAAAGGGCCGATACGCTCCAAGATCTCAAAAGGACCAACGAATCGAGGAGCTAACTTAGAACCTTTTCCATAATGGATAGGGCTTTTGTGTGGTCTGACATGAAGGAACACCTTCATGCCCACATCAAAACTACGATCAACCCTATGCTGATCTGCATACTTCTTCTGCCTGTCCTGTGCCTCCTGCAATCTCTTCCTGATCAACACTACCTGCTGCTCCATGTCCTACAGAAGAGATGGTCCAAGAGATACCCTATCCTCTAACTTGTCCCAGCTAAGGGGTGTCCTGTAATCTCTACCATATAATGCCTGAAAAGGATCCATGCCTATAGAACTCTAAAAATGTTTATTATAGGCAAACTCCACTAAGTACAGGTACTCCTCCCACTTAGACTGCTGATCCATCACATACATCCTGAGCATTCCTCTAAAATTTGATTCACTCAGTCTTTCCATCTGTCTCAGGGTGATATGTTGTGCTGAATTTAATCCTTTTCCCGAGGACATACTGGATGTTAGTCCAAAAGTGTGAAGTGTACAAGGGATCGCGGTCACAAATGATCTTCCATGGAATCCTATACAAGCTGACAATCTCATCTAAATATACTCGTGCCACTGCTCTAGCTATATAAGTGGTCTTCACTAGAGAAAAGTTAGCCACTTTTTTCAATTTATCAACCGTGACCATAATGGCATCATGGTGATGTCTTGACATAGGTAGGCCAACAACGAAATCCATGGAAATGGTGTCCCACTTCCATTCCGGTATGGTATGAGGATAAAGAAAACTTGTTGGATGTTGATGCTCGCACTCTAAACACCATGACAAAAACTAAGCCACGTCTCGATGAAGTCCTCTCTAGTGATACAACTGTCTCAAGGTAGCGTGCATCTTCTTCACCCCGGGATTGGCTGAATAGGGTGCATGATGTGCCTCTACCAAGATGTCCTGCCTCAAGCCTCTATCTCTGGGAACATATATCCTGCCTCTATGCCTGAAAAGGCCATCTTCCTGTAAGGAAAAACCACCAAACTTTCCCTCAAGGGGTCTCTGTGACTCAATCTCTGCTCATACTGCCATGTAGAAGTTGTTAAGGGGAAGCTACTGAAGAATCCTGCTCCGCAAATCTGTGCTCACTGAGGTGGCCATAGCCACATGAGTCCATCTGCTAAGAGTGTCTGCTACCACATTCTCTTTTCCCTTCACATGCTCGATCTCCATGTCATACTCACAAAGTAACTCCATCCAATGCTGTTGACAAGTGTTTAAATTGGGCTGCGTGAAGAGGTGGTGAAGACTCAAATGATTTGTCCTGAGTGTGAATCTCCGTCCAAGAAGAAAGTGTCTCCATCTAAAAAAAGCATGCATAACTGCTGTAAGCTCAAGATCATGGGTAGGATAATTAAGCTCGTGATGCTTGAGTTTGTGGGACTCAAAAGCTACCACCCTGCCATCCTACATCAACACACCTCCAAGTCTTGCTAAAGAAGCATCTGTGCAAACAAAGAAATCACCATGTGGATCCGGTACTAAGAGAATCAATGTAGTTATGAGGCACTCCTTCAGTGTTCTGAAGGCCTACTCACATCTTTCCGACCAAACAAACTTCTTCCGTTTCCTCTGAAGGGAAGTGATAGGGTGCACAATCCGAGAGAAGTCATGAACAAATCTTTGGTAGTATCCTGCAAACCCATGAAGCTACGCACCTCGGTCACTAAAGTGGGTGCTGGCCAATCCATAATGGCTCTAATCTTGGAAGGATCAACTGTGATACCTTCCCCGGAAATGATATGACCCAAATACTACACCTCCGTCTAGAAGAAAGCACACTTCTCCAAGTTCTCGTAAAGCTGCTGCTCATGAAGACACTGAAGAACCTGTTGAAGGTGCCCCTTGTGCTCCTCACATGTATGTGAGTATATCAAAATGTCATCTAGGAAGATGAGTATGAAGCGATCTAAGAAGGTCCTGAATACCCCATTCGTCAAACTCATGAACACTGTGGGGGCATTAGTCAAACCAAAAGGCACCACTGTGAACTCATAGTGCCCATATCTCTTACGAAAGGTGGTCCTATGAATGTCCGCCTTCAAAATCTTCAACTGATGGTAGCTTGACTTAAGATCAATCTTAGAGAAAACTGTGGCTCCCTTCATTTGATCAAACAAATCATCAATGTGAGGAAGAGGATAACGATTCTTGATTGTTTCCTTGTTCAACTGATGGTAATCAATACACAACCGCAAGGATCCATCCTTTTTCTTCACAAAGATCACCGGTGCACCCCAAATGGATACACTAAGATGGATAAGGCCCTTCTCCAAAAGGCCCTATAGCTGCAACTTGAGCTCAAAGAGCTCCGAGGTGGTCATTCGATAAGGTGCCCATGAGATAGGCTCCGCTCCTAGAACTAGGTCTATATGGAAGTCAATCTCATGTGGGAGTGGCATCCCCAGTAGCTCCCCTGGAAAGACATCGAAAAACTCTCTCAAGATGGGATGATCATCTAACGATGGTCCACTAGACCCATCCTCAGATCTTTCACTAAATGTAACAACATACATCTAACAACCCCATCACACACATTGCTTAAGCTGCATAACGGAAATGGTGTGAATAGAAATGGGTCTTCTGACCCCCGAGATCATTAACTCAACTCCTACATCATCAACATAAGATATAGTCTTATGATAACAATCCATCTTGGCCCTGTGTGCAGATAGCCAATCCATACCTAAGATGACTCCATATGAGCCCAAAGGAAGAATACAGAGATCTGAGGTAGTGGTGAAAAATCCAAAATCCACCACAAACTCCTTAAGTAAGGAGTCCACAGAGATCTTGGCTCCAGAAGCCATCTCGACATCCCAACTAAGGCTCTACCTAACTGCCACCAGCCTACATCGCTCTACTAAAGATGGTGCAATGAAAGAATCAAAAGAACAAGAATCAAACAATACAGAGGTAGGAATGTTCAGGGTTTAGGGTGTAGGGATCATGGTTCAAGGTTTAGGGTTTAGGGTTTAGAGTTAAGGGCTCAAGGTTTATGGTTTAAGGTTTAGGTTTATGGCCTAGGGTATAGGGTTTTGATTGTAGAATTTAAACACTAAAAGATTTAGGATGAATGCTAAAATCTAGAAAATTACCTATGTACTGACCATATTATACTATAAAAAACTATCTCCTAAACCATGACTCATGGAGCTGTGAGACTAGTTCTATAAGGTGCAAAATGACTCTAATTTCTTATATTTACAAAAATAAATTTAAAGTATAAGAAAAAATAATAAATGAAAAACTTAAACATTTATTTTTGTAAATAAAAGCATGCCAAAAACACATACAATGTTTATACTATGATTATAACGCATACGAGTTATAGTGCGTATGCGTTATAATGCATACACGTTTTGCGTTTTCACTTTTTCCAAGTCATGCCTCAAGGCTTGGGATTCGGTTTGGATTCACAAGCCTAAGGCATGAACTTGCACAAACACAACAAACCACATGTTTTTGCAGGGAAATGCAAAAATATCTCTTCCTCCATCATAAATTGACATAAAATGATCAATTCGTTTATAAAAAATTATACCACAACGTAGAGCAGACTATCTACTTTCTAAAAATATAATTTTGTAATTTTTTTGACTAATATAAGGTTTCCATATTATTTATTTTTTAACAATGCCTTTTTATAACTACTTTTTGAAGTTTAAACTCGTCTATCTTTTGTCATATAACTTTTTTTTGGCTCATCAAAATTGAAAAAAAAATATACTAGCCTAAACTAGGACAAATTCTATAGACATTCAAAAAAAAAAAAATTTCGATATTTTTTGAGGTAGTTAAGGGGGGGCACGGTCGGAGCTTCGTTATGTTTTTAAATTAAAAATTTTTGTACTAGAAAAATCATAAAAAAATAAATACTCGCTAAAAAAATATAAAAATATATATTCCAAACTAGATGCTCCTAGTTATATTTCTACCAAAGAGTTTTCAAAAATACTAAATAGTGCTAAAAAATGGTGGGGGCATGAAAGCCACTCTATTATGTTTTTAAAGAAAAACATGAGCACCGGTTGGTATTTTAGTTCTTTGACCCACTTAAACTTATCCGTTTTCAATAAAATTTAGTCTCTTAGAAACTAGACTCAAAATGCTACAATTCATATTTACACAACATCTTCCAATTTTGAGTGTAACTAATTAAAAAAACTCGTACAGGTTGAAGTTTTTTATTTTTCAGAAATATGCATCCACTTAATACACCCTTTTGGCCCCCCAACTTGGTGCACTTACTGGATGACCTGGTGATTAAACTCATGCCACAATTTCAAAATTATCTAGTCATTCTTACAAAGATAATTGTTAGGAAATAATTGTTTTGTGTTCACATTAGTATGGGTAATAAGATAATATAATAATTATATGTTGTAATATGAATAATTACATAAGTGATTATTATTTAATATATAAATGAGTTATTATTAACTACTCATGTTATTTAGAGAGTATATTGTTAAGTGAGTAACAATCACTCTTGATATGAAGTTTTGGGTGATTTAGTTGTTGAGCCAAACTCCTAAAATATAGGAGATTCTTGGCATATTTATTTGTATGGAGACCCATTTGATTGGTATGAAGAATATCAGAGAATGAAATATACTATTACGTTATTTTCATGATCGACTGAATTGAGCTCTAGATTTGGTATCTGAGCAAGGGATATGGAGAAATGAAATCAAGCTTTGGGGCTGATTTAAAATTTTTCATTGTCCCGATTATGGAAGTTCTTCAAAAGGAAAAAAATCTATTTTAGATTAGATTAGTGTGATAGATCTTGATTGTGTAGGAGTAATTTTTTTGTGAAGAAAGACGTATCTCGAAGGATTGCATTCAATTTTATTATGTTCTCTCTTCCTCTCTACGACTAGACAAATATCTGCAAACTTGGAAAAATAAAATAATTCCTATGTTCTGCATTATTTACATTTCAAACCATTCAAAAATAAGGTGGGGGGCTTTGCAATCTTTTGGATATGACAAAAAAAGAGATTAAAGACGTTCCATCCTCTAGCAATGTTCATAATTGGCTGATGCATCATCCAACGTTGATGCTAGAGAAAATAAATTCTTGGAAACTATCAAAGACGTCGATCATTTTGGAAACTTATTATTGTTTGATCTTCATATATTCCATATTACTATCATTAGATACATGTATATAATGTGCTCAGTCAACACTTGAGCATGTCACGTGGGATTGTTTATGATTACATTAATGGATGTTCTGGTAGTGGCGACGTGATAAAAGGCACTCACAAGTTGTTCTATAGCACAGTAACAACTATCTACCAACGCGAACCGTTCAAGCATCCCTCTCTAGCTAATAGTCATCTCCTGATAACAAGCTTGGCTGTGGACTCTTCAACCATTTTATTAGGGAACCAAGTTCTCGCAACCTACTCCATGTGATCCTCCAAAGAGAAGCATTCACCGACTTCACATTCCAATCCTCAAAGAGCACACAAATTTAAAAACAAAGTAAAAGATAGAGTTTAGTAAGTCATTTTGTCATTATTTTTAATTTCTTATCAAATTTACAAAATTCTATGTCGATTGTATTCTCATAATAGCTTTTAGCTATATTAGAAAATACGTCTTAATCAAGGGTCATTTTTTTAAGTCTCCAGTGTAAAGTATAAATTATCTTAATAAACAAGATGGGATGATCATCTAGTGATGGTCCACTAGACCCATCCTCGGATATTTCACTAAATGTAACAACATACATCTGACAACCCCGTTGCACACACTGCTTAAGATGTATAGTGGAAATGGTGTGAATAGAAACAGGTCTCCTGACCCCCGAGATCATTGACTCAACTCCTACATCATCAACACAAGCTATAGTCTTATGATAACAATCCATTCTAGCCCTGTGTGCAAATAGCCAATCCATACCTAAGATGACTCCATATGAGCCCAAAAGAAGAATACGGAGATCTGAGGTAGTGGTGAAAGGTCCCAAATCCACCACACACTCCTTAAGTAAGGAGTCCATAGAGATCTTGGCTCCAGAAGCCATCTCGACATCCCAACTAAGGCTCTGCCTAACTGCCACCAACCTACATCGCTCTACTAAAGATGGTGCAATGAAAGAATCAGAAGAACCATAATCAAACAATATAGAGGTAGGAATACCACTAATGCTACCTGTGGTCTCAATGACTGTGCTCTGGTGCTCTTCCTGGCAGTTCTCAACCACTGTATAAATCTTGTGGCTGCGTCCCATGTCACCAACTGTGAGCTTTGAAACCTGTGCTTTACCCTTGTTAGGGTTATGAGGACAATCTCTCTAGAAATGTCTAGCTACTCCACATCAAAAGCAACCACGTGATCCTCTCCAAGGAGTAGTACCTCCAGTAGGTGCCCTAGAAGTTTGTGGCATGGATCCCAATGATCTGGCTGCGGTTTGTTGTGGCCTCTGCTGGCGTGCTCCTGTTGACTGAGCTCTAGGTCTACCTTGCGTCCTAATGGGACCCTTTGGAGGAAGCCCTGTGCTCTGACCTCTCTGTACATCAACTCTCTGTGGAGGTCTATACGGTGGGTGGGACTGCTGCTTCTGCTATGGCCTAAAGGATGACTGTGCTGAATGTTGACCACCTTGAGGAAGATGTGCTGATCCTCTTGATCTACCATCCTGCATCTGCTGAATACACCTCTTAACTCGATCTCTAGCTTGCTGGGTCTTACCCCGATTCTCCTCTACAATATAGGCCTTCTCGATGACCTCTGCTAATGTTTGGGGATAGTGGATCCACACTGCCCCTCCAATATCCAAATTCAGGCCCCGGATGAACCTGTGAATCCACACCTGCTCATCCTGTATATACTCTACATACTGAAGTAGATCTAGAAATCTACTCTCATACTCTGCTACTAAAAGAGAAGCCTGACGGAGGTCATGGAACTCGTCAATCCTCTGTTGGATGAACCTCCGTGATAAATACCTGCTCCTGAATATCTCCTCAAATAGCTCCCAGGTCACTGTCTTTAAATCTACATAGAGCTTCTGCTCCTCTGTCCTCCACCATACTCTTGATCCATCCCTCAGTTGATGGATCACAACACGAGCTTTTGTGTTGCTAGAACAAGGACAAAGCTTGAAGCAACTGCTCAAGCTCAATAGCCAGGCCTCTGCTTGAAATCCACCTATATCACTTGAGTAGTGTGAGGGCCTAAGCTTCAGGATCTCCCTGATGTGATCCACTGCTATGGTCTATTGGCCTCTAGGTCTCTCTGTACACTCATCCCTAAGCCCAGGGATCCGAGACCTCTCTCTATGCTCTGGAACTCTGTCACCCTGTCTCCTAGGTGGTGACTCTACTCTAATTGACTCCGCATGGGAGTTCTCTCCTCTATGCTCCTCGCTGAGTTGAGGAGATACTTGACCCTCAATAGAAGGAGCTCTATCATGACTAGCTTTCTGCCCTCGACCTAATCCTCCACGTAGAGCGACATTAACATCCTGAAGGGTTTGTAAAATCTAAGGTAGAATGATTACCACACCCTGATCCGATGGTGGCGGTGGTGAATCTGAGTCTCTATGGAGGTTCCTCTTGCTCTATCTGAGCCTCTTGCATAGACCAAAGCAAGAGTCAGTTCATTTGCTAAGTTATACACCACTTCCATGTTCACTAAAATATACAAATTCTTGCTAAGTTGTTTTCTAGATTTAAGTGTGCTAGGTTTAAGTTTTCATGTCTCAAGTTTTCTAGTGTTCCCAATGGTCCAAGCCTTTGAACCACCACTTAGATACAAAACTGTGATGCCCGTTTTAACAACCACTTGAGACCCAAGAAACAACCTAGGGTTAGCTAGAAAAATTATGGAATAATGTTTTTTATTTTAAGGGTGAACACAACCGAGTTGCCAGACAACAGTTTGCCATTGGCAGGTTCTAGAAAAAACCCATTTACCAAAACACAAGTTTCCTTTATTAACTAATATCAAGTTCACAAGGCTCAAAATTTAGGGTTAGATGTTCTAGTTAGCTTTAGGGAGAAATCTACCCCATACCCACTCTCTAACAAGCTTAGAGTTTCAAATGGATTTTTTTTCATACTTAACACTTACAAAATTTACGTAAAACATTCCCAAAGGATAGGAAATTTTCTCACCTTTCCGGTGATATAAAGAAGTCCTCCTAACTCTTTCGGGAACTCAAGATATGGTCCCGTGGAGTTTTGGGATCAAATTTTCCCCCAGGGGAACACGTGTCAAGAGGAGTTCAAGGTTTAGAGTTTATGATTAAGGGTTTAGGATTTAATGTTTAAGGTTTAGGGTTTAGTGTTTAGGATTTAATTTTTTACTATTTAGGGTTTAGAGTTTAGCATTTAGGGCTCATGGTTCATGGTTTAGGGTTTAGGGTTTAGGGCTTAGGGCTCAAGGTTTAAGGCTTAAGGCTCAGGGTTTAAGGTTTAGGGCTCATGGGTAAGGGCTGCATGTTTAGGGTTTAGGGTGTAGGGATCATGGTTCAAGGTTTAGGGTTTAGGCTTTAGAGTTAAGGGCTCAATGTTTACGGTTTAAGGTTTAGGTTTATGGCCTAGGGTTTAGGGTTTCGATTGTAGAATTTAAACACTAAAAGATTTAGGATGAATGCTAAAATCTTGAAAATTACCTATGTATTTACCATATTATACTATAAAAAACTATCTCCTAAACCTTGACTCATGGAGTTGTGAGACTAGTTCTATAAGGTGCAAAATGACTCTAATTTATTATATTTACAAAAATAAATTTAAAGTATAAGAAAAAATAATAAATGAAAAACTTAAACATTTATTTTTGTAAATAAAAGCATGCCAAAAACACATACAATGTTTATACTATGATTATAATGCATACGAGTTATAGTGCGTACGCGTTATAACACATACACGTTTTACGTTTTCAATTTTTCCAAGTCATGCCTCAAGGCTTGGGATTCGGTTTGGATTCCCAAGCCTAAGGCATGAACTTGCACAAACACAACAAACCGCATGTTTTTGCAGGGAAATGCAAAAATATCTCTTCCTCCATCATAAATTGACATAAAATGATCAATTCGTTTATAAAAAATTATACCACAACGTAGAGCAGACTATCTACTTTCTAAAAATATAATTTTGCAATTTTTTTGACTAATATAAGGTTTCCATATTATTTATTTTCTAACAATGCCTTTTTATAACTACTTTTTGAAGTTTAAAACTCGTCTATCTTTTGTCATATAACTTTTTTTTTTGGCTCATCAAAATTGAAAAAAAAAAATACTAGCCTAAACTAGGACAAATTCTATACACATTCAAAAAAAATTATTTTTCGATATTTCTTTGATGTAGTTAAGGGGGGGCACGGTCGGAGCTCCGTTATGTTTTTAAATTTAAAATTTTTGTTCTAGAAAAATCATAAAAAAATAAATACTCGCAAAAAGAATGTAAAAAAATATATTCCAAACTAGATGCTTCTAGTTATCTTTGTACCAAAGATTTTTCAAAAATACTAAATGGTGCTAAAAAATGGTGGGGGCATGAAAGCCACGCTATTATGTTTTTAGAGAAAAAAAATAGCACCGGTTGGTATTTTAGTTATTTGACCCACTTAAAATTATCCGTTTTCAATAAAATTTAGTCTCTTAGAAACTAGACTCAAAATGCTACAATTCATATTTACACAACATCTTCCAATTTTGAGTGTAACTAATTAAAAAAACTCGTATAGGTTGAAGTTTTTTATTTTTCAGAAATATGCATTCACTTAAGACCCCCTTTTGGCCCCCCAACTTGGTGCACTTACTCGATGACCTGGTGATTAAACTCATGCCACAATTTCAAAATTATCTAGTCATTCTTATAAAGATAATTGTTAGAAAATAATTGTTTTGTGTTCACATTAGTATGGGTAATAAGATAATATAATAATTATATGTTGTAATATGAATAATTACATAAGTGATTATTATTTAATATATAAATGAATTATTATTAACAACTCATGTTATTTAGAGAGTATATTGTTAAGTGAGTAACAATCACTCTTGATATGGAGTTTTGGGTGCTTTAGTTGTTGAGCCAAACTCCTAAAATATAGGAGATTCTTGGCATATTTATTTATATAGAGACCCATTTGATTGGTATGAAGAAATATCAGAGAATGAAATATACTATTATGTTATTTTCATGATCGACTGAATTGAGCTCTAGATTTGGTATCAGAGCAAGGGATATGGAGAAATGAAATCAAGCTTTGGGGCTGATTTAAAATTTTTCATTGTCCCGATTATGGAAGTTCTTCAAAAGGAAAAAAATCTATTTTAGATTAGATTAGTGTGATAGATCTTGATTGTTTAGGAGCAATTTTTTTTGTGAAGAAAGACGTATCTCGAAGGATTGCATTCAATTTTATTATGTTCTCTCTTCCTCTCTACGGCTAGACAAATATCTGCAGACTTGCACAGATCAAATAATTCCTATATCTGCATTATTTACGTTTCAAACCATTCAAAAATAAGGTGGGGGGCTTTGCAATCTTTTGGATATGACAAAAAAAGAGATTAAAGACGTTCCATCCTCTAGCAATCACTACTCCATCTAGAAATGTTCACAATTGGCTGATGCATCATCCAACGTTGATGCTAGAGAAAATAAATTCTTGGAAACTATCAAAGATGTCGATCATTTTGGAAACTTATTATTGTTTGATCTTCATATATTCCATATTACTATCATTAGATACATGTATATAATGTGCTCAGTCAACACTTGAGCATGTCACGTGGGATTGTTTATGATTACATTAATGGATGTTCTAGTAGTGGCGACGTCATAAAAGGCACTCACAAGTTGTTCTATAGCACAGTAACAACTATCTACCAACGTGAACCGTTCAAGCATCCCTCTCTAGCTAATAGTCATCTCCTGATAACAAGCTTGGCTATGGACTCTTCAACCATTTTATCAGGGAACCAAGTTCTCACAACCTACTCCATGTGATCCTCCAAAGAGAAGCATTCACCGACTCCACATTCCAATCCTCAAAGAGCACACAAATTTAAAAACAAAGTCAAATATAGAGTTTAGTAAGTCATTTTGTCATTATTTTTAATTTCTTATCAAATTTACAAAATTATATGTCGATTGTATTCTAATAATAGCTTTTAGCTATATTAGAAAATACGTCTTAATCAAGGGTCATTTTTTAAGTCTCCAGTGTAAAGTATAAATTGTTTTAATAAACAAGATGGGATGATCATCTAGTGATGGTCCACTAGACCCATCCTCAGATCTTTCGCTAAATGTAACAACATACATCTGACAACCCCATTGCACACACTGCTTAAGCTATATAGTGGAAATGGTGTGAATAGAAACAAGTCTCCTGACCCCCGAGATCACTGACTCAACTCCTACATCATCAACACAAGCTATAGTCTTATGATAACAATCCATTCTAGCCCTGTGTGCAAATAGCCAATCCATACCTAAGATGACTCCATATGAGCCCAAAAGAAGAATACGGAGATCTGAGGTAGTGGTGAAAGGTCCCAAATCCACCACACACTCCTTAAGTAAGGAGTCCATAGAGATCTTGGCTCCAGAAGCCATCCCGACATCCCAACTAAGGCTCTGCTTAACTGCCACCAACCTACATCACTCTACTAAAGATGGTGCAATGAAAGAATCATAAGAACCATAATCAAACAATACAGAGGTAGGAATACCACCAATGCTACCTATGGTCTCAATGACTGTGCTCTTGTGCTCTGCCTGGCAGTTCTCAACCACTGTATACATCTTGTGGCTGCGTCCCATGTCACCAACTGTGAGCTCTGAAACCTGTGCTTTACCCTTGTTAGGGTTCTGAGGAAAATCTCTCTAGATATGTCTAGCTACTCCACATCAAAAGCAACCACGTGATCCTCTCCAAGGAGTAGTACCTCCAGTAGGTGCCCTAGAAGTCTGTGGCATGGATCCCAATGATCTGGCTGCAGTCTGTTGTGGCCTCTGCTGGCAAGCTCCTATTGACTGAGCTCTAGGTCCACCTTGCGTCCTAATGGGACCATTAGGAGGAGGCCCCGTGCTCCGACCTCTCTGTACATCAAATCTCTGTGGAGGTCTATACGGTGGGTGGGACTGCTGCTACTGCTGTGGCGTAAAAGATGACTGTGCTGAATGTTGACCACCATGAGGAAGATGTGCTAATCCTCTCGATCTACCATCCTGCATCTGCTGAATGCACCTCCTAACTCGGTCTGTAGCCTGCTAGGTCTTACCCCGATTCTCCTTTGCAATATAGGCCTTCTTGACGGCGTCTGCTAATGTTTGGGGATAGTGGATCCACATTGCCCCTCCAATATCCAAATTCAGGCCCCAGATGAACTTGTGAATCCACACCTGCTCATCCTGTAGATACTCTACATATTGAAGTAGATCTAGAAATCTACTCTCATACTCTACTACCGAAAGAGAAGCCTGACGGAGGTCATGGAACTTGTCAATCTTCTGCTGGATGAACCTCCATGATAAATACTTGCTCCTAAATCTCTCCTCAAATAGATCCCAGGTCACTATCTCTGAATCTACATGGAGCTTCTGCTCCTCTGTCCTCCACCATACTCCTGCTCCATCCCTCAGTAGATGGATCACAACACGAGCTTTCGTTTTACTAGAACAAGGACAAAGCTTAAAGCACCCGCTCAAGCTCACTAGCTAGGCCTCTACCTAAAATCCACCCATATCACTTGAGTAGTGTGAGGGCCTAAGCTTTAGGATCTCCTTGATGTGATCCGCTGTTGTGGTCTGTTGGCCTCTAGGTCTCTCTGCATGCTCATCCCTAAGCCCAGGGATCCGAGACCTCTCTCTATGCTCTGGAACTCTGTCACCCTGTCTCCTAGGTGGTGACTCTACTCTGACTGACTCTGCATGGGAGTTCTCTACTCTATGCCAAAGTATTGTTTCAACTTTTAAGTGTAATTATTTTGTGTTAGTTGTTAAAGATTTGAAAAATTGAGTCATTGCAAAAGTTTGAAAAATAAAATAAAATTTACCTCACAGATGCATTTTTGGTGTTACTCGACATCTGGAAAATAAATAATTTCACATTATGGGGGGAATAATAAAAAATGTGGGAATCATTGAGCTTCATATCCAAATCAGGCTGAGCTAGCAACATGAGATTGGATAATGGAGGCATTGAAGGTTGGTGGAAAATCAATGACCTCTCATCAGTCACCAACGACGGGGCCGCTTCACTGATTTGGTGGCACATGTGTGCAGTGTGTTTGATTTTAGCAGTTTAGTTTGGTGTGGATTTCAGTGTGGCATGAAAAATAAGAAAAAATGATGTAAATTGCTTTTCATTTGTGAGTATTCCTCATGTAACTCCTTTTGTAGAAACATTGATCAAAATGTATTGTAGCAATCATGATGTGAAGGTTTTTGGTAAACCAAGAAAACCAATTGTATAAGGTTTTTGCTGAACCTGTAAAACCTATTGTGTAAGTTTTTTGGTGAGCCTGTAAAACCAATTGTGAAAGGTTATTGGTACACCTGCAAAACCAATTGGGTGAGGTTGTTGGTAGAAGCCAGATAAAACCATTAGTGGAAGAAATGTGCATTGGCACATGTGCAAGTTTTGTGCATGCCCGATGTTGTATAGTTGAGAAGTTTATCATGAGCACACAGAGGTGACCCGCTACAATCAAAGAACGAGATATGTTTTACTATGTAAACACTAAGGGGGGGGGGAATGTTAGGAAATGATTGTTTAGTGTTCACATTAGTATGGGTAATAAGATAATATAATAATTATATGTTGTAATATGAATAATTACATAAGTAATTATTAATTAATATATAAATGAGTTGTTATTAACAATTCATGTTATTTAGAGAGTATATTGTTACTTGAGTAACAATCACTATTGATATGGAGTTTTGGGTGTTTTAGTTGTTGAGCCAAACTCCTAAAATATAGGAGATTATTGGCCTATTTATTTTTATGGAGACCCATTTGATTGGTATGAAGAAATATTAGAGAATGAAATATATTATTTTCTTATTTTCATGATCGAGTGAATTGAGCTCTAGAATAATTGCATGTTTGTACATAGGTTGGCAACTATAATAACCTTTTATTAGGGCTCGAAATGTGTTCTAAAAATTTGCAACTATTTGCCTAGTGTTTTAATGGTTGGGAGTTGAGACTTGTGTTGTTTTGCTAGAAGGGAAAGGAAAGTGGAAACTCAGAAATATATTAATAGGAAATTACAATGAGATTGAAAATATATTGGTTTTATTAAAAAAGGGAAAACAAATGTTGCTAGAATGAGAAGGCATGCATCATTCTAACACTAACACTAACCATGTGTATGAATAGTTTATGAAAACATATCGTTTAAAATATCTCGTTAAGGTGCAAGCCTACAACTTGATTAATACCTTATTTAAAACAAAATTATTAGTGGTTTTAAAAATATGATCACATGCACCTAAAATTGAATGGAATCAGATCGTAAAAATCCACTTCCAAATGTGCATCCAAATATGATCAAATCACCATTTTCCATTTTTTCGATAAAATGGTGTTAATTATTAAATTACATCCAAAATGATTAATTATTAAATTATCACTTTGGAGAAATAGAACACAATAAAGAAACCATGACACTAAAATGATGACAAAGTTCACCTGTTGATTGTGCTACGTCTCCTGGACTACTTAAACACAATCCGATCCATTAAAAATCAAATTTGCAAGTATAAATGAAATCTTGCAAATGTTGATGGACCTTGAAACCTGCAAGAAATGTGCTTGATAAAATTTCGAAGAAATCTGAACTCAATAAAAAATGTTCTCCATCTTTATGTAGCATTTGCGTGATCCATTTCCCCATGTTATATGTTAAAAGTGATAAAAAAAGCTTCCAAAATGACGTCAAACGAATACCAATTGGGAAATTTTGAAGCTCAGGTTGATTGATTGGAAAATATGAACATCTTTCCAGTTTTGTCAAACTCTTGAAAATGCCTCTAGGTGGGATAAAAAAGGACAAACATGCAATCTACCCCTTATCCACCATTACACAGTCCTCGACCTGACCTTGTTTAAATAGCAAATTGGCCCTTATCAACTACTTGCAACA
This sequence comes from Taxus chinensis, assembly GCA_019776745.2. NCBI lineage: Eukaryota > Viridiplantae > Streptophyta > Pinopsida > Cupressales > Taxaceae > Taxus > Taxus chinensis. The sequence continues at coordinate 729,048,092 of CM034152.1, read as the reverse complement.
CATAGTTGGACTGGCTTGAGTGCATGATTTTTTTCTTGGTGGTGGTGAAGTCAATCCCTCATGGGGACTATTTTTGGCATATTTTGTTGGGATTAAATTCCACATGTATCAGGCTATTGCACTATATAGGCTTTAAATAGCCTTTTGACTGTCGATATACCCGTGGCTCTAGCCACACACCATATTGTTCTACCTATTTAGGAATAACCGTCTGTCGCAAACTCACTGTGATGTTGGCGAGTTGGGTTTGATGCAGCTCGGTCGCACTAGCGAGTTAGTTGGTTGTTTAAAGGTCTTCATGAGCCATGTGTATAGTTAAAATGGATCAGAGACTTAGGTAAAACAACTCGAACATGTTACAATGTGGAAATATTTGGCAAGGTTGTTAAGGGCACATGCTCCCCACGAGCTCGGTCAGTTTGGATAGTGAATTAGGATGGTGATAGGCCACGTAGTGGCCTGAGGACCCACCACGTGGACCTCTCAAAATCTCCAAAATGTTGAGCTCTTATCCTGCCACGTTGTCAGTACCACAAGACACGAAATAATGTGGCATAAAACTATAGTGTAATTGAAAAAATGAAAATCACACTAATATACCACGGCGGTCGGGTCCCCTTTTGAAACAAGAGTGGACCTCATTATTGAAAACCATTTTTTTGCACGCTTGTTGGAGACCGAAGGGTTAGACCAACAATGTCCACAATCACATTTTTTCCTCAATCAAATCTGAATTACACAAATAGACTTTGTGCACAAGCCAGGGACTATAGACATATGATTCCATGTTGACCTAGTTTGACCATGAACTTTGACCAATGGTATCAAGAGCATATAATGTTCAATTCATGCATTCCAATATCCGCTGGAAAGCTATTGAAGTGCTCTTATGTATTGTTTAGGGAGAATTAGGGAGATTTTTACCACCCATAGTATCATCCAGATCACACCTCCCTAATAAAAACCTTTTGGCCCCCAAAAGCTAAGTTACCTACTGAATCTGCTAAATAGTTCTCTACATTACACCAACATATAGAAACAAGATTATAACATAGTGGTTAAAAATATTGCACAATATTGCAATGCTTATCACAAAAATCGATTATTATGTAATAGACAAGAAAACACTTTCTCAACAAGTGTCCAATTGAACCCTTGTGATTCTGCCAATACTACAATTCCCAAAATTAGATTAGTATGAAAGAAAGACCAAATTCCAAACATAGGCAAGTGTCCACTAACTGTGTAAAAAGATATCAAATCTACAAAATATCAATGAAATAGATCAAGGTGAAATAGATGACTAAATGCCAAAGATAGGTGAGTGCCCATTGATCTTGTAATACGACAAAGTATTGTCAAGTAGATCAATATAAAATAGATAACTAAATGCCAATGATAGACAGGTGTCCATTGATCCCGTGAAATTGTCAATCATGAAAAAATATCACTATAAACTATCAGTACAAAATATCATGGAAATGATTCAGAAATCAAACTATACAATGCTTATAAAGAGGCGAGAGTTAGACTGAATCCTTGAAAGTGTCAATGAAGATAAAAATATCTATCCAATGTAATATAGGGCATAGAACCAAATGACCTGCACAAATATTGTATTCCAAATTGGTGAAATTGCCAATCATTGAAAAAGACCATCTAATGCAACTACAAACTAGTTTGTTAGTATAAATAATGTAAACCTAATTGTAAACCTAATAGTATAAAAAATGTAAACCTAATTGTAGTCACATGTGATAGTCACAATTAAATTCCTAAAAATAAGGGACTTAAAGCATTTGAAAATATCACGTGTGGATACAAAAGGTTTGTATATTAATTACCAATAAAAACGATGTCCGAAATGGGTATTATAACCATCCAAATTTTTTACACTAAAAATGACAACAAATGTAAATACAAAATTAGACATAATGAAAATGCCCACTGAATTTGTATATTATACTATTTGAATTATAATGGAAAATTTTCAAACATAAATGTGAGAAGGAAATCCAAGCATTATAACCTGTCACTTGGCTCTTCCCTACATGTGACACCATTACTATTATCTACCTTCAACACACTTCAAACATGGGTTAAAAAAACTCAGGAATCCCATAAAAGAAAATGGCATAAAAGTGAGCTAATCAATACCATAGCTATGCAATAAAAAACTACCTAAGAAATTAGTTTTACCATATCAAGGCTGATCTCTCTTCTCGATTCAACAACTTGAATAGAAGGATACACCAAATAAAACCTCATGTATAATGAGGTAATGATGAAACCCCATGTTTTCAAATCATTCTAAAATATTTCCAAAACAAGGCATATACCTTTCTAACAGGAAACACAAAGGTTATCTAAAACATTGATATCAAAACCAGAAATGTGTAAAATAACCATTTCTCATAGACAAGAAATGTTGGAATAATTCTACCTTCCTTGAGAACTTAGAACTATACACTATGTTGAGAAAAGGTTAATAAATAGTTAAATTTTAAACAACTTAAAGATTGCATCCTTTAATGCTTACGTAAAAGTTGTGAATATTAAATTAAATGATATCACCAATTAGTACCCAACGTGTAAAAAAATGCAAAAACAATGTCTAATTCCCTAAACAATGTCCTAATTCCATTCTCCATATCTCAAAATGGAATGGTCTTTTCACTTGCTCCTAATCAAAGGACGTAGGATTAAAACAAAAAAAATTATTACACCAGAAAGGAAAGCTTCAAAATATGGTTTACACTCACCAAAAAATGTGACTAATGCTAACTCTAACATGATTCAATTCCATATCTTAATCACCCTATAAGCGAGATCAAGAGAGATCCATCTGTCCCTCTCGTTACATGGTTCCCTTTTTTTAGCAAACAACCTGTACTCCCAAGAACTACACACTGTGAATGGAAGATCAACAAACCCAAATGTCTGCACAAACTGAATAAACCAACTGAAAACTGATATCAAAATGCGATAAGAAGCTAATCCAACATTCTACCAGTTTTGATACCAAAATTATACATGATCCGTAATCCAACACTGACCCCGTGTATGAATAGTTTGTGAAAATGAATCCTTTAAAATATCCCATTAAGGTGCAAGCCTACAACTTGATTAATACCTTATTTAAAACATAATCATTAGTGTTTTTCAAAATCTAATCAATACACCCAAAACTAAAATAAATCAGATCATAAACATCCACTTCAAAATGTGCATCCAAATATGATCAAACCACCATTTTCCATTTTTCGATAAAATGTCGTTAGTGATTAAATTGCATCCAAAATGATATCTAATTACTAAATCATTATTGCAGAAAAATAGAATGTAATATAGAAATCAAGACACCAAAATTATAATGGAGTTTACCCGTTGATCGAGCTATGCCTCCGGGATTACTTAAACGTAATCCAATCCATTAAAAATCAAATTTGCAAGTACAAATGAATTCTTACAAATGTTAATAGACCTTGAAACTTGCTTAACAAACCTTTGAAGAACTTTGAACTCAATAAAAAATGTTCTCCATCTTCTTGTAGCAATTGCACAATCCATTTCCCAATGCTCTATGTCAAAAGAGTTAAAAAAAAACTTCCAAATCAAACGAACACCAATCGAGAATGATCAACTGGAAAATCTGAACATCTTTCAAGTTCTGTAAAACTCTTGAAAATGCCTCTAGGTGGGCTAAAAATGGACAAATATGCAATCTACCCCTTATCCACCATTACAAAATCCTTGACCTGACATTGTTTAAATATCAAATTGGTCCTTATCAACTACTTGCGACACATAATTGGATTGGATTGGTTGTATGCTTTTTTTCTTGGTGGTCGTGGGGTCGATCCCCCATGGGGATTGGTTTTGGCATATGGTGTTGGGATTAAATCCCACATGTATGGAGTTGTTGCACTGTATAGGATTTAAATAGTATGTTTCCTGCCAGTATACCCTTGGCTATGGTCATGTACCCTACTATGTTTCTTGTTTGGGAATATAAATATGCTGTGAACTCGGTGTGATTGTTGGCAAGTTGGGTTTGATACGACTTGGCCATGTTGACAAGTTAGTGGGTTGTTTGATGGTCTCTGTGAGCCCCGCGTATAGTTGAAACAAATTGGTGAGTTAGGTAAAGTTACTAGGTCGTGTTACAATGTGGAAATGTGTGTCAAGGTTGTTAAGGGTACATGCCCCCCACGATCTCAGTCAATTTGGATAGTGAGTTAGGATGGTGGCAGGCCACATGGTGGCTTGAGGAACTACCATATGGACCTCTCAAAATATCAAAAATGTTGAGCTCCATCCCGCCAAGTGCGAGTACCACAAGACATGGAATAATGTGGCATAAAACTATATTGTAATTGAAAAAATTAAAATGACACTAATGTACCACGACGAATGGGTCCCCTTCCAAAACAATAGTTGACCTCACTATTGAAAACCAAATTTTTGTAGGCCTATTAAAGACCACAGGGTTAGAGAAACAACATCCACAATGAAATTTTTGGCTTGATCAACTCCGAATTACACAAATAGACTTCATGCACAAGCCATGGTAATGTAGACCTACACTTCCCTATTGACCCAGTTTGACTGTGAAATTTGACTAGTGATATCGGGAGTATACAATGTCTAATTCATGCATTCCAATAGTTGTTGGAAATTTATCAGAGTTCTATTCCATATTGTAATGGTTTAGGAATAATTAGGGAAACTATGACCACCCAAAATGTCTTATGGATCACTCACAGTCCTTGATGTGATGTTATTTGGTTTTTGTGTTATAGGTAAAAATGCATGATGACTGTCAATGAATGTTGCTACTAATTTTTAACTAGGGTTGTACTAGTTCAAATTATTGTGCCCACATTTTCTCTCTTTCCCCCCTTTTAAGGTTTGAAAGAGAGTGTGAAAGGGTCCCTCCATTTGGATATGGTATACTGCTATTATAGTTGAACGATGGTGTGAAAACTATGTCTACAAGACAAAGATCTTCAAAAATATGCACATTTGAATTAATTCTTGATTGAAATTATTTTGGAGAGTGCATTGAATGTGCTACAAATAGGGTGTATGCTTGTAAAAGGTAGAATAAAATGCTTGTTAAGCTGTCATGTATGCATGCAATACTATGAAGCAAATCCTAAACAAGCCATATGGATTTTTAGGGGACATGATTGTCGAAGGAGAGTGGCGATGTTTGAGGTATGTATCCATAAAATCTTCTCCTTTTGTTTCTCTAGACATTGTTGTAAAATTTGGTTCAAAATATAGTCCTATGAACCATGTGATGTTTGTATTCCCATTGATATGATAGAATTTCTAATGTTTTATATTATTGTGTGGCTTACATAGGACCCACAATTATATGTGTTGATGTTACAATTGTATCATATTTTTATATGGCAGGATTTGGTGCACATGTGAAGTTTCTTATAAATGATGCACATTGTTTGTTTATTGTGCATTGAAATGAAAATCTATTTGATAAATTAGAAAAAAATACTAAAAAGCAAGAAAATGACACTTGAATATATATTTTATAAATTTTAAGGTATAAAATTGGTTTAAGAGTGTTATACTTACAAAATGACGACTATCAAGATGATAATCACACGTCTTCCCTCTCTTGTATATCAAGTATATTATTATGTCTATTTTCCTCTCTTAAGGGTAAATTTGGTTCATATATAAAAATGTGTTTCCATGATATCACACAATATGATATGGTTGTCACATTAAGGTTTATCCATGATTACATATTCAATATCTTTCCTATATCATAGAATATTGGCATTTGGTTGATGCGTGACAGGCTTGTACATAATAACAATGTTCCATGTATGTTATATGAATTTAGACAATGCATCACATAAGTTCATGAGAAAATCAATGCCATTGCTTATCTTGAAATAAATGCAAAAGTAAAATTTAGCAAGGAATCTACATTTGAGGTCCATATTAAACCTTTGGATGAGTCTCACATGTCTTATAGAGGCTTACATATTACATTTGGTGACAAGCTAACTACTATTGATTATACTTGTATACACATCTTGTTTCCTCCATGTGGAATACACCTAGTATAACTACTATGGTGGCCCCACATACTTCTACTTGTTATCTAATAGCTCATATGCTATTGTATGGCTTAAGATGCATTATTATTATTATTTAATTATAAATATGGATAAACATATGGATGTGTACACTTATCCATAACCTATTAATAAAGAGGAGTATCAAATAAGTAATTGGCTTAGCTAACTTCGATTATCACTAGAAAAGTTATTTTAAAGTCTATCTTTAAGAAAATTTGTTCTCCAAATAATCTAATAATTACCCTATTTACTTGTTTGTATAAGAAGTATGAAGGTATGGGTGAAAAATGGGCCATTGGAGAGGTTCTTTAAAGATATTTACTATACTAATTTAATCCTTCATATATGATATTTTACGATTTGGGAGTATTTCTACCTTGACATATTTGTGTTTATAATTGCTTTAATGTTTCACAAGAATGCACATGTATGTAGGTGTTTGTCTTAAGGTTAGCACAATAATCATGGAGCATATTCCATAGTTCTAATTTTATTTGGTGTGATATTGCTTTCATTTGGTAGGTGTTGAGTGTTCCTTACATCTATTACTTGTAATTAATTGGTGATTTTTTTGTATTTTCGACATGAGATAGTGTAATTTGATTTGTATGCCCAACATCTGTTGTTTTTTAGTGATCAACAAGTATATCCATGAGCTCCACTCATACAATTTTTACACCTTTGTAGAGTACATATTAAGGGGGGATGTTAGTTTAAGAGTGTTAGAATTAAAAAAATGGTGGCTAGTCGATGATAATCACTCTTCTTCCCCCTTGACATATATCATGTATATTCTTATGTCTATTTTCCTCTCTTAGGGGTATATTTGGTTCATATATAACATGCATTTCCATGATATTACAAACTATGATATTTTTTTTTTTATAAAGGTTCATCCATGATTACATATTCATTATCTTTCTTATATCATAGAATCTAGGATTTAGTTTGAAACATGTTAGGAGTTGTGTTTGATAACAATGTTCAATGTATGTTATATGAAGTTAAAACAACACATCACATAAGGTCATGAGAAAATCAATGACATATTGATTATCTTAAAAGGAATGCAAAACTAAATTTTAGATAATGAATTTACATATGGGGAGGTCCATATTAAACCATTAAATTATCCTAATGTGTCTTATAAAGGCTTAAATACTACACTAGGTGAAAAGGAAACTACTATTGATTATATTTACTTGTTTACACATCTTGTTTCTCTCCATGGGGAATGCACCTAGACCCCTTCATTTCTAGGCCACCTCACCTATATATATCTGACCCGCCCCCCCGATCCAACTCCGCTTGTTCCAGCGGAAGTTATATAGTTATATAAGAAGAAAATGAGATAAGATAAGACATACTCATACTTAGATGAATTAAAACATTCATTTACAACCTAAAAATTATTTATTACATATTTCATGCAAAATTCTATGGTCCCTATCACTTGCATGTTGCTGCGAATCCTAATCAAGATGAACTAACACAATGAACAATTCTAGACTTACAAGCAAAAGTAAAACACTTAGATCATTGAAAAACTCAAGTCATAAAGTTACATTTCAAGACATACTGCACAACTTTTTGACTCCTAAAGTCTCTTGTCACCCTTTTCCTACTGGTTTTATTGCACCTAACTTTGAATTATTCAATGGAAAGTGTGACATACCAAAACATATCGAGGTATCTTATGGCTCATATCTATATTTTGCAAATTGTTGACTAAATGTTTTTTGAAAGTTTCAAATACTATGCCTTGGATTGGTTTTGACTCTATCATAAGGCTTCTTACATAAATTTAGTTTTTAGTTGAAAAATTCTTAACTCATTTTTCCCATCAACATTAGCCAAAAGGTCGTGCTCTCACACCTATAAATAAAACAAGGACCTAATAAGGCTATCCATGAATATATACTGAAATTCAAGAATATGTTTATGAACATGTCATCTCCACTACATACAATCAAATAAAAAAAAATTAATTCAAATTTTAATACTACTTATCAAAGGAAAAGTGATGTTTCAAATGTAGAAATATTTTAATGAACTTTGTCACATAGTTAAGAATTTTGAGACCAAACTCCTTGTTCCAAACATGCTTAAATATGGAAACAATGCCCCTAAATTTAGTGGAGAAAAATTTCACATTAAAAGAATTTATGGAATAAATCCTATGATGCTCAAACATTTTGAGATACTAAGGAAAAAAATAAATATGTTAGTGAGGTATGAAAAGCTTTAGACATACTAGTCTTTTGTTCACAAGAGCATAAAAGATTCACTAGATTATTTGAGAGATCTCACAAATTACTTCAATACAACATGATATCTTTACCTCCACCATGATATCTTTACCTCCACCACATGAGATTGAAGCATCATGACAATAATGAATAACATATCACACATGAATGCTTTGACATTAAACACACGATTTAGGATCTAAAAAATAATGATACTATTCATGCAGATGACATGAACACACCAATGAACGAATTAGTTGCACAATCTAATCAACATTTGAAAATGTTACTCATTATTTTTTAAATCGTAATACACAAGAAACTAAGAAAACCAATAAAATTCACAAGACATACCATGTACAAACTCCTCCTATGTCATATGCTATTGGTTGATCATCCCATATACAACCTCATTGGTGTACTTATAGATTCACGTAAATGATGATGTACTATTAAATTCTATGGCCATGAGATCCCCAATGATGAATTCATTAACGAAACTTTATTTATACATGTTTTCATTAATTAAGACTATGTATAAAGTGTTATGGTTGACAACAAATCAAGAAATGACATTTACACTATGACATTATGTAGTAGACTTGGGTACACTCACTTTAACTTGATAGGTACAAGGAATACGATCAAAGGATTTGATGGTCAATGTTGAAACCCACTGAGGGTAATTATGTTACCAATTATGATAGGATTTAAGATGCAAACCACATGGTTTCTAGTTTTACATAGCAATGGAGCATACGACGTTACTTGTATGTACTTGGATACATAAAATGTGAGTTATTCCATCTACATTACATCGACACTAAAAAGATGTACACAATAACAAGGTGCTTGCTATCCAGAGATTTTGTTATGGGTTCCTTGTATGACCCAAGGGATTGCACAATGTGCTTGCACAACCACCAATCACACAACCTTAATAAAAAACAATTCAAGTTCAATCTCAAGTACTTTATCATCCAAGATGTAGGCTAGTATTACAAAAAAATTCTTGTGAGCACTCCAAAAAAAGCATTCAAACAATATCCAATCATACGAAAAAGATCATGGGCCATACCACACATGGTTACTAAGATTATAAGAGCTATAAAACATATACATGATGATATTTATAGAATAAATGATTAAAATTTCTATAGGAATCATAATTATTTTTTGGATTATGTTATTGATACAAAATCAATTCTATCCCTGACATTGACATTAACATCTATTGATCCAAAACCTCCACATGAATACCTGTTGGTGGGATACTCAATTAACATCCATAGCCTATCCCTAATATTGACTTGAATATACATATTACATTGTTGTTTTATTTACATTCTTTGATTGACATCCTTTTCTTGAGTTGATTACTACTCCTCCATTCTTCTACATTGTTTGGACATTCATACTTGCTCATTGATCAATCTTATAGTGTATTGGTTTACATTAGTTGTTTTATTTTATTGGTACAAAATATTTTAATTGCATATTACGTTTTGAATATTTACACTAACTACTCTATGGTTACAAAGCATACATATTATGAGACATCCTACTTCTAGTGCACATTGAGTTCTGATGGAAGTTGTATATAATCTAGAGCCATCCATGTTTATCTATTCTCGTAGATTATTCCTTTTTACTCTTTTTCTTTATTAACTCTTGTATTTTCCTAAAATATCAACAAATGAAAAAACCACGACCTATTCATTTCTTACTTTATTGGTACATTGTAATATAAATTGTTTTATATCATGTTATTAGATGTTTACATATCCGTTTTCCACGAAAATTATTTTTGTATGTCATGCTTGCGTTCAAGTGTAATATATATTAGTTATATATGATTATGGATTCAAATATGTTTCACACCTTTATTTTCTTGCATTTTAGGGAAACCTTTCCACATTGGGGGAATATTACACGTATCATATATTTTTACTTTTTTCTTTGATCGTATTGAGTCACTGACATTTCTTGTATACATAAATTTATCTAGGTTACACCTTTTGAGTGATTACATAGATATTATTCATTTGTAAACATGATTGACAATTTTTTTTGTTTATGAATACTATTATACTTGCTTTTGTGTTATTTTACTTGTGATTAACTAAAATATGGAAATAGGGATAGTTAATCTAACTAGGGACAACAATAAATACAATGAATGAATATAATAAACAAGTATGGAAAATGACCCAAACAACTAAGCTAATGTAAGTAAAAACCTTAATATGCAAGAAGAGTGAGGAATTGACTCAGCTAATAAGAGGAGCTTGCTAAACTATGGCACAGAGATGACTGGAGGAACAAGAAGCAAGAACGACTGTGCAAAGGTCCTTGGATCTGAGCTATCTAGCTAGATTGGAGCACTTGGAGAAGGATTGGGGTGCCTACGGGCGCTCTAGTCTACATAATGGGTGCCTTGGTTTGTGCAATGGGTCTAGAAATAAATTTTACAGGTTTGGAAGGTGGTTTGAGACCCTCATTGTGTGTCACATCAGGTTCATTGCACCTGCATCAGATGTCTCTGATAATCCAAGATGAATAGAAGACCTACAAAAGACTAGAAGAAGTATCAAAACCCTAAAAAAGAAGAATGTAAATGAATGGGTCAAACTGACCTCAATAATTGCCATAATAGCGGGCTTATTAAATAAGCAATGCACTACATTTCAGACCCAAATGTAGTTTTGGTGAGTGTGTGCCTCATGTGCCCTAGGTGCTCTTGTGTCGGTCGCACTTTGTGAAGTAGTGAGCAATAACTATGTGTAGAAAATGTAATAGAATATGTGCATGGAATAAAATAGAATCCCTCCCCCTATGCTTGTGTGATGCAGATGAACCAACCTTGTCCTTGTGATGAAGCTAATGGATGAAAATGATCTCTAAATGGATACAAATCTAGATGGATGATAGTAGTGACTAGTGCTTGGTCCCTTATTATGGTTTCATAACTTTATATTTGTAGGATTCTCTTGATTTAATTTCGTAATTAACCCCGAAATGGCCAACCACCAAAACTATAAGAAGTTGAAATGAATAGAAAGTGCCCAAAAAGTGGTGGGAAAGTTTAAAAAGGATTGGGGCACCCCTGGTGGGACCAGGGCATCCGATGAGCGCCCCAGTACTAGCCTGAGCGCCCTAGTCAAAGCTAAAATAACGCAAAATGACGAAAGATGATTGTGCATGCAAGTGCAAGAGGTTAGGAATGAAAAAAAAATAAAGAAAGATGGCCAAAAGATAGGGGTTAATTAGTAATTTCTTCACTAAAAAACCTTCTAAATAGTAGTATTAGATCGGGTTTAAATAATACCTAAAGTGCATGATCTTGTGTCTACATTTTCCCCCACTTTATGTTGGTGAGAGGAAAGCTCAGAAACATAAAGTAGATAGAGATGTGTACCTGATGTCCACGAATATTGTAGTAGAAAATGCGCCGAAAGACTAGATAAAGCGTTGAATGACAAAAAGATGATGGAGCATGGAAACTAAAGATAAAAAAGCACAAAAAAGTGATGAGAGTGAACCTATGGTGGAAATGCATGTGTAGCTACTAATGTGTGTGATGTACCTGCATGGTTAGTATGACATGTGTTTGCTGCGAAGTGCTGTTGTTGAAGTTGTTGTTTCCTCCATTTGACTCCTTATTTCTCATATGGCTGGAGCTGCAAGGAGAAAATGATAAAGTAGTCAAATATGTATGTGTAAAAACGTAATGTAAAAGACTCATGTAAATGTAAAATACTTAAATGAAAAATGTAAATGGAACATGTGCACCTGATCCATGCTAAGAAAGAGTGTAGAAGGATATCCTGTAATGCCTAGGTTTTTTGGGTGATCCAACGCCATAGGCCAAAGAAGTGTAGGGAGGAATTCAACTATATCCTCTAACCTGTAACTGTTTCCTTGAATGTGTGTGAAGAGATCTCTATATGTCCTAGGTTTTTTTAGTGATCCGATGCCACTGGCCAAAGTAGTGTAGGGAGGCACACCCAATGTAACCTACTATCCTGTAGAAGCACTGTGTAGTATGTAAGACCCCAAATGATGCCCCCATCTTTAGGGGGCATGCCGTGTCACTGATAGGAGAATGTGGCCCCAAAGGAGGACCAACCACATGAAATATATAACTCTACCGTGCATGGGAAAGGAATGCACTAGGTACAAACCAAGGCACACAAAAACAAGGACAACCAAAGACAAGTGTTAGTACAAACAATGAACATATAGAAAATAGTATATAAGCTACACAAACAATGTATAAGCTACCAAACAAAGTAGTAATGTAAACATGCAAGAAGAAAAAGTAAGCCACACAAAGTGGGTTGTAAACATGGGACACCACTCCTGATGTTGCAAGAAACACAAGGACATAATTGCCACATAAAAAAAACAAGTGTGCACACCAAACATAGGGCAAGACCCGAGAACAAGATCAAACAATAGACAAACAATGTATCAAACAAGTATGGAAGCAAATATCCCCGCATAACAAATGCTACACTTGAAGCACTCTATGTAGCATGTTAGAAATATAACTATTATGTCAAAATCATGTATAACTAACTAATGTAAAGTGCTAAGTACAAAATGAAAAAATAACACAATTGTTAGAGACAAATGCGGATGACCCCAATGACTGGTGTAGGAAGGGTAGAAGGTGAGAATCTGTGATGTGTGTAAGAGACATGTATATGTGATCACAACTATAAAAATACATGAACGAGCGTGTGTGGATGTTATAGATAAATGAAATACAAGTAATATAACTAGCATGTGTGATAAAGTGAACGGGAACAAGAAAAAGTAACAAAGAGTAAAAACAACCATAATATGCAGTATGCTGTGGATGGATGAAATGCAATACAAAATGGAGCGATAGGAGCTGCATGCCCTCAAGTGAATGGAAATGTATGTAGTGATGTTCATTTGGTTTTCCCCCTCAGTAGTCAAGAATGAACTGTAAACGAGAGTGCTTCATCAGGAAATGGTTAAAGTGTGTCGTGTTTAATGCACTGTGATGAGTGTGCATGTGTGTTGATGATGATATGTGATATATAGAAGAGATGTACATGAACCATATAGCCTAAGCGTATATCATGAAAAAATGAATGTATGAGTGATAATTTATTCCTAAGCATATATCACTACTAGATGGATAGAGAAAGTGATGATGTGGCCTATAGCATGTGTCACTACAAGATGAATGGTAAGGAGTGGTGATGTAGCCTAAAACGTATACCACTACAAGATGAAATACTAAGTGATGATTTAGCCTATAACGTGTGTCACTATCCTAGAAATTTTGCATGATGAGAAGGTCATGTGATGAAAGTAGGGTTGATTTTGTAAACCCTCGACAGTTGATTATGGATTGAGGAACTAAAGTGCGTCATAGGGGAGTGAGTGCAGTGCATAGAAGACGATGTAGTGTGTGTGATGATAATAGATGAACATATGAGGTGTAGGATGTGTGAGATGAAATGCAAGAATTCATAGATAGACTAATATCGTGAAATGCATGATATGTGATGTGTATGATGAGTAAGATGTAATGCTAGATGCAAGTGTGACACATATATGATGAAGAATAGTTAGATGTATGATGTATGGATATGCAAAGATTGAAATAGTATGGAATAAATGTAGAATGTATGACGTAATACCTAAAACATAAAATGTTACGTGTCTAGTATATAGTGTAGTGTGTGGGGTTCATGTGTAGTATTCCCTCAATAGTCAAGTGTGAATCGAAGCACAAGAGTGTGTCATCGGGTAATGACAAAGCTAAAGTGTAGATGAATATGCCTATGCTAGGACATTGATGTATAATAATGTGAAGATGAGAGGTGTGTTGATTGCTAAGATGGGGGGGGATGTGTGAATACTATGCCCCTAAGTTTGTAAGCGATGGAATTCTAGTCAAAAGACACTAAGTGGATCAATGTAAGAAGTAGTTTCCTTAACAAAAGTGATGGGACACTGGGGTGATAAAGTAGCGTGACCATCAAAAGGTTCATCATCATATTAAGCTTCATCCAAGTCCCAGTCATTGACATAGGTATGGTCTATAGTAGATGGAGGAATTACAAGTTTAACTTTAGAAGGTGGTGATGTCGCAGATACCTTTGATGGAGGAGGAGTGGGCTCAACCTTAAGGGGAGTTTACGTAATTTGATTTGGTAATGTTGTGGATGACTTGAGAGAAAGAGGCATTGAAATGATTGTTAAAGGAGGTTGTTTATGTTGACTTAGTGATGTCGTAGGTGGTTTTTTAGGCAGCTCTTGACTTTCCTTATTAAACAAATCAGATTTAAGAACCCATTGAGATGTAACAAGTGGAGAGGACCATCTAACAAAATGTTGTGTGGTGAATGAGATGAAACCTTGACACTTAAGATGCTTGATTATTCATTATAGAGCATAACAATCATTGTCAGTATGTCCATTGATTTGATGATAATTACAATATGGAAGACCTTGATATTTAACAAGCCAATAAGGAGGATAATAATGAGTAAATGGCAATCTAATTAATCGATGAGTTATGAGACTCAGAAGAATATCATGTTGTTTAGCATTTATTGCAAACTTGATAGGGGTAAGAAGTGACAATATTTGAGGTTCGGTAACATGAGCACTTGTAGAAGACATAGAATGAAGATGAGATGTAGGAGGAAAAACATGTGCTTGAGAAGCATCCTTAAGCTGTTGGATTTCAGATTTGAGAGATGTGATTGTGGATTTCATATCCTTAAAATTGTCTTGAAATAAAGAATGTAAATCTTGAATTGATTCGGGGTTAATTGTACTGAGAAGCACCAGGACTAAGGTCATCAGATAAACAATCGAAGATAGGACTTATTTTGTGTGGCGGCATATTTAGAGGATGATACATGGTATATAAGGCCTTTTGAAGAGTAACTTGGAAATTAGGATGCATCTTAAGTAAGTCAGAAAAAGAAACTTGAGGAATTTTAGGAGCCAGGATAGAGGAAAAATGAGGATCCTAAATGTGAAAGTGGTTGGGTTCACCAAAATGATTAATTAAAATATGGAATAAGGATAGTTAATCTAACTAGGAAAAAAAATACTTTGAATGAATGTAGTAAACAAGTATGGAAAATGAACCAAACAACTAAGCTAATGTAAGTAGAAACCCTAATATGTAAGAAGAGTGAGGAAGTGACTCAACTAATAAGAGGAGCTCGTTGGACTATCTCACATAAATCAATAGAAGAATAAGACGTAAGACAACTATGCATAGGTCTCGAAAAAAGGATGGATCCAAGCTATCTAGTTGGACTAGAGCACCTGGAGAAGGACTAGGGCGCCTATGGGTGCTCTGGTCTGTAGAATGGGTGTCATGGTCTCTGCAACAGGTCCAGAAATAAATTTTGTAGGTTTGTTAAGTGATCCAAAACCCTCACCGTGTGTCACATCAGGTTCACTGCACTGCGCCAGATGTCTTTGATTTTCCAAGATGAATAAAAGACCCACAAAATACCAGAAGAAGTATCCAAATCCTAAAAAAGAAGAATGTAAATGAATGGGTTGGACTGACCTCATCTGCCACAACAATGGGCTTACTAACTGAGCGATGCACTACACTTTGGACCCAAATGTAGTTTTGGTAAGTGTGTAGCTCATGTGCCCTAGGTGATCTTATGCTAGTCACACTTTGTGAAGTAGTGAACACTAATTATGTGTAGAAAATGAAATATAATGTGTGCATGGAATAGAATAAAATCCCTCCCCCTATGCTTGTGTGATGTAGATGAACCAACATTGTCCTTTTGATGGAGCTAATGGATACAAATGATCTCCAAATGGATGAAAATCTAGGTGGATGATAGTAGTGATGAGTGCTTGGTCCCTCATTATGGTCTCATAACTTTATATTTGTAGGGTTCTCTTGATATAATTTCATAATCAACCCCGAAATGGCCAACCACCAAAAGGATAAGAGGCTGAAACAGCTAGAAAGTACCCAAAAAGTGGTGGGAAATTTCAAAAAGGATTGGGGTGCCCCAGTACTAGCCTGGGTGCTCCAGTCAAAGCTAAAATAACACGAAATGAAGAAATATAACTAGGCTAAAAGATGGGGGTTAATTAGCAATTTCTTCACTTAAAAACCTCTAAATAGTAGTATGAGATCAAGATTAAATAATTCATAAAGTGCATGATTTTGTGTCTACAACTTGTGTGTTCGTAAGTGTCTTGTCTTGTGTATTTTATCATAGGATCCTCTTGTCATCGTCTTGGTGTTTCTGGATCATGATGTATAACGACCTACTAAAATGCCCCACCCACACCCCCCCCCCCAATACAACCATGACCGACCCTAATCATCACCACACTCTGACCAAATCCACCACCAACAACCGTGCTACATTCCCCCCAGTACCTCCCTAACCCCCTCACATACCCAAACCCCACCCCTTCTCACCCCCCCACCCCACCTCACCCCACCCCCCCCCCCCCCCTACCCCTTATAAACCACACCCCAACCACACGCTACCTAAACTACCCCCACCACACCACCCCACTAACCCCCCTACCACACAACCCCCCACACCTAACCCACCATACCCCCACACAAATTCTCCTACCAGCACCCCACCCCTCTCACTACCCCTCACTGGTGTTTAGGATCATGAGTCTTGTTAATGTTTTTTCACTATGTTCACATACTAGGAATTTACATGCTAATGATTTACTTTACTACGTGATACCATATTACATTCATTATTCACATGATGCCACATTTTCTATGTTAACATATACTACCATGTTTTCATATGTTCTTTACATGGTTATCTTAGCTCATGCCTTATATAAATTTTACATGTTGTGCACATATTATAGTTTTGCACATACCAATATTTATACAACTACAATGATGGCTAGAAAACAACCACTATGTGTAAAGTGAATTTTTCAGTTCCTTCCTTAGAGTTGTTTGTGCTAATATTGAAACCTTCTTGAATTTTTGTTTGGATAATGAAGATGATTTATTTTGCGATCTTTAAGGATCATACCTCCCTTGTAAGAGGATTTTGATACCCAAAAATATGAGTGTGAGAGGACATGTGGAAACACTTCTTCTAACTTTTACTTGGGATATCATTGTTTTTACCTTGGTGTCTTTCCTTTGTAGCTTGCCAAGATTATTATGATTTGGGGTGTCTTTCCAAGTTTTTGAAGGAGAAAAAAATCCACCTTGAGCCTTTTTCAATATAATAAAAAGTATTTAAAAGAGGGTAAAAAATAATATTATTCATCTTCATCAAACATGGATGGTTTATATAGTGTAAATTCTCACATTTTACTAGCGAGCACATTTTGAAATGTAAAGATCAAGATTAAAATAATTTTCTCCAGTTTGTTTCAAGATTGTGAATGGTCCATACCTCATTAGCTTGAGGTTTCATGTTTACCATAAATCCTTTCCTTTCTCAAGTGCATCCATACATTTTATTTCATTTTGAGAGTGTGCTCCTTGTGGTGATGGTCATGCCTAGCCTTTTACTTGGCCATGGACTTCTCTAATTATTTTTCCACCTTGAGATGGATTTTTCTAATCTTCTTAATGAATCTCATTGTTATAGAACTCTTGATTCTTATGTTTCTTCTCATGCTCATTATCTTATATCTAAAACTAGAGGATTAGTATGAAACTAACCCAAATGGGCTTCAAAATATCACTAATTAGTAGATGCATGTACTTTTTTTGATCAGTAAAAGAGGTTTAATGGGTCCCTCACCCTTTTATTAATATTGTTTTCACTTTGAAATGCACCCTTTGAAGAATGGTTTGATAACTCTCTTTTCAATTAAAAAAATGGAAACACTCCTAGTTTGTGGGTGACATGTATGTTAAAACGAGTCTCCAGAGAGGGCTAGTTACCCTAGTGCAACACCTAAAATATTTATATCTCTAAGACTACTCTATTCCACCAAAACCAACAAGGAAAAGGGAGAAGGAAAGAAGAGAAACCTGGGAAAAAATGGTGATACACCATAATATTTTGAGGGTATTAGGATTGTTAGGATCACACATATGGATCAAATGAGATATACACGCCATACACTAACTACAAGTGATTGCGTCAAAGAAAAATCATTTCATATAAGGGTTCAGAGTTGATATGTGTCAGGATAAGAAGGGGTAATGAATAGATCCATAATAGAATCTTACATACAACCTCTTAAACACAATATATGACCTGAAAATTAACACAAACCTACATGAAGGCATGAATATTGAGAAGAATGATAACTGGTGGTAGTGATGATGACCCTGCAAAAGATGAGGGACCGCAGGATCATGTCCTCTTTACATTGGGAAAGAAAAATAGAGAGACCACTTTGGTATCTGATGAGAGTGAGCCTGAGGAGAGAATGAGAACATCAGACACATCTAACCCAACCTAGCCACATAGCGCTTGCACAAGGTGTTAAGATTCTAGAGGTTGTTATAGAAGAACATCATATTGAAGGTAAACAAGAAGGAAATCAAGTATCACCACGTTGGGTTGGAGATATAGGTAGGAACATTTTAATATCATCTTAGGAGGCACAATAGATTAAGGACACACACATGGTAGTGAAATAGACACATGTTTTTGGAAAGAGTATTTTTGGAGGTAATTTTGCAGGTGCTTTGTTAGGACAGAGAATTGGTGCTCAACCCTTTGGAAGTAATCCTATAGGTGTAGCGATAGAAAATACAGTTGGTGTCTAGTTTAGAACAACTACTGGGACACAAATAAGCTCATCTATAGGCCACAGGTCACGATGAGAGGCTCAAAAGGTTCAAGATAGCCATCGCACGACATAAATCCTGGTGGAGGTTTAGGTTCAAAATCTGCCCCCACGCTAGGACAAGGTCCACAATATCCAAAACAATAACCTCAAAAACCTCAACAACCACAATAGAAGACACCTCAAATCTTCTTTGAGATGTATTTTCACTTACCAGAGTATATAGGCCTGAAAGATACAGCTCAACATGTACATAAGTGTGATTCATTATGGAGAGCTAAGGGAATAATAACTCTTGATAGTAAGGAAAGTCAATTTTACACCAAACTTCAAGGGCGCGCACATAACTGGTACATGAAATATGACCCACATTAAACGGCGGTGGGTTATGATGTGTTGCACACTGAATTCTTATCTGAGTTTCATATCCCTGAGTGTGAGCATCAGAAAATTAGTGCACTCAATGACATCAAGAGGGGTCTGTCTGAAAGTGTAAGAGAATATGACACATGTTTTAAGACTTTGTTGTCCAAGCTATCCTATGATATTCATTGGATCCAACATGCTCAGTGGTTTGGAGGGGGTATATCAACAAAATTCAGGAGAGCAGTAGTATCACATAAAAATTTACTGATCCATGTGATGCTTTAGAAGTAGCACTGTGTGCATAAGCAGTTGGAAGTGTTGATACAAGGGTGATTCCTTTTCTTGAGGCATAAATAACAGTAATGGATACATAGTTGGAGAAGTTATCTGCCAATTTGGCGCATGAGACATGTAGTGGCGTATGGTGTACTGATTGTGATGTTGAAGGACATATAAAGGATAGTTGTCCACACATGAATGTGTGTGCACTGTTGACATCTTTTGAGATTTTCCACAAGAATCATGATGTTTGGAATTTCCCACTTTTGAGCATGCAACATAGAAGAATATTTTGATGTATTACAAGATTTATGATGCACATACCCACGATACAGCTGAATTTCATTTGATTGATCATATTCACGAAGCATGTGAGACTGGATTGTGATAGACCACTGTGGCCAATAGTTCTTAAGCACAGGAAGGGTAGGATGACGAAAGGCACAACAATGAAAATGGAGGCTTGAGAAGTGGATTCAAAAGCAGAGGACGTGGTGGTCGTGGAAGGTTTTCATGCAGTACATGTTATACATGTGGATCACCTGACCATTACCAACATAAGTTTCCTAACAATCAAGTATGTACGTATTGTGGTAAGGCGCACAAGGTGGAAGATTGTACATGCCTCTATGACCATATGTGTAAGAACAACAAAAAATACAAAGGCATAGAGATGATTAAGGTGAAGCACATGAAGCATGGACAATGGATGCCTAAGAAGATGGTTGAATTGGAAATTCAACTTGTGTTAGTCACTACTCACATAGAAACAACACACACACACACACACACACACACACACACACATGAACATATTAAGGTAAACCCCCTTATCAAGAGAGAAGAGGTCACACATGTTAAATAAACAGATGCTACTCACTAGAAGGAAGTGTAGCATGAAACTATGGGTGTTGTTAGGGAACTGCAAGGGGAGATCCAACACCTGAAAGAACAAGTGCATGAGAGGGAACACATGAAGAATACTAAGCTACCCCATAAGAATATTGATGATCTTAAGGAAGTGTGTAGAATGTTGCGGCAAGAAAACATTATTCCCTTATTAGGAGAGTGGTTGTGAGATAAGGTACTACACGTAGGAGTTGAAAGAGAGCACCTAATCCTTCATAAGAATTTACCACTACATGACTATGAGAATGATAAGGAGATAACACCATATGCAGTGATTAATGGTTGGTTGGTGAGTAACATCCTTTTGATACAAGTGTAAAGTTAATCTCCTGACATTAGATGCTTAGAACTAAATGGGGAGGCCACCATTACAACCATCTTAAAATGTGTTGTATATGACAAATTAAAAAAGGTCCATGCCCATTGGAGTTCTCAAAGATGCTTTATCACTACTCAAGGTACTAAATTTATAGGTGATTTTGAGGTACTTGAGCTTGTAGAGGTAGATAATTTCCCCACACTACTTGGATATCCTTGGTGCTATGCTAACAATGCATAATTACAATTAAACAAGAGATATATTAGTTTTGAGAACAAGGACAAGTGAATTATAATACCCTTGGATGATGCGAAGGTTGTGCATTATATGAAACCTGTAAATGATGAGGATATCAACAGAATCTATGCACATACGATGCATGATCCTGAAAAACTTGGCACCATCAAAGGAAGGTGTACTTCACTAGGAAGATGCATAGTCTATTAGTGATATAACTAGTGTAGCATGTGACAATTGGGCCCATGACACCTATGAGATGGTAGGTCGTAAGGTCAATGGAAGAGTTACTAGGATGATTAGGTTGTACATGATTAGGTGTTTGGGCAAGGCTAAATTACTAAGGTACACTGGAGAAGAGAAACCTAAATATTTCTTGTGCACGACGGAAGAAAATTAGCAAAACAAGGGAGATAGATAAAATATGAAGGTCTATACATTACGTGGAATAATAACGCATTGGTGGGTGACACATAGAGACAATATTTTGGGCTAGCATGAGATCACGATAGCATTTTTGATAAGGTTTGAAAGGAATAAAATTTATCCATTAGTACACGATTATGATGGCAAGACCCCTACTTTGGTACATATCCACGACTGTGAGAGACATTGGGCATAAGGAAAAGAAGATATATCACCCTCTCTTCACTCAGCGAGGTTACACACATGATTGGTATGTTCATGATGAGATAAAACAAGAGACACCAAGTTGGCACAACATGATAAAAGGTATTATTCATACCTTTGATTATTTTTCTAATAAGCCACCAGTGTATGATGCATTGCAGATCATGAAATGATTAATATTAGGAGAAAATACAAAGGTAGAGGAACTTATGATTCAGCTATTAGGATATCCTGAGACCGAGGCATGCGAGGATGTGTTAAAGAAAAAAGAAACATTGTTAGGGTGCACATGGAAAAAGAAATGAAAGGGAAATATGGTCCATCTCATTGATGTTTAGGAATTTGAAGATCTAGATATAAAGAACACTAAGGGAGCACATAAAGTGTTGGACTCCGCAGATGAGCAGGCGCATGTGTACCATGTTCCTATGAAGACTAAGAAGGTGAACCTTGGGATTGAGGATGTGCCTAAGGTGGTTAGTATTTGAGATTATTGGTCAAAACTAGAAGTTATGATGATTATTGAGCTATTGTGTGACTTCTAGGATTTATTCCCAAGGCATTATCATGAGTTAAAGGGTGTACATCCATTTTTGGGAGAGATCAAGATCAAGTTGAAAGAAGGTGTGCAACCAATTAGTAAAATACCTTACAGGATGAATCCAAACCTATGCGTAAAGGTAGAAGAGGAGATTGAAAAGATTATCAAGTCAGGAATCATTGAACCTATTGAGGAATATGAATGGATAATCCCCAAGGTGATCATCATCAAGAAAGATGGATGGATAAGGTGTTATCCAAAATACCCCCGGGCTACTTTGATAACTTGCAATTCTAACTTGAACTTGGGGCAATACAAAATGATTAGAAATGGGAAAATTTAGGTTTTGGAAAGGTTATAGTGGTTTAGGGAATTTATTCTTATCCTCATAAATCCATTCGGGCCCATACTTAGTCAAAAAATCCTTTTTTTGGAAATCTTGAAAAATTGGCTAAGTATAAAAATTTTTCCTGTGTTAGTTTTTGGGATCCACTTGCATCAGAACATCGTAGAGAAATTACATGTTTTATGCAATGTGTTTTCTACTTCTAAAACCCGAAGGTCTACAATGTTTCCGGTTTTTGGGTTCCTTTGACACCAGAACATTGCGACACATTTTCATGTCATATGCTACTTATTTTCCAATCCCAAAACCTAATTTCCTTTGTGCTAGGTTTCTGGGGGTCAATGAAATCCGCATAGGTCAAACATGTTTCATGTTGGTTGACCTCCGATTCCTAAAAGGCACTTTCCCTTTGTGTCAGACTTTATAGGTTGTTTTTCAGATCTTGAGTTCCACCCTTATATTTTGAAGGTCAAACTTTCGAAAGTCTCCTTTATTTTGGGTTTTTAGGACTCACTTGCATCGAAACATCACAACCCAAATTCATGTTCCACGCAATGTGTTTTTCGCTTCAAAAACCAAACAATCTACATTGTTTTAGTTTTTTGAGATTATTCTATATTAGAACATTACTGATCAAACACATGTATTTTACCGCTTCCATTTTGATCCCGAAACCCAATGGTACTTTGTGTCAGGTTTCTGAGGTTGTTTTACAAGGTCTCGAACCTGATAGAGGAATGATTTAATAATTCAACCACTCAAATTTATTGAATTATGACACCCTGAACTTTAAATGGCCATAACTTTAACCCTGTAATTCAACCACAAAATATGATGAGGCATGGTGTCCATTCCTTCTCCTATAAGTAGAGTAACATAAGGGAATGACCCTGGTAGGGTACCCATGCCTATTTTCAGGAATTCAATGCATCTTGTTGGTGGTTGAAATAAGAAATATGAGTTCCCTCTCTTTCCTTGCTCTCTTTCTCCCATTCTAATATATAATGTAAGATATCTCATTTGAAAAGGAGGATGTTCTAAAATGTAAAGGAACTATGTCAAAATTATTCTTGAGCAGTTGTGAGTTATAGACCTCCATTTGAGCTTGGAGATGTGTTCTTGTTCCTTCTTCTTCACATGTAATGGTCTGTGCATACTTTGAAAGGAATAAAATCTTTGTTTTTTGGTGTTTTCAACCCCTATTTATGTTTTTTTGTATTTCCTTATCTCTCCATTCTTGCTGTTGTATTTTGTGCATGTATTTCTCCTTTATAGGTTCATTTGTTTGTTTCTTATGGAGAATAGAAGGTATAATGTTGTTTTGGATATGTTTCATTCATATTTAACCTCTCCCTTTTCCCTCATTAGATTTTTTACACCCTTTTCTTGGTGCTATCACCTCCTTTTAGCTTAGGATTTCCCCTTACGCGCATCTCTCTCTTCCTTTAGTCCCTTGGAATGGTAAATTAGGATTAGTTAGTTGCATTTCCAAAAATATGATTAATTTAGCATTAGGATTATGTAGATGAACCAACTTGCTTTAGAGGTTGATCTCACTTTACAAGTCCCACACTTGTGAGATCATCCCATGTTAGCGAAAAGTAGGGATCTGTAACAAGAAAATCCTAGGGTGATACTTTTTGTGAAAACATAAGGATTAGTGTGGACTATAGGGTTCTCAATGCTTCATGTGTTATAGATCCTTTTCATACACCATTCATAGAAGAGATCATTGGAGGTGTATTAGGGAACAAAATCTAGTCATTCACAAATGGATTCTCTAGATACCATCAGGTGTGCATTGCGCATGAGGATCAAAAGAAGACAAATTTTGTAACTGAATGGGGAATATTTTTCAGAAACCATCATGCCTTTTGGATTAAAGAATGCACCACTACTATTTTTTCGTATAGTTGTTCAAGCTTGCCAAGAATTTATTCACAATTTTTTGCAGGTTTACTTGGACGATTGGATTATATATGTGCTAGTGAAAGATCATTGTGATAACCTGAGATTGATGTTTGAGATATGCATGCAACTTAACATATCTTTAAACATCAATAAGTTCATATTTTCCACCCCCTTTGGCACCTTGCTTGGGCACATCAATTGATAAGAATGATTGTTGGTAGAACCAACTAGGATTGTATTCATTTTGGGGTTGGAAGAACCTATGATTAAGAGTGAAGTACATGGTTTCTTAGGGAACATTGGCTATTACAGAAAATTCATTAAGGGTTATGCCAAGATTTCCACACCCTTGGAATAATTTTTGAAGGCTAAAGGAAAGTTTTTTTGGGGTAATGCACAACAACATGAATTTGAGACCTTAAAGGAGAAACTAAAAACCACGCCTATCCTAAGTTTCCATTCTTGGAGTAAGCCTTTCTATGTAAATGTATATGCCTCTGGCATGGCCATTGGTATAGTCTTAGCACAAACAAGAGAGGGAAATGTGGATCATCCCATAGGTTTTTCAAGAAGGAAATTGACACCAGCTGAGTATAACTATACAACAACGAAGCACAAAACATTATCAATGATCTACATGCTTCAAAAGTCTAGACGATACTTCTTGGTCACACCGTTTATATTTTATACAGATCACATGACATTAAAGTACTTGGTGGATAAAACAGTCTTACATGGGAACATATACCAATGGAACCTTTTGTTTTAGCAGTTTGATTTTCCAATCATAGTAAAGCCAGACAAGGGCAACTTGGGACCTGACCACTTATCAAGAATCAATTCTGGAGAGGATGCATAGAGCATAGAAGATAATATTCCAGATGTATAGTTGTTTAGATTGAACCAAGTGATAGTAGATTTAGAGGACATTGCAGTGTTTTTACACACCGAAGTAGTGCATGAGGGTATGAATACTTTGGAAAAGAAGTAGTTTTCTATCCGTGCGATACCTTATCAACTCATTGGAGGAGACCTATATAAGATGGACATAAATGAGGTCTTGCCTTGTGTAGATGTGTGTTAGATCATGAGCACAGAGTTATCATTGAGGAATCTCATAGTGGAATATATGGACGAAACTATACAGGTGAAGCCACGATGCATAAGATCTTATTAGCTGGCTTATGGTGGGAATCATTATATAAGGACACTAAGGATTTTGTCAAAGCATGTGACCACTATAAGAGAATATGAAAGCCTAAAAATAGGTATGTGATTCCATTGAGGCCCATAGCGAGTGAAAAACCATTTGAGAAGCGGTCCATTGACTTTATAGGCCCCATTATACCACCTGCGTGTACTATATCATCATATGAACAAATTACTTGACAAAGTGGGAAGAGGCTACACCTATAAAGGATTGCACTACAACAAGAACAATTAAGTTCCATTAGAAAAATATCATAAGCATGTATGGATGTCCATTGAGCTTAACAAGTGATAAAGGTACTCACTTTGTGAATGAGACTATCAGAATCATACTAGCAGAGTTTATGGTGGCATACCATAAGACTACCCTTATCACCTCCAAGCTAATGGAACTGCATAAGCTTTTAATAAGATTAAGTCAGATAATAACAAAGATATGTGATGTTGGAGGAAAATATTGGGATGAAAAGGTATCAAAAATTCTTTGGGCATATAGAAAAACTTACAAAAGGTTGAATAAGGCCACACCTTTTTAGTTGGTGTTTGACATAGAGGAAAGTTTTCCCATAGAATTCATATTTTCCTCCTTGTGTATTACATGCACATGTGGATTAGATGATGAGTAAATAGTTGATGAGTGCATTAATCAACTGATGCAATTAGATGAGAGGTGAGCCATTACATATTAGAGTCAAAAGAAAGATAAGGCAAGACATAAGGCCTGGCGTGATAGGCACATCAAGAACAATTCCTTCTCCATTGGAAAGATGGTGCTCTTATATGACTCCAAGCTTGTGTGCCATCCTGTGAAGTTGAAAGTTCATTGGTTGGGACCCATTATAGTCACTAAGATTTTAGAATCAGGGGCATGTCAATTACAGGTGCTAAATGACACCATGCTGCTTGGATAATTCAATGGAAGTAGGTTAAAGCCCTATTATAAATTGTCGGGCCCCAAAATATCAGCTAAGTACAAGAAGGTGCGTGGGTGCATGGGAATTAGTTGAAAAAGGGCACACAGGTTGAAGGTGCACAAGGAAGGGTCCTAACAGTAGGCTGTAAAACATACAGTGCATGCGAAAGGAAAAACAAGGTTTGTACTTAGCCGTAATCAGCATCTTAGGCAGCACACGAGAAAAGCATGACCCTTGTGGATAAGGTGTTAGCTTGGCAACTATGTGATCAAAAAGGGAATATTCTAGGCATGCGATGGAAGGTTCCAAAAGAAATCATTGCAAGGAATAGAGAGCTTGGATTTGTGAAGGCATGCTCCCATGGAGGACCACTTCGACACTTGGCGACTGATCTATAACTTTTGAAAGGCATGGTGGTGGGTGATAAGGTTATAAATACAAGTGCTTGATAGAAGAAATATATAGATAGAGAGTGTGGAGAGTGCGGAGGGGATAAAAGCAAAGTGAAGCCCTGAAAAAACATAATGGAGGATGTTATGGGTTAGGGACTAGGAGAGCTCTATAAGTAATGACACATTTAGTGGGATGGGTCTGCATTCTTTTTGTTTTTGCAATATGGTGAGCATAATGTAGTTCTGATGCATGACTTGAATATGCATTGTTATATAAGGGTATGTCATGACCTCAAGGGATTGTAATGTGGTTATTGAATCTGTTAATATGATTACAATTCTCTGTTATATACCATCTCTCTGTTCGGGAGTATATCACTTATGTATTTCCTTTATGTATGAACAATTTCCATATGCTGCTTGTTATTTCTCTTTCTGGATGTAAAGAGATAACAACTCATTCTAATATCTTTGAATGTGTCATGGTTATTTTCTTCTCATTTCCATTTAAATATCTATTATAGGATGATGCATTCTCACAAGACTCACATAAAGGAGAGACTCGACACTTGTGCATGCCTTGGGTGAGCACCCAACGCCCTCTGGATGATAGGCCGACGATGGGATTAGAATATTGATCTAAGGGTATAAAATATGACTACATAGATAAGTTTATTTTATGTTTGTAATAAGGCTATATTTCCAGTTAGAGTAGATTTCCATTTCTGTTATGTTTTTCTTTGTTGTAATAAGTATGTTTGCACGCAGGAGCTGATTACTATTTTTTAGAGTTGATGCACAGAGGACTGCACATAATTTTAGTTTGGGGTGCCATAGGTGCAAGGGTATGTAAGAGAGAATATATGGTATTGGCATGTATTATGGAGTTGGTTTAGGGGTACACATTGGTATGAGGCATGTGCATGCTAAAGGAATGTATTGGTGTGCACAACGATGTGAAAGAAGAGTGCTTGATGGACATGTATTGGGGATGCATGAAAGAATAGTGAAGTATCACAGGTGATTAAGGATAATGGTGCTGGAAGGTTATGAAATTAATTAGAGTTAGAGACCACACAAATAAGATGGTTATGCAGTATAACATGAGGAAGGAAGCAACAGGAAGAATACTTTATAGATGGCACATAGGAAGATTGGGTGCGGTGTAGGAAGGTGCACGCAAGTATGACTAAAAATTGGGAAGTAGTGGCATGCCAGGAGGTTATGTGCATGGAAGATAAAAGTACGAGAAAAATAAAAAATTGCTTTAAAAGCAAAAAGTGATGGTAGGTGGGGAGAAATAAATGTGGAAAATTTGGGAAAAACTATAAAAAAGGGCACATGCGAAGTCCATTTTTACCTTTCCTTTGAGAAATTATGAATTTAAACAATTGAAGAGAAAAAGTGTGTTTGAGTATGAAGAGCTAGTGTGAAGATCGAACTAATACGAACTAATTAAAGGTAATGTAGGTGAAAATGAAGAATAATAAGTCCGAGCATGAAAATTTAATGTCCAAGGTCGAGGAGAAAAGAGATTTGATAAGGTCATGAAGGACACACTTTGGGTAAGGCTCAAGGATATCTTCCCTTTGGTAACACGCAAGATGGAAAATTTGGAAGGAGTGGCCTTGGACCTTGGTGTTATAGTCAAGGAGATCAAGGAGAAGATAGATGAATTGAATCATGTGTAAGTTCTTGCTATTATAGAGACCACAACTGCAAAAACAAGGGAATTACAAGGCTGGAAGGAGTTAGAAAATGTTTTCGACAAAGAATTTCTAGAACTCCTTCCTCCCTAGAAGGTTTAAGTGTTGAAACATGCACATATATCAGAGTCTTGTTCTTTAATTCTTGGGGTGAAAACCCATATTATTTCTTGGATTCTTTATTTTTTTCATTCTTCAGTGATTATTTGGAGGAACATGTTTTTTTGCAATATTTCCTAGGAAGGACAA
Organism: Taxus chinensis; assembly: GCA_019776745.2. NCBI lineage: Eukaryota > Viridiplantae > Streptophyta > Pinopsida > Cupressales > Taxaceae > Taxus > Taxus chinensis. The sequence continues at coordinate 729,018,937 of CM034152.1, read as the reverse complement.
TATCCCTAGTGTGGGGTAATGTTGGTCACAAAAATGAATAAGTATTAGTTATGTGTGAGGAATACGCATAGGGTATAAAAATTTTTATATAGGTTTGAATGACACACAAGAAGGAAGGTATAATAGGAAAATGCACGGAGGTGCACAACATGCAGTGAAACAGGTTAGTGCACAAGGCTTATGTGCATGCATGCGGAATATTAAGGAATTAGACAATTTTGAGATAAGGGATAAGAATAGACAAATTTAAGATGACTTGGTAGACAAGAAAGGTCTATTATTGGACAAAGCACATGCAGATAAAGAAAAAGGCATCGCATGGTGACTTCTTAATTATAGGAATTAAAGCATGGTTAAAGTAAGCTATTTATATCTTGGTCTATTGTAAAGTATAGTTAGAAAAGCATGTAGCCTATTATTAGAGCACACCTATATTTAGGAAAGGTGCATGTAGGTGGTGAAGGATAAGTTTCCACCGTATATAAATAGGTGATGCATTATTGTATTTACTAGTCCAGTGTATGTGAGTGTCCTGTTGATACGCCATTCATGGTAGTTTTGTATGTGTGCATGGTCCAATGCTTATCTGGAAGCATCTATGATGTAATTAACACTCTTATTATGTGACCAATTATGTGTTTACATTACTAAGATGACTATATTTGAATATGTCTTGATGGGTATTTAAATATTATTAGTCATTTTTTATAAATGATTTCCTTATTATATGTGTTTCCATAATTGCTAATATATGATGTATCTTTTTACATGAATGGTTATGATTATGAATATTCATGTTAAAATCTTGATAAGAAAACAAAGGAGGGACCTAGAGGCTGGATGTGCTTTAGGTGAGCTTCTAGTCTTGTTTGGATGAAGTGCCAATGTGCCTAGCTAATATTGGGTAAATAAAGACTACAATTTTCTTTTTCTTTTGTATGCATTCTCTTTTTAGAACTTCTTGATGATGGGATAAACCTCCCTTATACACTTCCATCTATTTTTATATTTCCATGAATTATTATTGTGTTAAAAATAACATTTCATGTTGGAGAAAAGAAAAACAAAACATCTCATTGGTTTTCTCAAAGGGCACATGGAAAAAATCTTCCTTTTAAATTCCTTTGTCAAGCAGACTTTCATGCGGACTCAATCCTTGTTTTGTATATTTGAATTTATCACTTTTTCATGGGATTCCGTACCTTTGTAGTGTGGAAATTTTATTTTTATATTTGCTTGATGCACGAAACTTTATGTGGCCTTTACCTCCTTACCATGTGAACTTATTTGTCCCTATTTAATTCCTTCATCACACGGATTTGCTTGTGGGTATTTTCCCATGTCACATGACTTTTCATGCACGTTTAGTTTTTTTTGTTACATGGCTCCACGTGTGGATTCATGCACATATTTTAGTTCCTTTCCTTTGTGGGTTTTCTGGTGGCTTTTATTGCCACCTTTCACATGGATCTGTGTACGTGTTGATTCTTTGTCTCCTTATTTCATGTGGTCTCGTGCAACTATTCTCTTATATCATCCCATGAAATCCATTCCTTTTCCACGTGGATGTTATTGCTTTAACTCTGTCTCCATCAATGTATTTGGTTGGTGTGTGAATTCTTATGCAGACTTTTATTTTCTACTTATATGTAGGTTTTCCTTCTTTAGCATGTAGGTTCTTTGTTTATTTGATTCTATAGCACATGCTCTTGCATGGTTGTGAAATTTGAGTTCATTCATCTCCCAGACTTTTGTGTGGAATTCCGAATGGATTGGGTTCATAAGATGGGGCATGGCAAACACTGTTTTATCTTCAAACTTGATCCTTTTCCACCAATCAAACATTGTTTAAGTGCACAACCTGAACAAGTGATTTGAATAAGAATGGAATTTTATTTAGATAAAAATTTGGTGACTTTCAGGGATATGTGCATGCTAGAGGAAAGAAACCAATAACCTTAAAGAATCCATTAGGCATGAAGTCATGTACTAATAGTTGCAACTTATTGAAACTATAAGGTCACTAAAAATACCTTTTGGGAACAATAACTGTGCTAGAAGCACTTATTAGACAACACACTAGAAAAGTGCACAAGGCACATGAGAAATAAAAATACAAACAACAATGTGCAAAAAAGCACTTGGATGAAAGTAAACATAACAATCTATTATGTACAAGGGTAAAACATGAACTCAATAGTAAATTTTGAGGTACATCCCATAAAATGGAATGGGAAGCTCATCACCCTTCAACTTAGAAAGCTGAAAAGCATTATGTTGCTTGTAACCTGTAACCAAATATAGTCCATCCAAAAGGCATAAATTTTGTGTTGTCCAAGATTTGTTTTGTCTTCATCCCACTTAAGAACAATGTCACCCTCTCTGAATATTCTTATATTTGTTTTCTTATCAAAATATATCTTGACTTATGCTTGATGAAGTTCCATTGTTGTTATTTCCTTGTTCCTGATTTCTTCCAAATCCATTAACTTTGCAAATTCGATTTGCATATAATATTCTTCCATCATTTCCATTTCTTTGATGAGTTCTAGAGCTAGTAAATCATTGGCAATAGGAAACCGTTCCTCTCTACCATAGACAAAAATGAAATAAGAATTTCTAATTGATATTTTGGGAATAATCCTATCTTCCCAAAAGGATGATTTCATCTTTGTATGTCATAATCTCTACTTTTTTGCCATAGTTCTTTTTATGATTAGGAGAAAATTTTTGTTGGTTGACTCAGCCAAGCCATTTGCTTACGGGTAGTAGTTGGATGATGTTGATAGATGAATTCCAAGCTTGAATTACCATGTGCTAATCTTTTCTCCAAGGAAAGATAAGGAAATGTTTGAGATGATCGTTGTGGGAACATCAAATTTCGTGAAAAGACTTTCATAAAATTCTAAAAACCATGTATTGTTTACTTCTTTCAAAGCCATTGCTTCTATCCATCTTGTGAAGTAATATGTAGCTATGATGATCTATTTATGACCTGCGCTAAAATGTGGATTAATCATGCTAATAAAATATAATCCCCATTACATGAAAGGATGATTTACCTGAATGGGTTGAAGAGGAAGAGCTGTTAAATTTTGTTTCTATGCAAAAATGGCACGCTTTGTACACTTCCTTACCCATGCATGAGCACATTTGAATAAGTTTGGGTAATTATAACTAGCTCTCATAATCTTCAAGGATATAGCTCTTGGTGCAAAATGGCCACTGGATATACCTCCATGGAATTCTTCCAAAACAGCTCAATCTGATTTGAATTGATGCATCTTAAAAGAACTCCATTCTCATATGTTCTAAACAAAATGTTATCAACAAAAAAATAAGGAATGGATTTTAATCTGAAATAAATTCTTTTTTATTTGTCCAAACCTTATGGGAATTGTATATTCTAAAGATAATGAATCATATATTGGGCCTAACTTTGAGGAAATGAAGGAGAAACTGTGTTTAGGCCTTCTTGAAGCTCTAAAATATGATTTTTATCGTCATGGAAGTCTGAAGCTATCTGTTCACAAAATAATATTCCTCTAACTAACTTTGTGACATTAATATCAAAATCGTATTCCATCACCTTTATGATCTAACCTACTCTTTTTTCATTCAAATCCTTTATTAAAAGAAACTCTTTAACACTCAAATGGGAAACCATTAAATGAATCTAGTTGTTAGAAATCAGATGTCTGAAGTTTTTGAGACTTCTAATGACTGAAAGAACTTATTTCTCAACACAAGAATACTTTAACTCGTATTTTTATAACCCTTGAATAAAAAATGCAATTGTCTACTCCATTTTTTCATCATTCTGCTACACCAACATAACTAATATTTTATCAATTGCTCTAAAAACATACAGAATGGAATCTTTGCTAAAATATGGATTAAAAAGTGTTGGATCTTGTGTAATGACATGCTTGATTAATTCGAATGCATTCTTTCCCTCTGTTTTCTAATTGAAAAATCATGTTATTCTTTAACATTGAGGTTAGTGGCTTTAAAATATTTGCAAAATCTGGGATAAATCTTCTAATAAAATAAATTCTACCCAGAAAACTTTACAACTTCCTTTTGTGATTAGGCAAGGAAAAGGACAAGATTTCATTCAATCAGTCTAGAAGTACTAACCTTTGAGGTCATCTCAAAGTACATGAAATCCAAGAATTCAAGGAAAAAAAAAAACAAATTTAAGATTCTACACTAAGGCTTCAAGAGCTCAGTTCGTGGAAGTTGCAAGACCCGAGGTGGACAAACCTTTGGGTGAAATGACCCCCAATGAATATGAGATAACCAAAGTCTCACTTAGTTAGGCTATGTATGAAGATGATGCTCATATTTTCAAGGAGTCCTCAACTCGGATACTGGAGTGGAATGAAGAATATAAATGAACCATCAACCAATTGGAGGAACATGTGATGATTTTATCTTCATATATGCAGTCATTCCTAGAGTGAGGCTCATCATCCTTGCCTCTAGTTGAGGTAGTCTCCCCCATTAGCATATTTGACCCACAGTACCTCAAACAAGCCCAAGGATTCACAATACATGGGAGGGAAAATGACAAGTGAGTGGGGAAAATAATTAAAAATGGGAATATCCTTTTTCCTGAGGTCCTCTCCTTGTTCCACTTCATTTTAGGTACCATCTTAAGAATCAAAGGCACCAGGGTGGAAATGGAGAAAAAAAGATAATATGAAGTAGTGTTTTCCCATTGACATCCCAAATGGGGAGTCTTGAATCCTCATTCTTGATAAGAAAAAATGTGTTCATGAATCCAGTTGAGAACTTGTCCCCTATTTATTTACGCACCATGGATGCAAGGTGTGAAATACTGATAGATGCTTTGGCAGAGCTCGAAGTGTGTGAGGAAAATTACAAGGAAATTATCGAAGATCTAAGCAAATGTGTATAAGATATTGGGGCCCCTTCCTATCAGTTCAAACACATATTTAGTAGAGCTCATGACTCCTTTTCAAGAAATGGTTCCGAAAGAGGTAGGAGACCCATTCTCCTTCAACGAAGACACCTTGGAGTCACTCGTAAAAATATGTTTCTCTATTTCAAACATTTCTCAGGATCACAAATGATGGTTTACTAAATGAAAGAGGCTAAGACACATTCCAGAGGTTGGGATCAACACATTGGGGTTATGTAAGCATTCCTCAATTAGAGAAGATCACACTAACGATTATCTGTTTTGTTAGAGAAGTGAAAGGGCTTGAGTTCAAACCAATAAAATTTGCACGGGATGCATCAGAGGCATAAAATTCATCATTAGAAGGGTATTCATCAAACAACTGATCTACTTCATTCTTCTCCATTCTATTTATCTTTATTCTATTCTTACTCTCCTTCTACTCCCTTTATTCTAACTCTTTATTGTGTGTAATAATGATTATTTGTCTTATTACTTAAAGTGACTATGTAATATTTATGCAATGTAAAGTACATTTTACAATTATAAAAAGAGGAGTTATTTTGTCTTTTATAAGGACATTTGAAAATTCGCATGTAGTGGGAATATGAAAAGTCATGTGGGGGGTAGATGAAGAGATGGATTATAAAGCTATAAAAGAAGATGCCCTCCTCATTATAAAGGGATAGTTAATTCTTATTTAATAGCTCCTACTGTCTTTCTAGGAACAAGTACCTTCAATTCCTCTATTCTCTTTTCTATTGAAATTTTGTCTCCATCTCAACTTTTATTTCAAGAGCATTTTAGATTATGCAACATGATGTAATGAAACTTTTTGTTTCTTGTTGATTATTCCTCTTTCTGTGTGAATGGTTTCCTCTTATTTGATGCAAGTGAAATACTACAATTTTAATTCAATAAACTCAGCTATGATATTTTTTTGGTTAAAATACCCCTCTTATTTCCCTTTCATATATATCTCTGTCAATAATTTTCTTTCCGTGTATTTCATACAAGAAATTGTCACAAGTTTAGGGAAGCATTCTTGTGTAATCCTTGGTGTACTAGCCACCTCCATAAATTATTTAAGTTTATATTTGTTTCCTTTCTTTAAATAAATGGAGCTTCCCCATTCAAGTAGAGGGACTGTATTCCCACACACTATTAGTGAGAAAACCCAATTTTTTGTTGCGATAAATTATTTTTCCAACAATCTCTAATTGGGTTATAATTGTATTAAGGAAGAAGTAGAGGATTTCCCCCATTAAAAGTGAAAAAATATTTATTCCTTAGATGGGCCATTAATCTAATGAACCTTATAAATATTGAAGACAAAAATAAGATCCTACTAGGAGGAGGAGTGGATAGAGGTCTGTTAGGAGGTGATGGAGATATTTTAACTAATATACCTTATCTCCTTCTTCTGGGTGATAGTTGCAACTACTCAAAGGGTTCTTATCTTGCTGTACTAGATCTTATCTATATCCTTCTCATAAAAATGTGATAGGATATTTGATTTACACTTTAAACCAATGGAAGTTACCAAATGTGTTAAAGAATTACCTCAAAAGGATAAAATATAACTAAGACACACACCAAACTTAGTGAAAATGAAGAGGTTATCCCATCGGCCATGACAAAAAATGTTAATGCCAAAATTTGTGCCCTCTATATTTTCTCAGTGAATATCTAGAACTTTGGGTAACATGGGATGATGTTGAAAGTGTGGGACTGAGCGAAGCAAGATTAACCTCTAGAGAAGGCCAAATTCCTTATATTTTTGCATGCCATAACTAACCTACGACTAAGAATGCAACTATACTACTGCTAAACTATGGGTTTACAAGATCTAGGGCTAAGAGGAAAAATAAAAGAGGTTGCCAAAAAAATAAGGTTATGCACAAAACTAAAACAATGATTCAAACCTGGATCATCAACATAGCTAAGATTGTTATGAAAGAAATTTAAATAAACTCATAGTTCTGTAAAGAAAGATACATATCTTAAAAAGAGAGGATAAAAATTTCACACTCAAAATGTAAAGCATGAAGGAAAGAATCAAAGTTATATTTATTTAAATAACTCACTTGCATGTATATAAATAGAGGTTTGACCAATTTGAGTAAAAATGTTCACAGAGGTTGAAAGCATATAATTTTAAGACAAAGATTTCAATTCGCAAGAAAGAACCCCTATAATATGTAAGAGAACTTATATTTATACAATTTCATGAGTTAGAGAAAGAATAGAAAGGGGGAGAAGAGTCTGTCGAGCTGGAATTGATGCTTCTGAATATTAAATTAAATAAGTGTGGGCACGATGATTCAACTTCATAATTTACTTGTAATATAGGCATGGGAACCCCAATTATCAGCCAAAAACTCTAGCATGATCCTTGAGTCTATTGGACGCCATAGTATTTCTCATAACGATGTCATCCTTAATTAAATTATGGTAGTTGAGATGGTTGGCTCCCTGGTTTTGAGTTTGGTGTGGTTTTGAAATATTCCATGGGTTTTCTTTTTACGCGGCTTCTATTGTGGCATATTGAACTTGTATCTTTCACATGTATTAAAGAGTGAATTTTTTTTCACTACCCATGAGGGCATAACTCCTTGGTCTACGGCTTTAAAACTTGATGAATATTTTGAATTTTTTGTAGGTTTGAGAAAGCCTACTGGATGCTATAAATTTTTGAACCCACGAAACACCAAACTAGTGTTCTACGACTTCTACACTCAGTCATTTTTTTTAATTCTTCCATAGAAAACACTCCACAAAACTTCAGATTTTTTACCTTATGTTAGGGAATTATCCTTTGTGTTGAAAATTTTAAATAATTAAACATAACACTAAATATTTCCTAATTTTGCTCAAGTCTCACACTATATTTCTTATTTCATTCCATGAGTATGTAGAATCCATGAAACACTCAGTTTCTACATCCCATGATAGACTAAGCTAGTATTTTGTGGCTTTTGCATTGACATAGAAATGGTTAAGTCCTTTGATAATCTATTTAAAACTACATGGGGTGTAATTTTAGATAACAATAACACTTGGATTGATTTGACAAGGATTGACCACTAAGGGTAGTCCGTCCTCTACCACACATTAATTTTTAATTTTTTTATCTATTTATTTCATAAAGGGTATTATAACATATAGGTTTACACTTTGTTACAAGTCATTACAAGTTGTTTTGATATTGTGCAAATAAAAACTTTGCATATAGTGAATCATATTTCTAGATAAGTGAAGGCCACAAAAAGTTACAAAAGATCACTATAACAAGGTCCAATACTATAGAATACTAGTTATAACTCTACATAATTAGGGGAAGGATATATAGTATTTTTACATTCTTACACAATGGTATTTTATTTTTCCAATCTAATTAAAAAATCATCTTCAGTCCCAGATCAAACTGTTTTCCCTATCTGCAGACGAAAATATTTTTAATTCTTTTATGTGCGACTAAGTCTTCATATTCTCTTGTTTATTTGATCTATCATTCAATCGATTATAATTACAAATATTAATTTGTTGCTCTATTTATGCATGGTTAATTATAAACTAATTAATTCATAATATCCTCCTATTACAAACCCTTACATCTTATATATCATTGTGCACACTACATTTAAATTCACATATATTTTAGGGTGTAAAAATTTGGTGGACCTTAATTTTAAACAAAATATATTGGTTAAACCCTAGTTTTCCCAAGGGTTTCACTCTTTTTTTTCTACATATGTTTTCTCTATATGATATTTTGGGTACAACAATTAACTTTATCATCAACCCATGGAGCATACTCAAATTTATTCGCTTACCTACAAACATCAAGTCATCATGGATTCTTCTCCACTTCATGTTTTCATAATCCCTTCTTTATTAGATCACAAATCTCATGAGGTCTCTTTAAATGAAGTGGAAAAAAATAGTGAGCATTATTTTTATTATGACCATCACATGGATCAAAATGTAGACCAAGACCTAGTTACACTTGTATTAAATTTCATCTTGCTATCATAAATTTTGATACATGACTTCATGAAAATAATAAATATCATATTGAGCCTCTTAATAATATTATTCTTGTTTCTAATTTTTTTGTGATCAACCATTAATGAAAGGTACCTTTTTGGTATGTTGAATCATACATCATATAATAAATACATTTTTCCTATTATAATATATAAATTTCCTATTTCCTCTTAAGAACCTTATCTACTTCTTGATAATGTTGTTATGTTTATTTTTATGACTATTACTATTCTTAAATCTCCTATCTATACTCATAATGGTTCACATTCTCATTCTTCTAGTATGTAAGATCTTGAGACCTTTGTTCACACTTTACATGCTAAAATACTACAATTACAATAAGGAACATCCACTTATTCTCATATCATGGATTCAACTAAGTAAATTTCTCCATAACCAACTTACACTATAATTAGAATCTTATCCCTTTCCTATTAGTTTTGTTTCTCCTAAGCTCCCTATCTATGATGGAAGGGAAAACCCTGAAGCACACCTTGAAGTTTCTTTCTTACACCTTCATAGGTATATCCATGTTTCTTTCTTCCAATTACACTTATACAAATAAATTACTTACTAAGCTATTTCCTCATAGTATTAAGGATATTACTAGACAAATACAATGGTTTCATGATATCCCCATACATTCTATATGAAAATTCACTCCTAGGTAGCTAAAAGACCATTTAAAGAGGGAAGAATTTTATATCAATATTAGGGAAGATCACATGTTTCCTATGCTAAAGATGGTTTCCTAAAATACAATATAAGGCTATAATGAAGCATCTTCAATGATTACATATTCTCCACTACATCTATTATGCACATCCAAGATCTCATCTATATTTTTACCTATAGCTGAGTATTCAATATCTCATTACAAGTAAGTCTTCTTAGATCCTTTTTAAGAATCAATTATCTTAGTTACATAAGTATTACATGTGTTATTATCAATCATGCTATGGTCATACATTAAAAGAGTAATGGAGCTTAGAATAACCCCTAATATGAACCCTTATCATGCAAATATACTGCTAATTTTCCTAAAGTATCTCATATCATACGTTTTAAGGTGTAAACATATAGAAGAATTTGTATCATTTAGCAATTCATAATTCTCATTTGATAAATCATGAAGTTAAATCCAGGGACCCATTTAGATTATATGACTCAAGACAATTGAATACATGATTTGCAATTCTCCATAGAGGAATATTTCACACATGAGATTGACTAAATGTGCACACCACATATTGTAGCCTAACCACACTACTTGTATTATGGTACCTTAAATCTATCTCTGGGTTCCACCACTTTAGGTTTGTTGGTCAGCATGACTGTGCAGGTAGTGAAATATTAAGTTTGAATGTTCATTCCATATTGCGATTATGCTAAATGCATTGGTCATACTTTCTAATCAGGATGCCTTGAATATTCATCATGTTATACACGACCTTATCAATGTTGGTGTTATTGAATGGGATTCAAATCTCATGGAATAGTAAGCCTATGTATATGATAATATTATATTGCATTTATGTTTATGTTATTGACCCACTTCTTGATCATAAAAAGTACTAAATATGTGTTTTGGTAAGTGGAGCAATGTCTTAGGGTGTCATGTTTTATTTAAAGGGCCACACTTGTGTTTTAGGTGATATTTTTGTTGCTTAGGATGTCAAATTTGTATTTGGATGGTCACATTTGTGTTTTAGGGATCATATATATCATTGGGACATAAATACACATGAATTAATCTATGAATTTATTAAATATGGATCATCTCACCATTCACCTATCCTCATCATCACTATATTTAAGTGTTAATACCATCTCATATCTCATTATTGTTGAGATATGCGAGGATTTTGAAATTTAAATTTGGCCCTCCTATCCTACAAACATATACAATCAATTTTAAATGCTAAAAACCTAAAAAATAATCATTGGTTTGCCATAAACAAATTCTAGTTACAATATTTACGCTAAAAAACATTAGGTTCAATACTGAAATCATGATAATGACTAAGTATTGATTTGGTTGATTTCGAATCATTATATTATAACGGAAACACCTGAAGGTCTAAAATCAATTCTATAAGATTTATTTTTTAGTTAGAGGTAAAAGAGGGTTAAGGGGTCCCTTCTCCATACATCTTCAAATCCCACTTAATGAACAAGCATCATTACAAACCAGAGCCCACAGGGAAATATATATATATATAGAAATGATAAGTAACCTAAAAAAAAAGTAAATACAAACAACAATATAACAAAAAACTAACAATAGCCAAATACAAGACACAACAACACATAAATATGAGCCTTCAGCTAAGGCACCAAACATCAATTTGGATCATCATTATTATCAATATCTTGTAGGAGGATTTTCCACTCCTTTTCCAACTTGTTAATGGAGGCACCCATGTAATTAAGATCATACTCAGCTAAGCCATGTTTCCTCTTCTTATAAGAATCTTCATTCTCAAGTTGTTTTTATAAATTAATCAATTGGGAAATTAGATGAAGGTGTTGTGTTATGGATTTAATATGGAACATGGTCTAATTACTCACCTAGTTGAGTAAATATTTCAACTAATCAACTTATATTTCCAAGAACTTGCACCTGTCTTGGAGTAGTTCCATGCTATCAACCTTCTCCCTCACAGTACGCCAATCTTTAAGAATGAACTATAGCATGCTCTTATTGAGATTAATATCCATTATGAGAATCTCTACATTCACCAGTTCTTTAACCACCTCCACTTGAGAACACCGCCCCTACACATTCCTCTTCTCAACCATGATAGGGTTATCAACCCCCATTTTCTCTTTCAACTTGTGAAGGCCAAGCACTACCTCATCAGATTCCTTAGGATCAGAGCCCCAATCCTTCGAAGAAGTACTCTCACTTGAATCCTTCTTGTCTCGAGATTCGACATCCTGCTCAGTCTCGGACACACCAAGAGCATCCACCAACGGTCCAAGATATTTTTTAGATTTATTCACATCAGTATAAACCCTCTTCACCAATGCCATGATCAAGCCCTAGTGAAGGGGTATCATTATCTTGCCCTTCTAGAACTGATCCATGATAGTGCTTAACAACCAAATAATTAAGTAAGAGAAACTATAAATATGACCATGACAGATGAAATTTAACATCAGAAGATGATAAAAAAAAAATATTTCGTGCCTTCCTTCCAGAATAATAAATTAGATGAGATTTAGAGCCACCTCATTAAAGGGTTCATGTTTAGAGTTCCGTAAATAACCAACAAAATGGGGGATACGTCTTTATTTACATTTAAGGAATGCCTTCATCTCTTTAAATTGCAATCTATTTTTGGATTGAACAATTCCCTTCCTTCCTTTTTCAAATCCGTTATAGTAGTAATGGTGTCAATGGTTATTTGAAGCTTAATCCCCCCAATGGAAACAGATCCTCCAGTCTAGATTTTAGAAGTCTTCCACACTTTGCCAAAGTCTTTACTGGGCTCTTCATTAAAACCTTCGAAGATATTGAAAAAGGGGGTCATACCCACATTTTCAAAGATATCTCATGCATGGGGCTTAATGTTCTTAACATCTCTCGATTCAGTGCAAACAAATCTCCCCCCATTCTCGCATCCAAGCAAGTTAGAAGCCAAAACTAGTAGGATTTCCATAGAGCTCCTCTCCCAATACCTTTACTTCTATGTGAACAATGAGATTTACTCCAAGCATGTAGAATTAAATCCCGCCTCTAATAGCCCTCATTAACCAAATGATTGCACTTATAAGAAGGGACATTTACCACATCACGACGAGACACTTGACATTAATCATCCCTCACCCTCTCATTATTCCAGTTAATAACATTCACATACTTATGGTAATTTCCACAAAAAACCTATTCATAATTCTACTCCAAGAGTGAATCCCCTTGAGCCTAAGACTTGACAAGGAACCCTTTGTTACCATTATTTGACTCATTGGTTTCCTTAGTTATTAAATCTTTCATGGGGGGTTCCAATTTTGTATAGTTCTTCATGATTTTCAAGCCATCCTCACTAACCCTTTTGTTGGCAAAAAGGTCAGCCATACCATTTGCCCCCAATATACATGTTTAAAGGTAATGCTATCAAAACCCATAGCCAACCTTTTAGTACCTTCAATGGAATCCATGATAGACATGGAAGTGGCGCTAAGATTAAGGATGATATTAATTATGTTTAGGGAGTTACCTTCCACTTCCATGTTATTGAAATTTCTTTCCACAATGATTCTGATCCCCCTGAATGCAACATCAACTTCTACCACATTATTAGTTTGAGTACTAAGGTTATAGGAGAAGCCCAAGATGAATGATCCATTGTGATCTATGAAGAATCCTCCTATGTTTGATTTACCAGGATTCCCTTTTGATGCCCTATATAAATTCAACTTAATCCAGCTAGTCCTTAGTTTCTCCCAACCAACCATCTTGGGGTTTGGAAGAGGTAGCAATTTTAGACAACTAGTCAGACCCCGATTTCTTGAAATTTTTATTTCAGCCTCAATAAAGACCTTTTTCTTACTTTGAAGAGTGGAGAAATTAGCAACAATGACATTGTTAAGTCTAGCAACCACTCTTTTTTGTTGTTCCTTCTTCCCTTTGTAGATTCTTATGTTTCTTTCCTTCCATATCTCCCAAAATAGGTGCAATAAGGAAAAATTCCACAAATACTTCAACCCTTTGCTTTTAAAGGAAAAAATACAATGATTCCAAACCATATTTAAGAAAGGAGAAAGACCCATTTTATATCAAAGAGTGATAATAGAGAGTTCCTGACATCCACCGAGAAAGGGAAATCAAGAAAAAGGTGAGAGACATTTTCTTATTCCTTTTCACCTAAGACACACTTGTTGACCATATGGAAACCTGAGTTCTTGGTAAGATTATCTGCCATTAATATTTTATCATGAAACACCAGCCACTAAAAGACATTGAATTTTGGTGTTATGTCCTTAATCCAAACTTTATCCCAATTAAAGCTCTCATCAATGGTCACCTCTTTAAAAAAACTATTGTAATAACTCTTAACAGTAAATATGCCACTCTCTTCTTTAGAACAATAGATGGTATCATCTTCCTCTTTTCTAACCACAACCATGCCACATAGAAAATTATTAAGGGTAGAAAAATAATCTCCATTATGTCCTTCCCAATATTTTTTTTTTCCATATTTTGAATGGTTCCTTCATATTAAAGTAGTCCTCAACAAGAGAGCCATACTTAAGAACAACATCCTGCTGTAAGTTGGGAAAAATATCCTTTAGAGGAGTATCAATCATCCAATTATCTTCCCAAAACTTAACTCTTCTACCATTTCCAATTTTCCATTTGCATCCTCCTGAGAATATGGCTTTAGCCTAGTTAATGGCTTTCCAAAAAGGGGAAACCTCAAAGGAAGGAATGTTGAAGCACCAATCACCTGCTAAAGACTCAAGTCAATACTTATTCCTAATTATGGTAGTCTAAGAAACTTCCTCTTTGGTCAGCCTCCAAGCAATTTTTGAAAGGAGAGCCTTATTCGTTTTCACCCAATCTCTCATCCCAGGACCACCCAACTTCCTAGGCTAAAAAATCTTGTCCCATGCCATGAGAGGTAGCCTAGAATTTCTCTCCATCATGCTCCATAGAAACATTTTTTGAATAATTTCCAATTTGGAGGCCACCGCAACTAGAAGTCAAAAAACAGACATGGTATAAACAGGAAAAGTTTTAAGGGAACATTTCAATAAAGTAATCTTACCTACCTGTGAAAGGAGAGACCCTCTCCATCCAACCAACTTCATTATAAATCAATCTATCAAAAACATCCAATCTAAATTTCAGAGCTTCTCAGTCTTGATTAACATGCTTAAGTATCTCATGGGGAAATATCTCATCTCACATCCCAAAATATGAGAGATCTTTTGACACCTTATCTTAGTAGTGTTAACAAAAAAAATCTCTTACTAAAATTAGTTTTTTGATCAGATACCTCTTCATAATCCTGAAGGATGTTTTTGAAATCTCTAGCTTTTGGGATTGTAGCTTATCCAACCAAAATTATATCATTAAAAAATATTGATGCACCACCTTAGCATAATTAACAACAAGTGTTATACCCATAATTCTACCTTCCATGGTCACATGATTCAAAGCCCTGTTGATAGATTCCGCCATGAGTATGAAAATTAAAGGAGAGAAAGGAGAGATTGCATCCCCTTGCCTCAATCCCCTAGAGCTACTAAATAAGCCACAAGGGGTGCCATTAAAAAAAATGAGAATCTAACAGTAGATATGCAAGTTTTAATCATACTACAAAAATTCGAGTCAAAACAAAACCTTTCCAACACTTTGTATAGGAAGTCCCAAGAGATTCTGTTATAGGCATTCTCCATATCTAACTTTATCACCATGGTTTCTTTCTTGTTCTGCTTTACCAAATGGAGAGTCTCCTAAATAGTCACAATGTTTTCCTATATTTGTCTTCCTATCACAAACCCACCTTATTGGTTAGAGATCAAAAAAGGTAGAGGAAGTTGAATATGAAGAGCCAAAATATTAGAGCACACATTAAAGATACAATTGCATAATCTTATAGGTATAAAGTTTCTGAACTCATCCACATTGTGGTTTGAATGAATTTATGCCAAGAAGGTGGAGTCAAGGTCCTTCAACATGTTTTAATTTTTAATTTTTTTTGAATGGAAAGGTAGACATCCCTTTTAACAGTATCTCAAAAGAATTGGAAGAATAGAGCCAGGAAACCATCTAGGCCAGGTGCTTTGTTTGGACTCATGGATTTCACCACAAATTCAATTTCCTCTTGGGAGGGAATCTTAACCAGCATATGGTTTTCCTTTAGAGTCACCAATTTAGGAATACAATACAAGAAAATATATTCCTTACCCACTTTAAAAACATGTTGAGAAGATATAAGATAACCGAAGAAGAAGACAACTGCTCTTCCAATCGGCTAAGGCTCACATCCAGGTGGAGAAGTCGATGAAAACCAATAACTTAGAACTTTTACTTCACGATGTGTCTTTGATGGATAACTGAATTGGTATTATGGATAAGGACCCCAAGAAGGATAATGATTCATTAGAATATATTACACTGATCTCTTGTAATATTGAGATTTTTTGTCAAAATGAAGAAACGACAGAGATGGGTAGTTTGGAAATAGGGGCTTGCACTGAGGCTAATAGAATCAAATATCTTCTCTAAATGCTAGATCCATGATAGAAGAGATTATTTGAAGCATAAAGACAAAACATCTTCCTAAGAAAGGGTTATACCCTCTACCTAATTCTAATAGTATGTAAATTCCAAAAATGGCCTGTGTATGCAGTAAACAATGGTGAATCTTCCAAATCTATGGGTAGAAATCTAGTTTCTTTGCTGGAAAAGAAGCAGGTTCAGGAAGACCAAATATACAAGCATCTAGAAAAAAGAATGGCTAAAAGGAAATTGATGATGGTACCTAATCTAAGTTAGATGTAAGAAGCTTATGGAGATCTAAAAATCAAGTTTCTAAATGAATGTTATATAATGGAATGTGAGGGGTTCAAATAATCCCATAAAGTTTAGAGTGATTAAGGATATGAGATTGAAAACTAATGTGGAAATTATTGTGCTCCAAGAAACTAAGATGAGTATGGAGCAATTTTTTTTAGCCAAAGACATATTTTTGAGAATGTTGACGCTATGGCAGTGAGTTCTCCTAGAGTGTTTCGAGGACTGGATGTTATGTGGAATCCTGTGCATTTCAAGGGTACTAATTTAATAAGGAAAGATAACCATTTGGCTATTTTATTCAAAGACATGAGTAAAAATGATTTCTGGGTGCTATCTAACATCCACACTCCTAACCAAAAAGGGGATAAAAAACATTTTTGGAACTAATTGTATGGTTTTTATAAAAATATCTCAGAGATTGAATGGCTTGTCATGGGGGATTTCAACACTCCATTAATGTCAGGAGAGAAGAAGGGTGGTAATATAGAGTTTACTGAAAGTATGGAGGATTTGCAAGATTTTATATCTTCTAACAACCTAATGGATAAATACATGAAATGGGGTAAGTATACTTGGTCAAAAAAAATATTGGGTGATTAGTTTATCCAAGTCAGATTGGACAGATCTATGACATCATGGGGTTGGTTAAAACAAGATTTGTGTCTTACTTCCCTCCCCCGTATTGGTTCAAATCATATCCCTATTCTCTTCATGGTAAAATAAAATAGGATGCGTAGAAAACCTTTCATATTTGAAAAGATATGGCTTTAACATGAGAACATTAAGGCGTTAGTGAAGGATTGGTGGAATATCAAGGTTTAGGGATCTGCGATGTTTAGAGTTTCTAGGAAGCTTGTTAATATCAAGAGAAATATTAAGGGATGGAACAAAACTTGTTTCAAGAATATCTTTGAGTCTAAGAGTTATTTGGAGAAAGAATTGTCCTCTCTCTAACTATCCATAGAGGGTGTAAGTGCAGATAGGATCATTGCATACTAAGTTAAAGAGAATAAGCTTCTTTTTTATTATCACAATATCGTTTTCAAAGAAGAAATATTTATTAAACAGAAATCATGGATTACATGATTTAATGAAGGGGATAAGAATACCAATTTTTTCCACAGTGCTTCCTTGAAAAGAAGATGTAATAACAGGATAGGAAACATCAAAGGGATAGGGAACTCAACTGTGATTGATTCTAAAAAATTCTTGAAGTATTGAGTGACACATAATCCTTATATTTACCAGAATAAATTTAAAGTATAAGAACACAAAATGTAATACAAAGGTAAATCTAAAAACATACTGAATACAACATAATTTATTTATACTTCTCAATTCACTAGAAGAAATCATAATTCACATAGTGCATTGCATTTCTTAACTTTGAATTTCAAAAATATAGCCTTTAGGATTGGAAATGGCTTGGATTTCCAAACCTAAGGCCCAAACATGCAAAACAATATAACCAAACCTATGAGAAGAACTAAATTACACAATTCCTAGATTCCACCATGAATTCCATTAGGTATTATTTTGTATCATTACATGATAATTACACAAATGTTTTGATATTTTTTTAATTTATGAAAAACATGATTTTTTCTTATGATTACGAATGATTAAATGATTTTTTCTTCCTTATGATATGATTAGGAATGATTAAATTTTATGAACATCCTCACATATCAATTTCCAAGGGCCACTAAATATGGTCACAACCTATTACTTATTATATACACATTACATTTAAAAGAAAACATCATTTTTAATGAAATATGTCCAAATTATGGTGGAATCTCCGTTTTTTGGGTTTTCTCAGTATAAAAATTATTTAAACATATTTATTCAAAAATTACAAAAAAATACTCATCGTATCCATGGTGATGTCTTCATACTTTCTAGAAAAGCATGTACAAAAATAGTTTCAGTTTCTATAAAAAAAGGCTTGACACGACCACTTATCCTCTATGTTGTTTTTCAAGAAAATGTGTACTACTTCAAAAATCCCGTATTTGACTCACTCAAGATCAACAACTTTCATAATTTTAAAAAAATTAGATTCAAAATGCTAGATTTTTATTACTATTTTTTTTTTCGTAGGTATCTTAAATCATCCATTCAAGTTCATATAATATTATTTTCAAAAAAATATTTTCATTTGACTAATCGGCTAAGGCTCACATCTAGGTGCAGAAGTCGATGAAAACCAAGAACTTAGAACCTTTACTTCAAGATGTGTCTTTGATGGATAGAACAATTGGTATGATGGATAAGGACCCCATGAAGGAAAATGCTTCATGGGAAGATATTGGATGGATCGCCAGTAATATTGAGAGTTTTTGTCAAAATGAAGAAGCAACGGAGATGGCTAGTTTGAAAATAGGGGGTGACCTTGAGGCTAATAGACTCAAATCTCTTATTCTAAATGCTAGATCCCCGATAGAAGAGGTTATTCGAAGCACAAAGATAAAGTATCCTCCTAAGGAAGGGTTATACCCTCTACCTGATTATGAAAGTATGAAAAATCTAAAAAATGTCCTATGTACGCCAATAAACAATGGTGAATCCTCCAAATATATGGGTAGAAATCTAGTTTATTACCCAAAAAAGAAAGCAGCTCCATGAAGGCCAAATAAACAAGAATCCAGGATAAAGAATGGCCAGAAGGAAATTGATGATGGGACACATTCCAAGTTAGATGTGAGAAGATTTTGGAGATCTAAAAATCAAGTTTCTAAATGAATCTATATCATGCAATGTAATGGGTTTAAAAAATTCCAAAAAGTTTAGAGTGATTACAGATATGAGATTGAAACATAATGTGGACATTCTTATGCTTTAGGAAACTAAGATGAGTATGGAACAATTTTTGTTGGCCAAAGAATTTTTTTGAGCAATGCTGAAACTATGACAGTGAGTTCTTGTGGAGCGTCGAGATGATTAGATGTTATGTGGAATCCCGTGCATTTCAAGGGTACTAATTTAATAAGGAAAGATAACCCTTTAGATATTTTATTCAAAGACATCAGTACAAATGTTTTCTGGGTGTTATCTAACATCTATGATCCTAACCAGAAAGGGGATATAAACTATTTTTGGAACTAATTGTCTGGTTTCCTTAAAATTATCTCAGAGACTGTATGGCTTATCATAGGGGATTTTAATACTCCATTAATGTCAGGAGATAAGAAGGGTGGCAATATAGAGTTTATAGAAAGTATGTAGGCTTTGTAGGATTTTATATCTTCTAGTTGCCTAATGGATATAGACATGAAAGGGGGTAAGTATACTTGGTCGAACAGAATACTAAGTGATTAGTTGATCTCAGTCAGATTGGATAGAGCTATGACATCATGGGGTTGGTTAAAACAAGATTTTTGTCTTACTTCCCTCCCCCATATTGGTTCAGATCATAGCCCTATTCTCTTCATGGTAAAAGAAACTAAGAGGCGCATAACACCTTTCAAATTTGAAAATATGTGGCTTCAAAATGAGAACATTAAGGATTTAGTGAATTATTGGTGGAATATCAAGGTTCAGGGATCTGTGATGTCCAAAGTTTCTAGGAAGCTTGTTAATATCAAGAGAAATCTTAAGGGATGGAACAAAACCTGTTTCAGGAATATCTTTGAGTCTAAGAGTTCTTTGGAGCAGGGATTGTCCTCTCTCTAACTATCCATGGATGGTGTAAGTGCAAACAGGATCATTGAATGCCAAGTCAAAGAGAAAAAGCTTCTTTTTGATTATCACAATATCCTTTTCAAAGAAGAAATATTTTGGAAACAAAAATCTCGGATTGCATGGTTAAATGAAGGGGATAAGAATATCAAAATTTTCCACATTTCTTCCTTGAAAAGAAGATGCATTAATAGGATATGTAACATCAAAGGGATAGGGAAATCAATTCTTGCTGATTGTACAAAAAATTCTAGAATTCTTGAGTGACACATAATCCTTATATTTAATAGAATAACTTTAAAGTATAAGAATATAAAATGTAATACAAAGGTGAATGTAAAATATAATGAATACAACATAATTTATTTCTACTTCTCAATGCACTAGAAGAAATCATAGTTCACATAGCGCATCACATTTCTTAACTCTGAATTTCAAAAATCTAGCCCTTATGATTGTAAATGGCTTGGATTTCCAAACCTAAGGTCCAGACATGCAAAACAATAGAACCAAACCTGTGAGAAGAAATGATTTACACAACACCTAGATTCCACCATGAATTCCATCAGGTACTCTTTTGTATCATTGCATAATAATTATATAAATGTTTTGATATATATTTTAATTTATGAACAATATGATATTTTCTTCCTTATGATATGATTACAAATGATTAAATGATCTTTTCTTCCTTGTGATATGATTACGAATGATAAAATTACATGAACATCCTCACATATCAAATTTCATAGGTAGTTCTTATTTACTCTAATTTCCAAGGGGCACTAAATATGGTCACAAACTAATACTTATTAAATATACACATTACATTTAAAACAAAACATCATTTTTAAAAAAATATGTCTAACTTATGGCGAACTCTCTGTTTTTTAGGTATGCTCAATATAAAAAAATATTTAAACATATTTATTCAAAAATTACAAAAAAAACTCATCATATCTGTGGTGATGTCTTCATACTTTCTAGAAAATCATGTACAAAAATAGTTTAAGTTCCTATAAAAAAGGCTTAACACGACCACTTATCCTCTATGTTGTTTTTCAAGAAAATGTACACTACTTTAAAAGTCCCTTATTTGACCCACTCAAGATACACAATTTTCATAATTAAAAAAAAAAGATTCAAAATGCTACATTTTTTATTACTATTTTTTTTATCGTAGGTATCTCAAATCATCCAATAGCATTATTTTCAAAAAAACTATTTTCATCTTAGGGCCCCATTTTCTCCACCATTTCTAGGCATATACCCTGATGTATCATCATTAAATTACCATAGACAAATATAATCATTATCAACTTCAATATTTTTAAAGCCCTTAAACATTATTACAAGTGTATCGATATTGTGGACACCATTTTGTGATTGGAGGAGAAACTTTGAAATATATTTTCCAACATTTTTAGATTTGGCACAATTTTGGGTAAATAAGAAACAAAATCAATTCATATAAAAGGATATAATATCCACAATCTCCAAAATAACAAATTCATATAGAAAAGGACAACTCTTGTCATCAATTATTCAAAAAAACTATTAGGACACGAGATACATGCCATAGATTTCAAAAACTCATTATACTCTTGATTTTTTTACCTTTCGCATGTCCTCAACAAATGTATCCAAGTTTGTAGAAGAAGTGCCCCCTGGCTTCACTGCCTTGGCTGCTACATCCTTGAGAATTGTAATATTTCGTAGCATCTCCTTTCCTATAAAACCTTCTATCAAATCCTTTAGTGTATTCTCCACTTCTTGCTTAGTTACCAATTTTAATCCATTTGCGTCAACACCTTCAAAATCTAATCCAACCTTCCAAACATCCTTGGCAAATCGACAATTAATAAACTGATCAGAAAAATAAGGCCATCCAATCATAGGAACTCCCATGCTAATTGCTTCCAAGGTGGAGTTCCATCCATTATGTGTAAGGAATCCTCCAATGGAAGGGTGGGAAAGGACCTGCAAGTAAAAAAAACTTAAAAGAGGGTCAAATGTTTCTAATAGTATATGTTGATTGGAAGATTTTTTTTCGATTTAAAATTAAAAAATAATAATAAAATATTTTGGGGTTATGATTAAGTCAATAACCATTATTTAGATGATTTCATAGTGTTTGACCTATTTTTATTTGGTATGTATAGTGTTTGAAAATGGACCCTATTTCTCAAGCAAAAATTTCATGATGGTTATCCATTTAATGTTACATTTCAAATGGTAATACATTTTCTAGTATGGAAGGGATTATTTTAAAAATAAACATTATAATATCTACTTTTATACATGTCATAATAAATATATTTGAGCTTTCTCACACAACATATATGGTAAAAAATAAATAAGCAAATGTATACCTTGAAAGTTAAAACATGTTTAGTCTATAAATCACTTTAAAAAATTATGGTTAGTTAAATACAACTTATCATGTTTAAACCATAGAGATATTGCTAATTGAGGATACTAGTTTGATATATATTTTAATAAATATGTTTTAAATTTCCCTTGCAACACATGGTATAAAATTAGATAAATAAACATATAACCATCAAATTAAGACATGTTTAGTCTATGGATGACTTCAAAAGTTTATGGTTAGTTAAATACAAGCTATCATGTTTCAACCATAGAGATATTTTTATTTGAGAAATACAAGATGTAAGTAACTTAAGATTCAAATTCTTATAAAAGGATAATGGAAGATAATAAATATTCTTTCACGTGTTTAAATTTTAATTACATAGTCTGGTGTAATAAATCATCTTAAATTGGTTTAATGGTAGAACTTGTAATCTTAAGAGAATGATCACAATTTAAATCCAAAAGGAGGTATCCTATGTACACTTATATCCTAACCTTCAAAGGTTTCTAAAGACCATATGTAATAAGGATATAACTTTTATTTCTATTAAAAATGGAATATTATAAAAACATAAAAATACGTTTTAAGAGGGTGCCAAATAGATTTTTTAAAAGTGCTTTTGGATTTTTGGAAACTATTTAAATAGTAATGTTTTAATATATTTTTTCCATTAAAGAATAAAGATCATAATCCTTTGAACAAATATTTCACAGATGATATTAAGTTCTTAAAAGAATTATCTAAATTATTAAAACTTTACGTCAAAACAATTGGTATTGAATGTCAAGACCATTTTAACCACAAATTAGTTCTAAAACCACCAAGTCATTCTTATAGACATATCCTTCTTGGAGAATTTAATAAATATAATCAATTTCTAATTAAATAATCTTGTAATTTCCATTTGATATTCAAAATTTTAGTGCTATTAGTAGGGTAGTGTACAAAAAAAGTAGGCATTACCTTATAACATTGTTTAATATGTGAATAATTCAAGATTCAATTCAAATAAATTCTATCTTGCTTTAAATCAATAAATCTAATAACTGTTATGTATATTTTATTATGAAATACCC
Source organism: Taxus chinensis (assembly GCA_019776745.2). Lineage (NCBI taxonomy): Eukaryota > Viridiplantae > Streptophyta > Pinopsida > Cupressales > Taxaceae > Taxus > Taxus chinensis. The sequence continues at coordinate 728,995,295 of CM034152.1, read as the reverse complement.
TACCTCCAATTGTTTAGTCCAGCTGACAACTAGGGATCGATCCTTGGTTCGTTCTTTGAATCCTTCTGGTAGCTCCATAGACTTGCCTTCTGCTATATCAGATCTGAGGACCCACAAGAAAGGGTACCCACTACCCTCTAGTCCAAGTGCTAACTCGTGCAATTGTTTCTTTGATTTTATAGCAATGCTGCCGAAGGAAACATATATAACAGATCCCTTTGGTTGGGCATCTAGCCATTGAAGGCATGTTTTATCTTCTTCCCACATACTATACATGGAATTCCTTCCCTCCAAAAAATTTGGAAGAGACACAGGTCCTATTGCCAAAGCGGGGCAACCATTAATGCTGAGACCAGTTTGTGCATCTTTTCCTCCTTCTAGCTCCTCGAAGGTGTTGACTAGAATGTAGTCTGCTATGTTTTGCATGTGGGATTCATATAAAAAGGCACTGTAGATGGTCTCAGATACATGTTGCTCGCGGTAGAAGGAGACTATGTCGGTTGGACGAATAGGTGGGATTTTTCCAGGAAGACATGTGATTAGTTTATCTTTGGATATCAAATCGCCCTCTGCAACAAAAATGCCAATCATATATTAGCAAAGGATTTCAACTCTATTTTAATAAAAAAGTTGTTTTTGTGTTCAAAAGGATTTTCAAAAGGTTATTTGATATTATCACACAAATCTTAAATGTATTTATTTGATGGATATCAATTTTGATGTGTTTTGTTTAGAGTTTTCATATAGTTCTGTTTATTGAATGGTTGTACATCGATTAACAAACCTACTCTTTTTCTATATATATTTTTTTCCCTAAATAGTGATAAGTGGTCTCAATAGATAGCTACACTACAGTATCAATCTTGAAAAAAATCTTTTTAAGGGAAAAAATGAGTGCAAACTAGAACCGTATAGCCTAAAATATCATAACAAAAAGAGAATTAGCATATCACAATCATATTAATGTTAAATTTAAGATTTATCATTTTATTGACAACTCATACTACTATAATTCCCACCAACCCCCTTGAATGTTACTACAAGTGTCGCGTAATGAATTAAATAACAATGTTTTGCCTATTTAGTAATACAATAAAAGATGGACGTGCAAATGAAAAATGAAAAATGAAAAATTCAAAATAGATCATCCTTCAAAGTCAATGTGGGTTTCATCCATTTGCAAGACATAAACCTATGTGGAATGTAGTAGTAAGGCGCATGTGTGGGACATGGTTCACCGTGGGTTCCAAGGATGGGTGGAATGGAGTGAACACCACTACTCGATGATGAGTCGGGGATTCAGATCAAGGTCAGCACACAATTGAACCAAGAATCAAACTCATGGGTCGCCAATGGTTGAGCCAAATATTTGATTGTATTGGCTGGAAGAGTCTATCCATCACATGTATTTGTAAGGCTGATTGGTCAACCAACCTGTACGCTGTCTACCATTTCTTGAGGTGGATTTATCATTGGTTGGTTGACCAGTTAAACTTACAAACAAATATGATGATTAGACTTTCGGGGGTTAACAACAGATCAAACCAAAGGTTGGACCCGGGAATTTAATACAGGTAACCGTGAACACGAAAACGATGGTAAAACAACATAAACAAAGAGAAAACTATAGACAAACTTGCAACTTGAAGAAAGCGAAGTGAAGTCAATAAGTATGGTGAGCAATTAAAGAAATACCTTTGACGGGAATATGGCCTTGGGAAAGCAAAAAGTTAGCGTTGGTCTGAGCAATGGAGTTAGCAGTGCAGCAAGTCCAGAAAATAACTCTGGGAACTCCGAGATTGGCAGCCACCTCAGCCGTGCAGGACATATAACTGTCTGAAACGATGCAGGTGATCGGCGGAACGGAGTACTTATGATCATCTACTGCTGCTGCATTACTCAGAACACCTTCCAAAAACGGGGGCCCAAACTTTGCAGAGCAAGAAAAAGGGCACCCAGATCACTAGTCCGACCGTGCTCTTCCGGTAAGCCATCCGGAATCGACACAAACCGAAATTTGAAGCCCCTCTCTGCCATTTCACGGTCACGTGCCGCTGCGTCTACGGAAGCCGCTCTCAAAAGGCGTCCCTTGATCCATTCAGTAGTTACGAAAGTAATGAAGAATCCTCGCATGGCCAGCAGCTCTGCAAAATTCATGAGAGGATTGACATGGCCTTGCGCAGGAAATGGCACGATTACTGCGTGCAAACTAGAAGCCATTGCCAGCCTTATTTTAATGACTAAAATGGGTGCATAACTACTACTCTTATAGACGAAGGTGCCAACTGTTGTAGCACCTTAGCCAGAATTTTTATTTTGTCGTCCAGTCATTGGAAAAATTAAAAAGAAAATGCTCAGCGAATATAAAGCCAATCGTGCCATATTAGCTGAGGTACCATAAGATTAATTAATTTTTGCAATTTGTAATTATGCAGAAGGTTGTTTTCCAGTTAGAAAGACGAAGCAGATTCCGTGAGCTGTATTAAGGACTTTAAAATAATCACAGCCGTCCAAGTTAAACAGAGGTGGTTCACCTGATTCAGGCATCCTGTTGACTTCCTGTTGGTTAAGCTACTGTCTTACCAACTCAGCTCCAGCCAGACAGATGTAGTTATACAATGTCAAACTCATATATTAAAAAACAAAATTCCGCTTATGATGTGACATCTTGCTGCGGGACCCACCCATATATGGACATACATGTTTTTCATGAAGGCATGCATGTTAGATGGTGCAATTTATCTAGAGAATAGTTGTCGCCTACAAAATTCAAGTTCAACAAAGGATATTTCATATAATCATTGCTCGAGATTGCCAAGAGGAATTTTATTTTATTAAACTCGTGGGTTACAAAATGTTGATCGTTCCAACCTTCTTTGGCAGGTGGCCTAGATGCCCTGTTTTTGACCCATTTTCACTGGATTGTGGGATCATTTTCAGGTTTTGATTCCTCTATTTTAGCACGCCCTTCCTCCACATATTTTGCGAGGGATGACAACAGTTGTTTCCAATACACATATTGACTAGAACGAAACCCCTCAAGCTCATATTTTCAAGACCGATCATTTTGGTATTGTAGAATTTTAGGGATTATTCTAATATCTCATTTTTAAAATTCCAGATCTAGACAGAGCTTACACATTCTAGATCTAGCCTATTCCACCTAGTTTCTAGCACAAAAATCAGCCCAAATATCCAAATACAAGCTAAGTCATTCTTATCTCACTATTGCTTACACTTTCTTGTTTCTTGCATGATAGATCTTACTCGTTACTGTTATATTCATTTGATCTAAGTCCTCTGATAAAGATTTAAATTTATTTATATCATAAGTGAAGGGAACACAAAGTTACAGAACATCGTCATATAAAGGTCCAATATTATACATAAGAGGGGGAAAATGTATAGAATAAAGGCAAGACCATACGGTCCTAGAAAGAGACAATTTCTAACTACATTATTAGAAAAAAAAAATCATCTTTACGTTCATATTTGATTATTCACCTAGTTTGAACATCTATATCTCGTTTGTTCCACTATGTACAACTAAGTCTCCATGTTCTCTTGTGTTTTTGACCTATCATTAAATCATGATAATTATTGCAAGTATCAATGTGTTATTATGGACTATGCATGGTTAATTATAAATGAATTAATTCTAATAACACTAAATTATGAACCCTTGAATCTAATATATTTTTTGCACAATGCATCTCATATATATTTTTAGGGTGTAAACATTTAGTGAACCTAACTCTTGACTGAATTTATCACTTAGCTCAAACCCTAGTTGCCCCGGGGGTTTCTCCTTCCTCTTTGGTTTCAATTTTATCAATATTCTAGGGTTTTTATTCATATTTAGTTCTTATTTATTTCTATGGCGCACCCTAAATATCATTTTCACAATTTTCCCTTCAACTTCATGGTAGGTCCTTCCTTTTGGGAATTTGTCTAGGGTTTCTTATTTCTCAAAAAAAATTTGATCACATATATCAAGCATAACGAATCTATTTTCAAATTCGTCGGATATTTTCCTTCATTTTAATAAATTAAATACAAACCTATTTATTGGGCATAATTTTTAGCATAATTTTTGTAATTCTAAAATTTCTATTTTTAGTAATAAGGGCATAATAAAAAAAATATAAATTTTAAAAAAATCTTCGAAGGGTTTTTCTCCTCACATTTATATTATATAATACCTATTTTGGTCTTTTAAAACTGACTTTTTATTTTTATAAATGGTCAGCTTCTTAATTTGATGACGAATACTTTTTGCTAAACATCACTTTCGAGTCCTATTCTCTATGGTCTCTTAACTTTTCCCCTTCCATTTACTGATTAGTGTATCATTTATTCTCCTAATTGGAGGATTTTATATTATTTTGTGCTATCATGGCCCATACTAGAGATTCCCAAGTTTCCTTTTGTGATTTGTTTCACCATTATCCTACATCTAAAGATATCCTTTTAGAACTATTACAAAATAAAGGCTTCATGTTGATACAAAATATTTTCATATGTATCTCATCTAATGCTAAGGAATCCTAATTTTCAACTCCTTCTATTATCAATAGTGACATCTTTCATAAGGCTATCTTAGAATATATTCAAATTTTATACCATGATTTTCAAGTATAATGTCAAGCTATTAGTACTAAGATCAAATCCCTTAAGGATTAGATAACACATCTAAATAATCCCCAACACACACGTGTTAATTATGTCTTGATACATCATGATCACTCTACATCTGAGGATAAAGGAAATTAATGTGATACGACCGATGTACATGATGCATCTGCTCATTTAAGTGAAGTTGAGTTCCTACATAGAAGAAACACTTTGTATTCTCCCAAAAATCAATCTAAAATACTAAGTCAACCACATTAGAAAGTACCACCTTGGTTTTACAAGAGCACTACAAAAGTGTTAGATAACATGATATTCTATATGATCTAATCGATAACAAATTAATATGTTTGATACCTAACCATTATTATACCCCATATATGATTGAAAAAATAAAAGAAAAACCATTATGTAATAACCATGGAGTCAAACATACATCTTGTAAATAATTGCTATGACTTACAAAAACAATACAAATTGAGTGTAAGGGTTTTATTTCATTTGATTCGTGATATTCTCATATATATCCTATGTAATCATCTCACACACCTAATTCTACATGGTTACCTAAGGCTACAACAACTATATTGGATGAGAATAATATAATACTAAGCTATATAACTTAATCTATATCACAAGATCCATCTAGGCTCTCAAAGAGGATAAGAAAGAAACACCTCCTTTTGAAGTGTCAATATTAGTACAAGAATCACACCACATTATTGTGCAAAATTATAAGAAACCAATATGCATTGAACAAGAAATGTTGTAAAGGTAGTGGTGTGAGAAACACAATCTTGAACAAGAGACAAACACTGCTTATGGATACAAAGCAATTAGAGTGTACACAAGAACCCAACGGGGAAAAACAAAGATGAAATTAATGGATAATACTTATTTACCATTTCTCATCAATTTTTATGTATAAGATGACTTTGATACTGACGATAGTGATGCCGAGAAAATTGATATGTCTAATGAGCCTTTGCACGAGGTGACTATTCCTCCCCTTGATTGTGATGATCATTGGCTTATCCATAATAGTATAAGAACTTACCATATTTATCATTCTAAATTCAAATCCTTTTCCACTAATATTGGTTGGTATATTACTCATCTTGAAAATTCAATAAGATAGCTCTTATTTTGATCTTTCTAGTTTTGAAAACATACTTCTATTGTACATGTTTGTTCTAATGGATCTCTATCTAATTATTTCAATATGATTATCTATTAATGGTCTCCTAATATTCACTAACAAATAACCCCTTCTCCTATGGGTATATAGGGATCTCCCTTCCTTCTGTATTAAAAATAGGTTTCCTCACACTATACATGCTCTTTTGTACAATAATAAAAGCGATTGTTCCAATTATTTTGCTAATGCTTCTAATGTTATCCATACTCATCACATGCTACATGCACAATTCCACAAATAATATCCAACTAATTCAAAAAAAATGATTTCAACGCACAAATCAAAATCGCTATCAATAAAATTTAATCTCATGTGACACAATTCTCTAATCGCAAATTTTATCCAGAGTCTTCTACTCATACTGGTTCTAGTGGGTCTCTCTCCCCTCAATATTTTACTAGGTCTCATATATCACATGTTTTGACTCCTATAAAACTTATACATCATTATATTTGTTCTCTTATGACATATGTGAGGCAAAATCCTCCTTCACCCTGGTGGGGTGTGATGTAGAAGCATCGCCATGGAGCTTGGAGAGAACAATGAAGTCTAAATAATCCTATGAAAGGCATTAAGCATAAACTAGGAATTGTCAAAGTTCCCTCCCTCCATGTTTGTATCAAGTTCAAGTTAAAATTTGAATGTACATTGTCATAGTGAATGTGAAATCATTTTAATTAGGGGTAAATTGTTAAGGTTGACTTGGTAAAAGAGTTGTTATAGGTCAAATAAGGTCATGAAGGCCATGTCATCATGTGGAGATTACTATGTACGTGCTCAAGTGGAGTTGTAGGGTGATTCTTATCCCCTTTACATGTTTAGTAAGTTGTTGAGTCAAGATAGGATTGTTGAGTCCATGTAGGAGTAGTTGAGGGTTTGTAGGAATAAGACTAGGAGTATTCTAAGATAGACAAATTCAGTCTAAATAAAAAGATTCGAGCTCAAGGAGAGAAGAAGAGTGTGAATTCAATGTAATAAGAGAGATATGAAGTTTCAATAACATGGAAGTATCTGTATTTTGTAAAAATTGGCATGTTTTAGTGGACTGTGTTGAAGAAATGCAACAGAGCAGTGGGTCTTAAACCCTCAACAACATGTATACGTTAAAATTCTCTTGACTGTCAAGAAGAATATAATCTACAGGAGCTAAGGAGAATCTACATAATTTTTGCAAGTCTTGAAAATGTCTGATTTGATTTTTATAACAATTTTCTCCCTCTCAGACCCGATATAGGGCTTGTAGTATCTTTTTGTTGCATCGATCAAATTATCTACAAGTTTTAGATTATCTTTGTCTTGATATGATATAGCAATTCTATAGATCTCATAGTGATTAGAAAAATACAGTCAAAGATATATTTAATAGTTATTTCGAGCTTGAAATGGATAACATAGTATACAAATTTTGAAGGAAAAAGGTATAGTTTGGCATTATTGTTGATTTTCATGACCCTAGATTGGGTATGAAGGTAGAGTGATATCTAAACTATCAGTTGAAGTGATCTTGGGGTATAGGTTTGAACAAAAATGACACCATTGAATATAAAACTGACTGTACATGGTCAAATGAATATCCTAGAGTGCAAGAAAAGGTCATAATGAAAGGAAGCTGGGAAAATTTTCCATAAACCCAGAGAATGGAAGCTTGATATCATCTTAAAAATGATGAGAAAGGTCTATAGAACAGGTGATCATACCATGGAGACCTTCCAATTCCATTTAAGGCCTTGAATTGGGCATATATGAACTATGGAAGCATGAAGGACAACATATTAACAAGGAAGTGGAAGATTATTGCTAGGACAAGAAAGAGGAGTCCAAATATTTATTGTGATGCCTTTGACATGTCTGACTAGGTATGAGTGAGCCTATACCTTCAATTGTAACTTGATTTAACAAGGGAAGTAAAACATAGTAAAGAGGATTCAATTAACATGTGGATGGAGCATGAACAGTCTTGGCATAAGAAGATAGGAGGTTTGCATACCTATAAGGAAATGATAAATATGATTTCTATTTTCCAAGATGATGACTAACACTCTTTGTATCCAATGAAAAGCATGACATGAGAAAAAGGGACCAAAACTTGTACTAAGACTAAACATGGGCAATATTAACATGATTGGTTGATGCTTTGGCATTCCATGCATATGGGCAGAGAGTATGAGGTGTATTGAAGATCAAGAAATTTTTGTATACATTTTGGAGAAGACAATGTGGGGTTAGGAATGTTTATCACTTGTTATAGTTGGTCTTAAATCACTCCATCCACTATTTGAATACAAATATTGGTCTTAAGGGGAATGAAGGTCTGTTTGGTCTCGGGATTGAAGTTAGGACTTGAATCTCCTAGAGTGGGTTCCATTAAATGGGTTGAGTGTGAATTGATTGAGATGAGAGGTATAAAGTGAGAGGATTACTTGAAAGTTTGTATGAAGACATGAATTTGCAGGTCTAGTGCTTGACAAGAAAGACTAAGGACTGTGAGTCCAATAGCAAGAGGAAGTATCATTGTATGAAGATAGGTAGGAGGTTCTACATGGCCTAGCCATATTAAAAAAATGAATTTACATCTTCAACTAATAGGATTGTGAGTAAAAATAACAAAGAGGAAGAGTTTGGAGGACCTAAGGAGTCAAGTTTAAGGTTTTATAATGAACTACTTAGGAAAATTTTAAATGAGAACAATGAGGGAAGTCAAGGACATCACTCAAGTTCCTGTCATTGGTTAGATGATTATAAATCAGTTTTAAATATGCATGGAAGACAGAGATAGGTGCATGAGATTGTCTAAGAAGCCTAAAACAAGTTATATGAACATGCTATGAAGGTGAAGGTGAATGAGCTGATCTAAGGCTGCACTATTTTGGTATTAGATCAGGCCTATGATTTGATTAGTTAATAAGAATATAGATGTTTGTATGATTTTCAATTTTGTTTGATTATGCTAATGATTGAAAGGCAAGGTGATGCAAGGTTATAGGCAGGTGAAGGAGAAAAGAGAGACTACAAATAGTGAAGAGAGAATAAGTGAAATGAAGCCTAAGAAAATATAGCTAACAAGAAGAAGAGTAAGCCAAAGAAGGTTGGCTTGAATGCCACTAGAGCTTGCACAGTGAAGAGTTTTGAGAAATAAGGAAGAGGTAGTTAGAGATATCTAAGAAGGAGCTTGGATACGAGAGAGAAAGAAGACTACAATCCAAGGTGATAGAGACTTGGATGAGAGAGATATACCATGGAAGCTATACCATGGAGACATGTAATTATTTTATTGAAAGAAATGAAGAGGATGAGAGTGGCAGAAGAAAATAAGAGAAAATAAATGAAAAGAGAAAGGGAAATTGTTGATATAAGGAGGTAGATTGAACTCCTGGAGGATAAATTATTAGCAACAAGGATTGAGTATAAGGATGATGAAGACCCTATAGAAGAAGATGGAGTGCTAGCTGATGTAGGATATGAATAATATGATTTCAAACAAGATAAGATGATGGATAGATAGGAAGAGATAAGATTCATGAGTGAAGCATGTGAAGAGTCTTGCAAAGAAGACGAAGAAGGTGATGATGACTGGTCTAGTGAATATGAGGAAGAACCACAAAGAGAAGTGAAGAATGATGAAGTGAAGTCCATTCAAAGGAAATTTTTGGATGTTAATACTATGTTTAAGTTTGATTTTTAGGTATAAAAGGAATCCTTTCCAAGGAATCCATGAAGGATGAAAGATCAAGCAAAGAGTCCAGGATAGAAGGAAAACAAAAGATGCATTTGAAAGCATTCATGCATGAAGGTATGCAACAAGAAAAAGGGAATAAAGATAAAAGAATGAGCATAGAAGACCTTGCAAGAGAGCAGGGATGCATAGTGCCCAAGTGGCTTAAGAAGACAACACCTAAGAAAACATGTGAAGACCAAAGAAGTGCAAGAACATTCCAAAAAGATGCATATGGAGGTAAAGACACTACATAACCAGTTATTATTCCAAGAAGTTGCTGGAAGAAGGAGGTGGATGCCATTTCAAGTGAGGTAAACGAAATGAGATACAAAGGTAAACAAACTAAAATTGATTCATCAATTTACAATATTTCAAGCATGATTAGTGATAGCAATGAATGAATGAATGAATTTTGTAAAGAAGATATGGAATGGTCTAATGTGGAAGTAGGTGAATGTTATCATGAAGGTTAAAGGGAGAAAATGAAGGAAAATGTAGAATTCTTGGAAGAAGTACAACAATGTCTAAATGTTGGACCAAAGTTTGATGAATTTCAAGAAGATATTGATGATTTCTTGTTGCAGGAAGAATTGAAGGTGATAGAATCTTTGTATGCAAGTCAGCCCATGGGTGAAAAAGTTTTGGAAGCATGGAAGGAAGATAAAGAGTAGTCATAAGTTGATGAGGATAAAGAGGTAAAATATTAGAATTTGAAATATTTTTTTAGTTTGATGATAACATGAATGATACAAACCTCATCCAGGAAATGATGAATTTTTTGAACAAAAATAAAATGAGTTTGTTTTATGAGAACATGGAGAAATTACAAGCTGAAGTAAGTGCATTAGAGCATGCCCTTCAAGATGAAGAACTCAATGAGTGTCCTAAACCGACAGATATGGAAAATTTTAGTGAACGGAAGAAGGAAAATGAGTTTCAAGAAGGAATAATTGTGAAAGAAGAAGCATATGCAACAATTGTAGTGGAAAATTAGAATGAAAGGCTTATTTACAAGCCTAGGAATGAAGCAAAGAAATGAAAAAACAAATATGTGAAGACCAAATTGGAATTAGTCAGTGAAAAAACAAAAGAAGAAGGAGAAGAAAAACAACATGTAGTCAATAAAGAAGCTTTATGGCTTCAAAATTTTGTGTCTAAGGTTGCTTTCATTGCTTTGTATGCAGGTAAAAGAGTTGATAAGGTGGATGAAGCTAATGATTACATGGGAGAGCTCTTGAAAAAAAGAGAACATGCAAACCTTGAAGACCTATATGAAGAAGAAACAACAATATGGAGCCTAGAAAATGAGAAACAGACAAGAAGAGGTAAGTACAACAAGAGACAAAGGAGTAAGAAGATAAAGTATAGAGAATACACCAGGAAGATGCAAAAACTAGTATGGTCAAGGAGAACATGTGACCCAAGTATAACTCAAGAAAAATGAATACTAGAAAAGAGAGAAAAAGTTGCTCAACACAACAAGTCAAACCAATTACTGTCATTTAATGAAATTAGAAAGCTTATACCAACATTGAGATCATGAATTTTTGAGTACATATGTGACAGAGATGAAAGAGTTATGAATAGAAGAAACTAGGTCAATGAACAAGAAAAAGATGAAGACTCATTAGCATGAGCTCATGAAAACGTTCAAGATGGATAGCCTGATGCAGGAGCATCACCATGGAGCTTGCAGAGCACAATGAAGTCTAAATAAGCCTATGAAAGGCATTAAGCATAAACTAGGAATTGTCAAAGTTTCCTCTCTCCATGTTTGTATTGTTCAAGTTAAAATTTGAATGTTCATTGTCATAGTGAAAGTGAAATCATTGTAATTAGGGGTAAATTGTTAAGGTTGAACTGGTAAAAGAGTTGTTATAGGTCAAATAATGCCATGAAGGACATGTCATCATGTGGAGATTACTATGTACATTCTCAAGAGGAGTTGCAGGGTGATTCTTATCCCCTTTACATGTTTAGTAAGCTGTCGAGTCAAGATAGGATTGTTGAGTCCATGTAGGAGTAGTTGAGGGTTTTTAGGAATAAGACTAAGAGTATTCTAAGATAGAAAAATTGAGTCTAAATAGAAATATTCAAGCTCAAGGAGAGAAGAAGAGTGTGAATTCAATGTAATAAGAGAGATATGAAGTTTTAATAACATGGAAGTATAACTGTTTTGTAAAAATTGGCATGTTTTAGTGGACTGTGTTGAAGAAATGCAACAGGGCAATGGGTCTAAAACCATAAATAGAATGTATACGTTAAAATTCTATTGAATTTCAAGATGAATGTAATCTACAGGAGCTAAGGAGAATCTACATAATTATTGCAAGTCTTGAAAATGCCTGATTTGATTTTTATAAAATTTTTCTCCCTCTCAGGTCCGATATAGGGCTTGTAGTATGTTTTTGTTACACCAATCAAATTGTCTACAAATTGTAGATTTTCTCTATCTTGATATGATATAGCAATCCTTTAGATCTCATAGTGTTTAGAAAAGTACAGTCGAAGATATATTTAAAATTTATTTCGAGCTCGAAACAGATAACACAATGTACAGATTTTGAAGGAAAAAGGTATAGTTTGGCATTATTGTTGATTGTCATGACCCTAGATTGGGTATGAAGGTAGAGTGATGTTTAAATGATCAGTTGAAGTGATCTTGGGGTATAGGTTTGAAGAAAAATGCCACCATTGAATATAAAACGGACTGTACAAGGTCAAATGATTGTCATAGAGTGCAAGAAAAGGTCATGTAATGAAAGGAAGCTGGTAAAATTTTCCATAAACCCAGAGGATGGAAGCTTGATATCATCTTAAACATGATTAGAAAGGTCTATATACCAGGTGATCATACCATGGAGACCTTCCAATTCCATTTAAGGCCTTGATTTGGGCACATATGAAATATGAAAGCATGAAGGGCATAGTATTAACAAAGAAGTGGAAGATTATTGGTAGGACAATCAAGAGGATTCCAAATATTTATTGTGATGCCTTGAACATTTCTAACCGGGTATGAGTGAGCCTATACCTTCAGTTGTAAATTTAATTAACAAGGGAAGTAAAGAATATTAAAGAGGACTCAATTAGCATGTGGATGGAGCATGAACAATCTTGGCATAAGAAGATAGGAGGTTTGCATACCTATAAGGAAATGATTTATGATTACTATTTTCCAAGATGATGACTAGAACTCTTTGTATCCAATGAAAAACATGACATGAGAAAAAGGGACCAAAACTTAAGACTAAACATGGGCAATATTAACATGATTGGTTGATGCTTTGGCATTTCATGCATATGGACAGGGAGTATGAGGTGTATTAAAGATCCTAATATTTATATACATTTTGGAGAAGCCAATGTGGGGTTAGAAATGTTTAGTACTTGTTATAATTGGTCTTAAATCACTCCATGTACTGGTTGAATACAAAAATTGGTCTTAAGGGGAATGAAGGTCTGTTGTGGTCATGGGATTAAAGTTGGGAATTGAATCTCCTAGAGTGGGTTCCATTAAATGGGTTGAGTGTGACTTGATTGAGATAAGAGGTATAAAGTGAGAGGATTACTTGAAAGTTTGTATGAAGATAAGAATTTGCAGGTCTAGTGCTTGACAAGAAAGACTAAGGATTGTGAGTCCAATAGCAAGAGGAAGTATCATTGTATGAAGATAGGTAGGAGATCCTACATGGCCTATCCATATCAAAGCAATGAATGTAGATCTTCAAATAAAAGGATTGTGAGTATAAATAATGAGGAATATTTTGGAGGACCTAAGGAGTCAAGTTTGAGGTTAAACAATGGACTACCTGGGCTAAAGGTAAATGAGAAAAATGAGGGAAGTCAAGGACATCACTCAAGTACTTGTCATTGGTTAGATGATTATAAATCAGTTTTAAATATGCATGGATGACAAAGATAGGTGCATGTATACAATGGAAGGTATGAGGCAAGATTGAAGCCTAGAACATGATATGAAGGTAAAGGTGAATGAGCTGAGCTAAGGCTACACTAGGGTGGCCTATCTCTTGATGAGGCCCTTCTCCATTAGTTCTTATGCTACCCCAATTTCCTAGAAATCATTATTTTTAAAAATAAAAAAGCATTCAGATAATCACATAATTTACAAGAATTCACATATGTGTGAAAATACAAAATCAAGACATATTCATGATTTGATTGGATAGCTAGTTACTTTACATATGTTGTTTGTCATGTTGGCTTGATAAATAACATTATTTTTTATATTCTCTTTACACACATTGAGGTATATTGAACGTGATATAGGAAATACATAAAGTGACACATGATGAAAGGTTTTGAATTTGTCCCTTCCTAAAGATACTAATATTTATGTGCATCTATATTAGACCTTGAAATTGACTAAGTCCCAAGGAAGAGGTCAACGCATGCAAGAGGTAGTAAAGAAGGAAGATGCTCAGGATAAAGCACATAAGGGAAAGGCACGGAGGAGAAGAGGTTGGTGTGTGCAGAAGTAGAAAGTTTTAGGGACTTAGCCATATTTTGAAGAAGTTGTCATATGAGAAATACATGAATAGCCCGAGTAGGCATGAAAAATGGATAAGGTACCAGCCTGGAGCCTTGGAGGTCAAGAAAAGAATATTCCATCTAAGGAATATTCCCAGGATGATCATTATAGGTAGTGGAGGAATTTACAATATGACATAGGCGTTCGACCATGGATGACCACACTTCCACTTGACATATGATTTGTTCATGAAGGAAACCAAGGCGGTGCATCCATATCCTATTTAAAGGAGTGTTTGGGTTTGAAATAGGGGAGGAGGAGGGAAATAACGAAGTGTTGTTAGGATGATAGTAGGGTTAAAGAGGGTTTTAGGTGGTAACGAGGTGTTGTTGGAATACTTGAAAGGATGCTATTGAGCATATATGCATGGGTTTAGGTCTAAACAAGAGTTGTAATGGTTAGAATAGGTAAGAAATCTCTCTCTATAGATTATTTTTGTAGGGTTTAAGATAATATTCCTTGATGTATTCGGTCTGTATGACCCTCATAATGTAATGAGGCCACTGTAAATGTTTATAAATCAATATATGTGTGTGATTTTGGTTATTAATGTTCAAGAGTGTGAACCCTTGTGTTATTCATATTATTATGGGTCAAATCTAGTTTTATTATTCTTATTTACAATGTTCATTCCCATTTATGATGCATTAGTGCACAGATCTATTATCTGTATCTTCTATTTTTGAGTGAGTGTTATATTTCCTCTCTTGTAACTCATTCTCCATGAATGAAAAATCATTCTCACAAAGATCACATAAAGGAGGGACTTGGCACCCGTGCGTGCCTTAGGTGAGTTCCCATCACACACTGGGTGTTAGGATGACATGCTTGGGGTAGAAAGGAGGTACATGATGAAATGACTACATTTTGGATCCATTTTCGGGACCTCTTTTCAAAGGTGTTGTGAGAATGAGGTGTGATGATAGAGTGCTTGAACTTGGAAAACATCAAAGCATGGATTAAAAGCACAGAGGATGAGTTTTATCAGAGATTTAAGACTGGACCTAAGTTTGATACACGTAAATGGGTAGAGGACCACATGTATCATGAGTTTTATGAAACATTATTTTGTTGTTTCCTAGTGGAGTTGTATGAATGAATTTCAACATATGCATCTAGGTCAAGTTGGTACTATAGACCTCATGTATGGACCTAAGATGAGTATCAGAGGTTGCATGATGTCGATCTGACCTAGACCCATGTTGTTCATCACTGGTGGAGTAGAGTGGTGACTAGATATACCTTGGAATACACTATTTCTACATATTCTTGTTTGGAGATTGCTGAGTTAGATTTCTTGAGGGAGCCTAGAGGATCGTTCTTACGGGCTATTCCACTGGCTATTAAGATCTTGGCTATTAATTTGAGTTTGGAAGCCTTTCCCATGGATCGCTAAAATATTGCTAGGTGCAGGGCGTGGAAGCTAGTGTGGTGAAAGATGGAAGATCCTATGAAGGAGAAGGAGAGATAAGAGAGGTGACTCAAGTATGATGAAGCATGAGAGAGGGAGTTGAGGAGGTAATGCGAGGTTGTAGGAGTGATGGAAATATGGAGGTAGATGTTATGGGAAGGATTTGAGGTCTGCGCGGAAGGCATGGGACCCGAGTAGTCTGTGTTACCCCATATTGAAAAGCATAGGAGAATTAACCCCTAAGCATCTAGTGAGAGTTCATCGCTCGAAGAAAGGAGAGTCATAGGTGTGCCTATTGGCCCACCTGGTGACCATACCTAAGTGCTTAGCCTTCCAGTTTTTGAGGAAAATGTTTCTCATTCAGTTGTTTATGGTGTTGATATTGGTGGTCAAGCAACACCTAGGAGGTATAATGTTTCATTTGGTACATCTTTGGATGAACAGTCATTTCTTGTATTCGGAGGTATCCTGTCTGGTATGACATTTGGGTAAGGTGTGGGTTCACAATTTTTGGGTATCACATCTAGAAGTGGCACGGGAAACAAATCTGGGAGTGGGTCAACTTCCTAGACTATCGGTGTGCAATTTAGTGTGGCGATTGGTTCGTAAGGAGAAGCTGTGTTAGGCCCCTTACCTAGGATAGGAGGAAGATCTAGAGGAGTTGGCACTAGTGGATCTAGTGGTGCTAGAGGTGGTGGAAATATTAGAGGTGGCCAAGGTTCTGGATCTGGTGGGAAAGGGCCTCAATAACCTCAGCATGTATTTTTTGAAATGTCTTTGCATTTTACTTATTACAAGGATGTGGAAGATGCTGCATAGCATGTGAAAAAATGTGAGTTGATATGGCACGCGAAGGGTATCATTGCACCAAAAAGGAAAGCAAGTCAGTTTGTAATTATGTTGCAAGGGTGTGAATATAGTTGGTATAGGAAGTATGATCCACACCAGATGTTGGTGAATTACATCGCGTTGCGTGATGAATTTTTAGTGGAGTTCCACATCCTTGAGTTTGAACAAAAGAGCATTAGCGTGTTGAAGGAAATCCAACAAGGGATGGAAGAAAGTGTGTAGGAGTATGACACATGCTTTAAGACTCTTCTATTAAAGTTGTCTTATGATATCCACCCATCTTAGCATTCTTAGTGGTTTGTCGGAGGGCAGATCACTCTGTTCAGGAGGGCACTTTCACATAAGACCTTCAAAGATCCACATGAGGCCCTGGAGGATACCTTGCATGTTGAGGTAGTAGGAAGCATTGATACATGAGTTGATCCATTCCTAGAAGCCCAAATTGCTGCAATGGAAAAACAACTAGATAAATTGTTTGCAAACTCGAATTATGAGACTTGCTGTAGGCTATGGTGTACGAATTGTGAAGTAGAGGGACATACAAAGGATAGTTTCCCATGAAGTTCGGTTCATGCCATATCAGTGGACTATGAGATTTTCCATGAATAATATGATGCAAGTAGGTGCCCACTTCTGTAGCATGTAATTAGGAAGAATATATATTGTTATTACAAGATTTATACCTCTACTACTCATGACACCAAGAATTGTAGATTGATTGACCAGATACATGATGCCATTGATACTGGTGTGTGCTAGACCAACATTTCCATTAGTTCCAAGGATGATGGTCATCATTATGAAGGGCACGCAGATGAAGGAGGTCATGGAAGACGCTTTAGGGGTGGATTCTAATTCTGTGGCAATCACGGAGGAGGGAGAAGTGAATTTCCTCGTGGAACCTTTTATAGCTATGGATCTACAAAACATTACAAACGCGAGTTTCCTAATTTGTTGTAGTTCTATTGGTGTGGGAAAAAGCACAAGTATGAGGAATTCCCAAAATTGTAATGGGGTCCATCCCATTTGATTCCATGCATCCAAGGTGATAACATTAACTTCTACACCTGTCTCAATCAAAATATTATTCAGGAGCCATCCATCAACAACTGCATTTAATGTAATCTCCTTATCATAGTCAAGACTGTGTGGAGGCATATTAACATGCAAAACCTACCTCTCATGCTCTCCTCCAGTGCTTGGTACTTTTTCTCTCAACCACTCTCCTAACATAGGGATGATATTCTATTGTTTTAGCATCTTACACACCTCCCTGACTTCATCTAAATCCTTCTGTAGAGATTTAGCAATCCTCTTCTTCTCTAACTACTCCGATTGCTCCTTCAAGCACTCGATCTCTCCTTGTAGGTTTTGAATAACATCCATGGTTTCCTGATAAACTTCCTTCTATTGCGTAGGGTCTGGATACTTCCCATGCACCAATTATTCTCTTGTAACCAGTGGTCTCTACTTTGGTATTTCCCTAGCGTGCACAACCTTAGCTCATGTTGTCACCAGTTTAGGTTCTAAATATGACCCACGTACCACCCTTGGCATCCACTATTGATCATCGTGCTTTATGTTCACCATCCCATTACAACCATCTTTAAATGTGATGTATATGGATAAAAAAATAAAGGTGATTCCCATTGGTGTCTTAAAGGATGCTCCCATTACCATCCAAGGGAAAAAATTCACTGGAGACTTTGAGGTCTTGGCACTTTCCAAGGTGGATAAATTTCTAGTGTTACTTGGGTGCCCTTGGTGTTACAAGAAAAACATTGAATTATGGTTCAATAAGGGCTATATCAACTTTGAGAATAAGGAGGAATGTGTCATCATTCCTCTGATGGATGGGAAGTCAACACCCTATATTAAGCCCTTAGGAGAAGAAGACCTAGATAGAATCTATGAGCGCACTATTAGGGACCCTGAGGTTGTACAACCAACAAAAGAAGGTAATATTCAGTGGGAAGACACTCAATCTATAAGTGATACAACTTTTTTGGCATCTAAAAATTGGGCACACAGGACATATGAGTTATTCAGAAGGAAGTTAAAAGGATCTGTGATAAGATAAAAAAAGGAATGCTTAGTTAGGAACCTGGGAGGAAAATAGTTGTTGAGTTACACTAGGGGAAGCAACCCTCATGTTTTCCTATGAGCAATGGAAACCCAATGGAGATGTGAGATCGAAAGGAGAAGTATTCTTAGCTATACATTGCTTGAGACCTTAGCACATTGGTGGGTAACCCATCAAGATAAAATTCTAGAGTGGTGTGAGGTGAGAATCATGTTATCGGTTAGGTTTCTATGCAGCAATGCACCCACTGCTATACAATACTATCATGGGAAGAAACCTACCTCGTTTCATGTACATGAATGTGAGAAGGCATGGATGGAAGGCACGAAATCCTTACCTCCATATTTATTTGTAAATAAGCTTTACTCCACCTTACAAAGCTGTGTGTGCACATGGTACATTCATTCAAAGCTGAGCCATCAGACAAGAAACTAGAAGGAGTTGACGACTGATCTCATTCAATATTTTGAGCATCGGAGTACTAGCCATCAATAGATAAGGCACTTCAGGTTGTTAAGCACCTGACTATGGGAGATAGTGCCATGGAAGACAAAAAAGTACTGGAGTTGTTGGGAGAACCTGACTTAGAAGTGCACTTCGATGAGGAAGAGTAAGAGGAGGTATAACTTGAGTGCACATGCATGGAAAAAGAGAAAGGAAATTTCATCTACATGATAAATGGTGAAGAGGTGGAAAAATTAGATGTTAACCATACTGTTGGTATGCGCGAGGTTATGGATAGTGTTGATGAGAAAGAGCGGGCTTACCATGAACCCCTAAAAAACAAGAAGGTTAACATTGGCTCGAAGGTGGAACCAAAGGAAGCTACTATTGGAGATTACTGGACAGAAAGGGAGGTTTCAAAGATTATTGATTTGTTGCATGAATTCCAGGATTTATTCCTATGCAGGTACCATGAGCTTAGAGGAGTTCACCACTCCTTGGGAGAAATGAAGATAGAGATAAAGGAAGGTGTGTGCCCAATTCAGAAGAGACCTTATCAAATGAATTTGAATATGTGAGTCATGGTCAAGGAGGAGATTGAAAAGATGATTGCATCAGGCATCATTGAGGTTGTTGAGTAATCAAAGTGGATAAGTCTGATGGTCATAAAAATTAAGAAGGATGGGAGGATAAGGATTTGCATTGATTATAGGGATTTGAATGCGGTGTGTGTAATTGATACTTTTCCAACCCCCTTCATTGAGGAGATCCTAGAAGGAGTAGCCGGGCATGAGATCTATTCTTTCACAGATGGATTCTCAGGATATCATCAGGTTAGAATTTCAAATGATAACCAAGAAAAGAAAACTTTCACCACTGAATGGCGAATTTTTTCCTATACGATCGTGCTTTTTAGACTAAAGAACATGCCTATTGTGTTTTCACGCATTATGTTTTAGGCATTTCAGGACTTCATCCAAAAATTTATACAAGTCTACCTAAATGAATAGGCAATATATGGATTGGTGAGGGACCATTGTGATAATCTAAGACTGATGTTTGAGAGATTCCGACAGTTGAATATATTTCAACATTAAGAAATGTGTTTTCACTACTCCATTTGGAACCCTGTTGAGAGATAACATATGTAAAGAAGGCTTGTTAGTTGGATCATGTCAATGTTTCCATTATTGTGGGTTTGGGGGAGCCTACTAGCCAGAGTGTGATACACATATTCCTTGGGCATACGGGGTATTATTATAAATTTATTAAGGGGTATACCAAGATCACTATGCCATTGGAGGAATTTCTAAAGAAAAAAACTACATTTCATTGGGGAGAGGTGCAACAGATGGCATTTGACACATTGAAGAATAAGCTTATCAATGTGCCCATATTACAATTTTCCTCTCGGGATAAGTCATTCCATGTACATGTTGATGCTTTAGGGATGGCGATTAGAGTAGTATTAGCATAACCTGGAGAAGGGAGTTGCTGACCATCCCTTGTGCTTTTCTAGTAGGAAGCTAACCCCAACAGAACAAAATTATACTACCACAAAGCGTGAGGAATTGTTGATGATTTCCGTTCTGCACAAATTTAGACAGTATTTGCTGGCAACACCTTTTATATTCTACATGGATCACATGGCATTATATTACTTGGTGAAAAAACCCAGCTTGTAAGGGCGCATATGTAGCTGGGTCCTATTATTTCAGGAGTTTGAGTTTATGGTTGTTGTAAAAATGGATAAGATTAATTTGGGGCCTGACCATTTATCAAGGATTGACTCAGGAGAGGATGCACAGAGCATTGATGATACAATGCCAGATGCACAATTGTTTATATTGCAATGCATGCCCTTTGACTTGGAAGATATTTCTATGTTTCTCAAAATGGGTGTGGCACTGGAGGGAATGAAGACTTTGGAAAGGAAGTAGTTAGCCATATGCACCGTGCCCTACATGTTAATTAGTGGAGACTTATACAAGGTAGGCCACGATGAGGTTTTTCTCCAGTGCGTGCTTGAGCATGAGTGCACTACGAAGAGGCTTATGGTGGAATTCGAGGAGCACACTATGTGAGGAATGTAACTGTGTGCATGATCCTCTTAGCTGGCCTTTGGTGGGAGGCAATTTACAAGGATTTTATTGAATATTGTAAATCCTGTGATCATTGTTAGCTTCTTGGTAAGCTAGGAAAAAGGGATGAAATTCCATTGAGACCAATAGCTAGTGTTGAACCATTCAAGAAATGGGAAATTGACTTTGTAAGCCCTATTTCACCTACCACGTGAAGGATGGGTTCTCGCTATATCATTGCTTGCACTGATTATCTAACATGGTTGGCGGAGGTAGCACCTACAAGGGATTGGATGACCACAACAACAAGATTCCAGTGTGAAAATATAATCAACGGGTATGAGTGCCCTCTGTGTTTGACTAGTGACCGAGGTACTCATTTTTTGAATGAGGTAGTCATGATTTTGTTGGCAAAGTTCATGGTAGTTCATGATGAAGTAAAATTAAAGTTAGAAAAGGTTGGGCTTCTGCAACTTTATGAGTTACCCTATTTTGGAAAACCTGAGTGAATATGCGCATAACCCCATAGTTGATTTCTAAGTTCACTGGCTTGATCTACAAAGGGGAGTTACTGGACGATGATTTAAGAAACAAGGAGGCCATTAAGAATAATGTTGATGTGTATGACTATAAGAAGGGTTTGCGGTACTTTGACATCACTGAAATCATCGACCCTGTTATGAGGATGGCCACACGCTTGGTGAAAAAGTTGAATGGGCAGAAGAGATGGATGTAGATAAACAAAGGTTGGTTGAATGTATTTCGAAAGATCTCAGAGGGCACTATTTACAACCTCTCAAATTTTATTGTGGAGGAGATTATTGATTTCTATGCGTGATGAGGAGAACATAATGTTTAGTAATGTCCTCCTTACCTTTGTATTTTTAGAGATTAGAGTGCCTGATGGGCTAGATAAGTTTTTTGTGAGTACCCGGATGAGAACCCCTCTCCTGCAAAGGGGTTTGAAGCTTATACTTGTGACACCATGATGACCACTCACAAGGCACACTTGGAGAAATGGTATAAATAGATACGCAACACATTCAGAGCTAAATGGAGGGTACTAGAAAATTTGCTTGCACTAGTGGATGGAGAAGCTTAATTCATTGTATACCAGTATTTTTGTATTGGTGGGTTTACCTTGACAAATGGCACCAAGGGTCCTTGGTGTAAATTTACCTTCTCCTTCATAACACAATATTTTCAAGGCATGGTAAAGAGGTTTAAAGAAGTGAAGAAACTAAGATTTGATCTAAGTGTTATAAATCAAGATCACTGCGATATGTGCCAGACCTTGGTGTATCCCAAGAAGTATGCCTATGTAGAAAATTATATACCTCATGACGTACACATGATAAAATCATTGACATTTCCTATTACAGGTAGGATGGTGGTAAGGGTGTAGGTGTGGATAAGGCCCAAGTTTGAGAAGGGCGCTTACATTGAAGATGACATCTCTATCCTAGAAGACTCCACCGGGAGGAAGAAGAAAGTAGTAATAAAGAATATAGAATGAGAGGAGATCTCGACAGAGAAGGCACCAAGCATGCATACAGTGCAAACCATAGGGGTGAAGGAGTCAGGCGTGGGTACAAACACATATGTTCAACAGAAAAAGTATCCCATAAGGAAGGATTCACTAGAGAAAGAAGAGTCTCCTAGGAGAAAAGAGTTACTCTGAGAAGGAGTCCCCTATGTTGGAGTCACCAGTAAAGAAAAAGCAAAGGATGGCATAAGGTTCAGACTCAAAGAAGACAAAGAGCATCAAGGATGATGATTCTAAGGAGGAAAATGAAGGGACCATGAAGAGCATGAGGAAGCTTAGAATCCTCTTATGTACAATGTAAATGATTCTGGTGAAGAAGGGCATGAAGAGGAGAAGGATTATGAGGAGGGTGCACATGACAAAGGAGGAAGTGAGGAGGTTAACATGCATGGTCATAGGACCCCGATCCATACCAAGGAGTAGATAGATAACATTGTAGAGAGGGAGGTGGCAGGTATTATCCAACAATTGGTAGAGTAAGAAGTAGAGTGAAGCACCGATGAAGTGATAAGGGAAATAATAGGCAATGCAAGCATGTAAAAGGAATATGGAATTATGGGCGAAGACCCCAACTTAGTAGTTAGTTTCCCCACAGTAGTGCACATGGGTGGAAAGGGCATAGTAGCAGTGCAGGAGAACACCATGCCTTATACTAATGATCCAAGCAAGGTACATATCCGCACACTTCCAAAGTACAATGCCCACAGACCAAATCCTCGGTTGGTCATCTTTTGATGAAGAGAGTTCATACTCACGCACAAAAAAGATGTTATCTTGGGATTTTGATTCCCATGTCGATGAGCCTGAGTTTGAGGTAAATAATGAAACATTGATGGAGACACAGGGTACTGAAGGAATGAACCCCCTTATAAATACTCAACAGCTGTCAGATGAGTAAGTTTTCAATGTGCTCAACAAGGTGTTAGTAGAAGTGGAGATAAGGATTTTTGGGAGAAATGACAGAATAAGAGCCTTAGAGGAGGAACTTGGAAAGAAGAATGAGGAGATCATTGAGAGGGATAGGGAGATAAAGAAAAATGAGTTAATCAATGCGCAGTTAAGGTGTGAGATGAGGGATGAAAAGATGAATGTGTGTGAAGTCCATAAGAAGGTAGAGGCCATTTCAGATGCCATTGTCTTGAAGAACCCATACCTAGCGCCTTCTAAGAAAAAGTATGAGTCAACCATGCATTTCTTAGAAGACTTAGTGTGCATACTCACCATGGAAAGGCAACCACTTGTATTAGAATCAGTGGAAGAAGTAATGTCATGCCAAAAGAAGGAAGATAAGTTGAAGAATGGGGAGATGCTAACTCAGTACTATGAGATCCTTGCCTTAGTGAAGACCGTGACGCAAATGAAAGAAGTTGTATATGACAATTGTGGTGACAAAAACTGAGTAACAAGCATATTAGTTGTCATGCATGAAGCCGATCTGAAATAATTTCAAGAGAAAAATAAGGGCAATACGGAAAAACATGACATGATCTTGGCTAAGGTAGAGAAGAAATCAGAGGCAATTAAAACCTTAAGATTTTTGATTAAAAATAAACTGAAAGAGTTGTACCCCCAAGTCACTCACAGGATGGACACGATGAGAGACCTTAACAAGCATATGGAAAACATTTAAGATACATTGAAGGCTAAGTGGGATGAGATAAGTTTCGAAAAGGTTAGTGCGATGGTGGGTGACTTACTTCAACAAGCACAAAATGATGTGGGTGCTTGGGTTAAGATTGAAGCCCCCATGAAGAAATATTTCCCACTTCTCATGCAACAGTAGCAGGATTCTTTCATTCTTTCATTCTTTATTCAATAATAGATTATTTCATTTTCCATATTCTTTATTCTTTAGTGGAAGGGAAGAGTATTTACAAGGAAAAAAAAACGTGTAGTGTGGGGTAATGTTGGACCCTGAAATTGACTAAGTCCCAAGGAAGAGGTCAATGTGCATGAGAGATAGTAAAGAAGGAAGGCGCTTAGGAAAAAGTGTGCAAGGGAAAGGTGTGCACGGGAGCAGGAAGGTTTAGGAAACTAGCCTTATTTTGAAGAATTTATCGTAGGAGAAACACATGAAAAGCCCGAGTAGGCGTGACAAATGGATAAGGTGCCAGCCTGGAGCCTTGGAGGTCAAGAAAAGAATATTCCACATAAGTAATATTCCCAAGATGATCATTACAGGTAGTGGAGGCATTTGTAAGCTGGAATAAGCATTCAACCATGGAGGACCACACTTCCACTTGGCATGTGATTTGTTCATGAAAGAAACGAAGGCAGTGCATCCAGATCTTATTTAAAGGAGTGCTTGGGTTTAAAATAGGGGAGGAGGAGAGAAATAACAAAGTGATGTTAGGATGCTAGTAGGGTTAAAGAGGGTTTTAGGTGGTAACGAGGTGCTGTAGGAATACTTGCAAGGATTCTATTGAGCATATATCCATAGGTTTGGGTCTGAACAAGGGTTGTAATGGGTAGAATAGCTAAGAAATATCTCTTTGCAGACTATTTTTGTAGGGTTTAAGATAATATTCCTTGATGTATTCGGTCTGTATGACCCTTATGACTTAATGAGGCCACTGTAAATGTTTATAAATCAATATATGTGTGTGATTCTGGTTATTTATGTTCAAGAGTATAAACCCTTGTGTTCTTCATATTATTATGGGTCAAGTCTAGTTTTATTATGCTTATTTACAATGTTCAATCCCATTTATGATGCATCAGTGCACAGATCCATTATCTGTATCTTTTATTTTTGAGTGAGTGTTGTATTTCCACTCTTGTAACTCATTCTCCATGAATGAAAAATCATTCTCACAAAGATCACATAAAGGAGGGGCTCGGCACTTGCGCACTTTCCTTGGGTGAGTGCCCATCACACACTGGGTGATAGCCCAACACACTTGGGGTAGAAGGAGGTACATGAAGACATGACTACATTTTGGATCCATTTCCAAGATCTCTTTTCGAAGGTGTTGTGAGAATGAGGTGTGATAGAGTGCTCACATTAATGGCAGATCATTCTCACAAATTTTACATAAAGAAGGGGCTCGGCACCCACATGTGCCTCGGGTGAGTGTCAAGCGCACATTAGGTGATATGCCGACACACTTGGGGTAGAAAGGAGGTACATGAAGAAATGACTACAATCTATTATACTACATATGTTGTTTTGTTCGATTACAATTACTTTCTTCTTCCTTGTTATGCTTGATTACATACATTATGCATATGCTATCTTTTGAGATAACATAACACATATGTAATTTGTAGTGCTAACCTACCTTGTTTTATTTTATTTTTCACTATTATTTTATATACTTTCTTGTTACATTAATTTCATAGTTGATTTTGTGATTACTTGATTTCATCTTGCATATGGCATGAATGCCTTGATTGTCTTGTGACATTGTGGGTGTCCCATGTTTTGGATCTATGCCTATTATGTATGTATACACTTGCTTATTTATATGTGGCATCAATTACCTATAATCAATTTATCCAAGACACAATCTATGTCCCATGTTTATGAATTTGTTCCTTAATGTGAATATTTTCTATGTTATCACCTATGTTAGCTTGATTTAGTATCTTTTCACTATTTTGCTTACTTTATTCTATACAAAATTACTTTTTATACTATTTCTTGTTGAATGTTGTATGTTTTTTTATTTGTACACCATGGTCTTTACCATATGAAACCTCTTTTTTTAGGAACATATTCCCAATGGTGGCCACCATTACATCATTCTATGTTATCCGAAGTACATTATCATACTTATTTGACATGGTTACATATAATTTATTTTAAGCCACACACTCAAATAATTTATCACATGTTCCTTAAAATAGGGGTAATTCATCATGATATATTCTACATCTATATCTAACTTAAGTAGATCTCATGATACATGCACAAGTTTTTTGTAGGGTATATATTTGTATAAATAAGTAAAAATATTAAAAAGTGGCACAAATCGACATTGGTCAAAACCATACTCTTTATGTCAAGATCATAGTATTTTATAAACCATTCTAGATGCTCATAACCTTGTAGGAATATTATTTAAATTTTATGACAATTTTAGATTCTTACATCTATCTATAGATTTTTGGTACATATTCTAACACAAATGACATAGTTTAGAGAATTATACTGGGGCATGAGTACTTCATCCATTCTCCATTACTCTACTTTGATATAATTTCAGAATAAAAGTTTGGGGGTATTATAATTCTTCTACTTTACATTGCCTCAAAATTTACTTACTCAAAATCATCTATATAACACATAGTGGGGTCATGGTGCAACATTCCTTTTTAAATGTGTGTTTTATTAACAAATTTGGTCCTAGATTCATCTATAGTGGTATGTTCTGTGGAGTTTTGGAAGGTATCAAAGTGTCCAAGTTCTTCGTAGGCTAACCTTCTTATCCTCTTTCACATTTATGAGGGATTATATTAGGGTTTCTATTTTTTTTGATACATGGTCTTCTCTCTTAATGGGGTACCTCGATACCTCTCTCTATCTTCTTTGGTGTTGGGTTGTAATCACTCAACACTCTAGTTTATCCTTTAGGAAAATTAGGGACTAAACACCTCTAATCCTACAATATTTAAATAAAAACCCCAAATATCCAATTTACAATAAGAATGAGAGATTATCCTTCTATAAAATGAATGGGTGTATTCCTTCCATATCTTACATCTTGTTTAATTTAATTATGGCAAGTCCAAATATACAAAAGTTACAAGAATTATTCAAACTTGAGTTATGATTCAGTTTCTATTATAGACATTGACTACACCATGGAGCATGCCAAAACTAGCACATAGTAAGACAAGTATAGAGAAATGATAAAGTGTGTGCATATTCATGTATATTTTTCCATAGAAAATACATTTTTCAGTTATAAAATTAAATAGGGGGAAACTAAGACACTCAAATTTGGTAACTTATCATTTGGAAATGATAAGTTTGGATTTGTTCCCTTGATAAGACAAATTCTCACATTCTAAGTCAAATCAACACATTTATATTTATCTCTATTGACTTTTTTACCTTTACACTTTTATCTGTCATTTATCTAAGAATTATTAATTAACAAATAAGTCATTTATATATTGAATTTATTCCTGAGTTTTAGGTTTTAACTCACTATTTATTTGGGAAAAATCATACATCTTTGGGCCATAATTTACTATGGTCATGGTTGATCTATATGTTCCTATCCAATGTTATAGTCTCACCCCTTTTATCTTACAACTCTATTTTAAAGTTTATTATCTTGTATTTGTTGTTTCATCTTACTAGAGTCATCCAAAAATTCGTAGAAAATTGAGAAGAGAGAGATAGAGAGAGGGAAAATGAAAATCCTAAAATCTGTCCTTCAACCACTTGCAAAAGGTAGTAAATGGAGTGAAATGCTGTTATGAAGTATCCACAAAGTTGTATTTATTGCTTCATTGATATGCACAATCCAATCTATTACAAAATAAGGGCCTGGATCACCATGCAAGGAGTCCACTACAAGGGCCTGCAACACATTGGCTTCACAAAATAATTCTGATAGAGTTTTTCTACTTAAAACTATCTCCTTTTATAATGAGCCCAACACTCCAATTTATAGAAATTTAAGAAGAGAGGGAGAGGGGGAAAATGAAAATCCCAAAACATATCCTTCAACCACTTTTAAGATGTTATAAATGGAATGCAATGATTGTATGTTTCTTGCAAAAGGCTCCCCACACTGTCCTATAACTTGTAGCAGTGAGAAATTTCAGCCCATGCTTCATTGAATGCGTCCCAACTACCAAATAAAATCATTGTTATGAATTGGGCACGTTTTCTGCAAAATCACGATAAATTCTTCATAAAATTCTATATTTCTCAATTTTTGTGCATCGATCTTGGAACCACAATTCCAACGGTACCAATTTTGTGCGTTTTCGTTGAGAAATGCAAAAAATAAGGCCTTCTGAGTGTAGACAGCTATTTTGGGTCTACGAGGCATTTCTGTCATTTGACAAGACTGAGCATTTAATTTAGCAGAGTTGGAGATGATTATTTTATTTTCATATATCTACCCTCATTAAAAATTTCATGAAATCAAAGCTCGGAGTCAAAAGTTATGGCTGTTTGAAGTTTGGGAGGGTTAGACATTGATTTTTCCTTTGTATGCAGCTATTTCGGCTATTTCGGGCCGTGGTGTCCTGGATGTCCCTTGTGCGCCTTGGGCCAAAAACCTCCAATTTTTATGATTCCCTCTTTGTGTAGAAAATTTGGCTTTTGATGTCCCATCTGTCTCTTGTTGACCAGGTCATGAGGGCCATTGACCTCCTCTTCCTCCGCATGTATCTCAACCTGCTTTACAAATCGGGAAAGTTGGTCTTTCAGAGCCCGCGCATCCCAACTGTCCTAAGTGTGGCCTGGGACATTTCAACCCGAATTCACTGATTTTCTCTTGGTGGGGTGATTTTATCCTTGCAAAAAATTCATCTCCAGACGTCCCATGGACTGTCCAGGCCAAAAATATCCGATTTTGCCGATTCACACTGTCTGTGGCTTTTTCGGCGATGCGGGTCCTGACTATCCCTTGCGTACCTGTGCGGCCCGGGACATTTTTACCTAACTTTTCCGATTTGAACTTCCTGCAGTGATTTTGGTCATATGGGTCCCGCATGTCCCAGTGTCCCGCGTGTGGTCTGGGACGAAAATATCCTATTTTTCCGCAATACACTAGCTGAAGCCAATTTTTTGGATTTTTTCAATTTTTTCGAACTCGAATTTTTTTCTTGGATAGGGAAGTTAGAGAAGAGCTAAAGGGACCTCCAAAACCTGATTTTTTCCTTCCATGATTTCTTCTTACTCCAGCATGAGGAAATTATGCAAGTTATCCAAATTACCTTGAGGGGTGGATTTCGGATAACAAATTGCAGAAGGAGGACTCTTTGAAAGATATGTCAAATTTCTGACCAATACATAGCAATATCTATTCTATCCCCCATTGGAATGAACATCCAACTTACATTTATAGAAGAAGTTGTGTGAGAGAGAGGAGAAGTAATAAATTTCTCCCTAAATTGAAGGTACATGATGGTTCATTTACTACAAAGCTGGTTGAACCACTTGAGAAGCTTCCATCATGTGTTAGCAATGGCCCGTTGACTTAATCTTCTCAATTAATTAAAGGAATATTTTAAAAATAATAATAAATATTATTATTAAAATATTAATTTAATTACTATTTTTAAAATAATAATAAATTAATGACAACTTCAGGTGGGACCCCCTTAGGATTGGTTTACACTGAAGGGGGGTTCATGAGAAATGGTAAACAAAGACCAACTCAGTGGTTGGATCACTGAGCCAACTCATCGAGTTGGTGATCGAGTTCCTCTTCTGTGCTAGCTTGTCATGCATGCACTCTGACATTGAGCTTGATTTCTTCAACTCGAGTCTTCTTTCGACATCCTCATTCGAGCTCCTCTACGTTCCTGATAAAGTTGACTCCTCACCGAGTAACTTACTTGGATAGAATCTTCCAACGATTGATCCACTCAGAACCAACTCCTTGCATGATCTCACTTTGAATTAGCCTCAACTCGCTGGGGTTGAGCTCTTTACGTTGCATCAATCAATGAGCTCCTCCTTTCCCTATGAACTCGACTATTGGCATGGTGAGTTAATTAGCCACTCAATGCATTGTTCGATTTCTGTTCTGAGTTCTCGCTCATCTTCATAGTGTGCAGGATCACCATGAGTCTTGTCCTTTTACCAAGTTGAACTAGATTAGATCTTTCTCTCTTCCCACAACATGCCTTTCTTCTATCTTTATGCATCAAGTTTGAATTCATGTGCATCTCACTCCTCGAGCTCATCTCCTTGCCACGA
Source organism: Taxus chinensis (assembly GCA_019776745.2). Classification (NCBI taxonomy): domain Eukaryota; kingdom Viridiplantae; phylum Streptophyta; class Pinopsida; order Cupressales; family Taxaceae; genus Taxus; species Taxus chinensis. The sequence goes on along the minus strand of CM034152.1, from coordinate 728,964,893 downwards.
GTTAATGCCTGCATCCACACTCCTGAATGTTGAGCTCATCTAGGTGAGTTCCACGCTATCAAACCCGACTCTCCTAGTGAATTATCTCAAATTCTATGTTGTGCTCATGTTGATCTCCATAAGCCATACTTTGAACTATTGATGTTGAGCTAGCTCATTTCCATTGTCAGGTGGGTTGGCTGTGACTCGCTATGAATACCTCACCGCATACCCACAAACTCATCCAGGCCATCTCTATTTACAAGCTCTCTTCCAAGCACCAAATAGTTTCACCATAACCAATGGCGAGTCATTCATGGAATCTATGACTTAGTCATTAAGCGCTAGCCCTATCTTAGTTATGGGCGAGTTCATTGATTTCTCTTTACCAAGCTCTTAGATTGTTTTAATCTCTATGTGCTATGCATTCTCATTCCTCGCTTGCTTACACCACAGAACCATATAGTCATGCTCTCACCATAGCTTGAGGCGTTCAACTGTATTTCTCTCCATGAATGCTAAGATCTTCATGAGCTAACTTACATTTGAGTGAAAGGAGCTCCTCATCCTCCCTACTTGGGTTCTCCATTAGTTAAGCTATACACAAATAGAAAATTATCTTATCTTTGCAATGTTGTGTCAAACTTCGACATGGCTCCATGGTTACGTGCTTTGAAACATATCTCTGTGGCAACAAAATAAATGAATCCTATAGATCTCCAAGCTTGATCACACAAGATTTTCATCCCAATTATCATGTAGAAATGATCCATCATATTGGCAAGCCTCCATCATTTTTCCTTGTGCTCACTCAGTAAGCATTCGAGTTTTACCCTTATGTAATTACAACTCCACCTGACCATATCTCCCTCGGTTAGCTCAATGATGTTGAGTTTGGGATCCCTGACTTAAAATTTCATGTTCATTGAATGGATCAATCTAAACTTGACTCCATCTGAATCATCTCCTCTTGTTTACTTGGTCTCATCAACAATCTTTTGCATAACTTGGCAAATGACTCACCGTCTTGTGTGAAACCTCTTAATCATTCAAATGTTCTCTAACTCCCCTGATGACTCACCTGGTGAATCAAAAATCAACTCGGACTCCTCCTGTGTATAGAAATCTTGTGTCAGGCTTCCATTTTGAGATTCCCGTATGGAAATGCTCTCCTAAATTTCCATGTTATTGAAAAAATGAGTCTCGAAACCTCTCCTATGCAGAAACCTTGTTTTGGCTTGCCATCACCGAAACCCCACTTTGGTTTTACCTTGAACTTCTCCTACTGAGCATCTGAGTTATCTTCTATCAGAATGGTGACTCGTCACTTGTTAGGCTTTGTAAGCAGTTCTTCTCTTTGACCGAGCTCACATATGGTCGGATGATGCATTAATGGTGCCAACTGACTTGACTCAAGCTCTTCATCAATTGAGATATTCTTTTAGAGCTTCTAGCTCTATTTCCTTATGATTAAGAAATTCTAACAACTTGTTTGATGTGGTATGCTTAAAATACGAGCTCTCTCCTCAACGTCTCCTAATTTGAACTCGGATCGTATTCCCACGAACTCTTCCACACGTTTCGTCCACGAATTGAGCTCACTGCTTGATCCCAACTTAAGCATCACTTGTTTGATCCCAACTTGGTTAAACTCCAGGGACTCCTCTCATCCTCATCACCCAAGCTCATCGCCTTGCGTAGCTCAGATCTGTGAGTCATTTCATCACCTCTACATCTGATTTAATCAGGCTTGAGCTCCGCTTCATCCTAACGACCTACCTCCTCAGGCTCGTGAGTTCCAAATGGCTTGACCTAACTTGTTCCATTCCTCAAAGACCTTGGCTCGATTAAAACCTTTCTTTACTAAGTCCGAGCCACTCGTAAATCACCACCACGTTATCCCTGTGAGTCAATCCCCACTTCATTACGTCAAGTGAGCCACTGAACTATGTGCATTCTGTTTTGAAATCCATTCACTGTGGTAAATAGCTCAAACCAACCTTTCCCATTCATTACACTAAAGGCCATACACCCCGTCACCATTTCCTCTTGGCTTCCAATAACATTCCAACGTTCCTCTCCATGATGGGGTATCCCACTGATGTAACTTGCTTGAGATAAATTAGCTTATTTCTATCATTTTCTCAGACTCGATGTATGGAATTGTTTGTTGACTTGACCTTTCTTCTTTAACTTAGCTCAAACCTTTCGAAAACACCTCGACCTCCTATTCATTGATGCACAATGGTTTATTAATCAAAGCCTGAGATCCATTGGTTTCACTACGAGAAACATCCTATCGACCTCTTAAGACTTGACACCGAGCTCCCGACAATGAGCTTCTTCTACACCGAGCTGAGCTCATGATACGATCTCCTCCCCAAACTCTTTGCCAATGCCTTGTCTCATCCAATTTACAATCCATTGTTAAGCTCAATTAACATGATATCTACTTCCCATAGTGATCCCAACCCATATGAAAACATCCTTATCAAGTCATTTGCCAAGCCAACTTACCAACATGTATCTCATGACTCATTGTCTCCCTCCTTTAGCTCGACCTAGCTATTACTGGAGGACACCTAACATGATGCACCAAGATACCTTCGTTCAAGCTCACTTTACAAATGGAGCTCTAAAAGGCTTGAATTGAATGACTGAGTTCTCCACCTAGTGATTTCAACTTAGTTTAGTCCAACGCTGGGTGAGATCTCCGAGTGACTCTTGAGCTGCTCGGTGAATTGATAGAGATTGAAGACCATTTTTGGGGTATTATCACCCTTGTTTTAAAAAATGGATTTCCTAAGTTCTCCTAGAACCCAATGGTCGTATGAATGTAGTAGAACTCCTCAACATGATTAAATAGTTACTTTAATAATTTTATTTTGACAACCATTAGGAGTGGGTCCATTAAAACCAATGTTCTATTTTGAGCACAATAGGACCCTGTATTCCAATTTTTTCATGTGTGCAAAATTTGATAACATTTTTAGCAACCTTTCAGGGATGATTGCATACTAAGCATGATTCTAGTAGCCTTAATTCATCCATTGGGAATGGGGTCAATATTATAATCCTAAAACTGATTTGGTTCTTTACAATGGATCCTGAAATCCCCTTGAGCATTGCCAATCTTGGACCTCTATGGAATGCTAAGCATGAAGTATACTGAATCTGATGAATACTTGGAATCTATGACATACTGCGTAATTTTGAATGAAGCAACATTATGACACTCTTATGGAATATTTTAACCTTCTTTCTCCTTGAAAACCTCTAATGATGATACAATGTGCAAGAACAACAAAACATGCGACACCAAGGAAAGCAAAAGCAACAACTACACACAACAATGTACAAAAGCACTTGGAGGAAAACACCTAACTAAACTATACATGGGTTGCAATGATATCAAAATCAAGATTTGAGATGTATTCCATTCACATGAATGGGTATTTCTTCTCCATTGATCCTGGATAGACTTAATGAATCCACCTCTTTATAACTCGTGATGATGTATGGCCCGCTCTAGAGAGCGTCAAACTTGGCGTGCTTTCCTGGTTTGGCTCTATCTTCATCTCATTTGAGAACTAAATCTCCCTCTTGAAAATTCCTATCAGATACCTTCTTGTCAAAATATTTCTTAACCTAAGCTTGATGTTGCCCCAAAGTCTTCATAGCCTTGTTCCGTACTTCTTCCAACTCCACGAGTTTAGAAAACCTGACTGTCAGAGGATCACTCTCTATAACTTCAAGATGATGAGCTAACTCCAAAGAAGGTAACTCCAAGGAGAGTGGAAGTTTTTCTTCTCTTCCATATACAATCATGAAAGGAGAATTTCTGATGGCCCTTTTAGGTGTGATCCGATCTGCCCATAAAGTAGTTTTAAGCTGTGTGTGCCAAGTTCTCATGTTAGTCTCCATTGTGCACTTGATAATCCTTATGAGATTTTTGTTGCTAGACTCAGCCAATCCATTTCCTTTCAGATAGTAATTTGATGAAGTCTTAAGGTAGAACCCATTCTTAATAGCCCATTCACTCAATTTCAGACCAAGAAAAGCCATTACATTTTCTGAAATGACTATAAATGGAACATCGAACCTTATGATTATACCTTCCAAGAAATCAAGAAATGCCTTCTCATTTCTCTCCTTCAATGATATTACTTCTGTCCATCGAGTAAAATAGTCCGTTGCATTAAGGAACCATTTATGTATGTCACTGGATGGAGGATTAATAATTCCAGTGAAATCCAACCCCCATTAAACAAAGGGTCAGTCCGCTTGAATTAGATGTAGTGGAAGATCCACCAAATTTTTCTTTCCGGTGAAAAAGGCACATTCCTTACATTTCCTTACCTAGAGATGGGAATATTTGAACAAATTTGGCTAATAGTAAATGTCTTGCATGATCTTGGTAATAATTTTTCATGTAGAATAATGTCCTCTAGACAGGCCATTTTGAAACTCTTCTAGTATCTTACTTACCTGTTCTAGTCCCATGCACGGAAGGAGAACACCGTTCAAATCCCTTCGAAAGAGAACATTATCTGCTAGAGAAATGGAATAGACTTAAGATGGAAATTCCATATTTTATTTTTACCCATGTTCACAGGATATACTCCTGAGAAAAGGAAACACTTCATTTTAGATAACCAGTTAACTTGATCATCACCTTCATCAGTGTTTAGGAGAATCATGTCCTCGTCACCTTTTGATTCCATGTATGTAGAAAGCTTTCGACACAAACCTTTACCTCTAAAATTTTTGGTAACTTTGATATATGCTTCATAATCCATCACCTTTTTTATCCATCCAACATGATTTTTCGTTCATCTCTTTGTTTAGTAAAAAGTCCTTGACACCTAGATGAGACACCATTAGATGAATTTTGTTGTTGGACAACATGTGTTTTAATTTCTTCAAATCTCAAATAAACACAAAGAATTTTTTTTAAACAAATGAATATTTGAGCTCATAGTATTTGAGGGATTTACTGAAGAAAGTGATTGGTTGCTCCATCATGTTGTTATTTTGCTGGGTGAGGACACCCGAAATGCTCTCTTGACCTGCAAAAGCATAAAGAATAAAATCTCTATCAAACTTGGGGTTCACCAGCATGGGAGCTTGGGAAATGGCCATTTTGATGGATTCAAAGCTCTCCCTTCCTTCCTTTGTCCATGAGAATGGCATGTTTTCTTCAACATGATTGTCAGTGGTTTAGCCAATGTTGTGAATTGAGGAATGAATCTTCGTAGGAAATTTATGGTTCCTAGAAAACTCTAGAGGCCCTTCTTGTGACTTGGGAGAGATAAGGACATCATCAAAAAAATCCTAGTTGGATCGATTGACAATCCTTCTACTAAAACAATATTCCCTAACAACTTCCCCTCGTGCACTGCAAAAATACATTTCTTAGGATTGAGTGAAACCCAAAATTCCCTACACCTTCGAAAAACCTTCCTTAGATGCATGATGTGGTCTTCTGCATTCTTAGAGTATATAATTATATCATCAAGGTAAACCAAAATGATATCATTGATTAGTCCCTTAAATTCCATGTCCATGGATCTTTGGAAAGTAGCCCCGACATTAGATAATCCGAATGGAATTTTTTTATAAGCATACCTGCCCCACTTGGTAGTGAAAGACGTTTTGAATTGATCAAATTCTTAGACCAGAATTGTATTATAACCTGAATATCCATCGAGAAAAGAAAATATTTGAGCTCCTGCCACCATTTGAAGGATTTTCTCCATTAATGGAAGAGGATAATGATCTTTTAACGATGCACAGGTTCAAATCCCTGAAGTCCACACATTACCGAATCTCTCTGTTCTTCTTCCTTACGGGGACCAAATTGGATACCCAAGAGAAATTCTTGATAGGAAAAATTATACAGGACTCGATGAGTTTGGTTAGTCTCCTTTCTCATTAGTGGCTCAATTTTGGGATTAATTGGACTTTGTTTCTAATGAACTGGCTTGGCATTAGGATCCAATTTGATGGTATGTTGTGCTAGACCTTGATCAAAACCATGCAGGTCTTTATAGCTCCATGAAAAAATTTCATGATACTCTTGACAAATTTTGATGAAATATTATTTCTCTTTGGAAGTGCATACTTTTCTGATCTTCAAAAACTTTTCATTTGCTACCTCGACTTCCTCAAAATCATTCTTCTTTGACCACCATGTTAGAGATTTTTCTTTTGGCTTGATCATCTAAATTGAAATATGGATTCCAGAGTAACTAAACCTTTTGGTATCTTGTTGCTTTTCAATTGTATGATTTGATCACTGTATGATTCTTGTAACTTTACTTGATTTTTTGTAGCAAACTCCACCTCTTCTTGTAAAAATAAGAACAATTTTTTTGTCATTTTCGAACACTTTTCAGCTACTCACATTATAAGGGATTGCAGGTCAAACCATTTTGACATATTGTTGTATTTCTTTCATGATATAAATAGGTATTTTGTATTGCACGAGCCAATCTTAGCAAGCCTATAAGGATCTTGATTTTTATTTCTAAGAACCATGTGGATCCCAAAAGCTTCAAAATATTCAATCAAATCCTAGACTCGGTTCTTGTATGATCTTAAAAGATCATTTTTGGATGCACTGCATTCTGTCACTTGATGAACTAACTAAGTCACTTGTCTCCAAAAAAAGTATGGGCTTTTATTCCCTTCTTTTGAGCTAGTTGGATTCCTTACACAAGGGCCTCATATTCAAACAACATTTTTAGTGCAAACTAAAATGCAGCAAAAAATATGAGAAGTAATTATCTCCTTCTAGGAGAAATTAACATAACACCAACATTAGATCCATTCTTACTCCTTGAGCCATTGAAGAACAATTTGAACATCCCTTTAGAATTGTTTTGTGTTTTGACTAGTTGTGGTATGATCATACCTTATTCATGAATGCAGTATGTACCCAATCCCATCTCTTCCAACAACAAAAAACCAACTTCTTCCTCTGCTAACACATTAGCGTAGGGATCATACTGATGATCTCCAATTACTTCATCCAACACAATATCAAGGACTTCTTCAACAAGAGTGGTCAGTTCATGATTAACATTTTCTTCTTCTAGATCACCAATGGTATAATTCCCATTTATAGGACTAGCAGTGTAGGGTTCTACATGATTATGGTAGATTGGTTCCATCCTTATAGTTACTTTTGTTCCATATTGAGTCTTGAGAATCATATGTGACCAATCATCTGATAGATAACCACCCATCTTGGTAGTGAAATATCATGATAGGTAGATGGACAAAGAGAGGAGGGAGATCAATGACTGATATGTCTTGGGTGAAAAAAAAACTCAGACATGCATGGATGGTAAGTTGAAGTCCTTTGATAAATCCAACAGTTTTGATGAATGTACCATCCAGCTGAAAAACTCCTCTTGAGACTGCTGTTTATTGTATGCCTAGTACATCTATAATTTGTTTGGGAATGACCAAGCTATTAACACCAAAATCAATCATGCAATTATGTACCAAATGATCGGAAATGATTAGGGAAATATAGAATGGTTGTGGTTTGTTTTCCTTAGGAATAATTTTCCCTTCCAGTTGACACAAACTCATAGTAGTTACTATTCCCATGACCCCGATGATCCATCGGTTGTACCAAAACTATGTTCAGAGCCTCTCATAACAAGTTTCTTTGAGAAGGAATTGAGAGTGCGTCCCACATAGTAACACTCAGGTTGGTCTTCTTCATTTTTTCTACAATACTGAAGGGAATTTCTCCTAAATTTTTGACACTTCTTTTGGCATTGGGATCCTCCTTTAGAAAATGTTTGTTGGGTACCATGATGCCGGAAGAACCTTCTTTCCTTGCAGCTTGGCTAGCAGGTGTTTCTGGTGGTTTATTTCCCACATCTTTATCAACCACCACTTGTAGGTGAGGTTGTGAAGTGGATACTTGAATGGATTTGGAAGGTTGAGATTGTATTTCTCTCTTTTTGGAACAATTTTTTTCCACCACTGATGAGGAATTTGTATTCAACCCACAAAAATATTTTTCTTGCCAATTTAGCAAAGTGGTTTCTTCATGTGCCTATGGTTGATATGCTATTCCTTGCGTAGATGAATTTTATGTTGCCTCTAGAGGGTCATATATGCTTTGAACCATAAGGGCATGGCTAAAAACTCCATTGGGACAAGGATTTTTATTGTGGAGTTGAGAACAATGATATCACCATTCATAGTCTTGAACTAGATTATTCTCGACAAGTACTATTATCCAACTTCACCCCCCAGGGTTGAATTGATAACATACATTAGGATTCTCAAGTCCCAGGCTGAAAAAGAACGAGCTCTGAGAGAATGCGAGAAGTTGCAGAAAATAAGCCTGGACCAGAAAAAAATTGTGAAAATCGGCTAAGTCCTTGTCCTAGAAATATTTGGGACGTTCGGGACACCAAGGCGCGGTTCGGCCGAAACACTGGGACATTTGGGACAAAAGGACACGGTGGACGTGAAAATCCGGCAGGCCCGTGGACAAATCACAGCATGACACATGTCGCCAAGGAAAAAGGTCCAAAAGTCAAAGGGGCGAGTTTTTGAGCACTGATCCAAACCAATGAAATAGTGCCACGTGTCCAAGTTTAAGGGGCCCACAAGAAAAACCCGTGAAAAGGTGGAGAGAGGGAATTACTCAGTGGACCAGAGCTTGCCACGTGTCGTCCAGATGGCAGAACGCGGGAGAAGAAATTTAAAAATCAGTTTTCACCTGTTTTGTGCCCTAAATTTTCAGACCTTCATATCTTTCGATCCAGAGCTCAGATTTGCATGTTCTTTATATCAACGGAAATATGTTGAAATTCTCTACATGATTCTGGGGTCAATCTTGCATTTTGGTGTAGTTTGGAGGGAGAAAATTAAGAAAATGTCTCTGACACGTGTAATGCTTCAACAACCAACTTTAATACAGCAGACAGCTCGCCGCTCCTATTAGACAACCCACCGTTTTGCCAGGATCCACCGCTTGGATCATAATGAGATGATTTAAATGCTACCAAGAAGTGGTTGGAGTAGATTCTGAATTTCCCCTCTCTCCTCTCTCATTTCTTGATATATATTGTAAAGAGAAGCCCTTTTAAGAGGGCGGACATTTTTTTTGTTTTGCATCCTCCCTTCTTCCCTCGCTTGCAAGAGAGTTTGTGGAGTTTTCAAACCTCCCATATAGGTTGTAATGCCAGTCTTTTGACTCTTGGCCACTGCAATATACTGTATTGACTTTTGAGCAATAATATATATGTTCGTGATTGATTCTCAACCCTCTCATGTATTCATTGATGTCGTTTTGATCTCTTATTGCAGTTTGGTTACCTGTGCATGGTGTTTGTATTGCATTTATGTGGTCTGTGTTAAATTTGCAAAACAAATGTCTAATATTCCTCGGTGCATCACCTTTGCAGTTTAGGTTTTATTCTATGCATTTTCTTACCCTGTCTCCTTGGCAAGTTAGATTAGGTTTTAGTAAACCCTCTGCATTTTTTGTATGCATCTGAACAGAGGAATAGGAACCAGCCTTCTCTGGAGAATCTTTTCTCATCTTCACAAGTCCCACACTTGGAGAAAGGATTCCATGTTGTGTAATCACACTGGATGCCTGAACATCAACCTAGAAGCTTGATCTGCATCCAGGGGTGCTGTGAGTCTGCAACAACAGTTTTGGCACGCCCAGTGGGACACTAGAGGTCTCATTTTTATTGCAATAAAGTTGATATGCATCTGCTGTAGTTTTCTTGCTTATAAGAGCTATTATTTGCATATCTGGTGACTCCACGGGGAAGAATCAACTAGTTTCAGCAGTGCAGGCCTGAAAACTCATGAGAAGAATCACCACAAGGTCAAGAGTCGGAGAAGAAGAAGTGCTGTTTGAATACCTACAGTTATCTCCGAGAAGAAGGCAAAGAGGAAGAAGGATTCAAAGGTCTCCATCTCCACCAAACAGAACTCTCTCAACTCCTCCACCTGACAGGCCTTTCTTTCAATATACAAGGGTTTTAAGACCAATCAGAATGGCTCAGAACAACCCCTACGTCAACTTCACAGGCAGCAGCCCACTTGCTCTCAATGCACAACATCCAGTTCCTATTGCAGCCTTGAAGAACATTCCCTACTTCACTGGAGAAAATCAGACTACTCCAGGTGATCATGTTAAAGATATTGCTAACCTTTGTGCAATCCATGAAATCGATGAAATGCAAGTGGCTGTCAAATTACTGGCATCTTCATTCAAGGGTAAAGCATTGCAATGGTTTAGGAGCCTTGGGGCTGGTTCTATTACAAACTGGAATCAGCTGTGCATTGCACTTCACGAGCAATTTGGAGAGAAGGGAGACAACTTGTCTCTTTTGGAGCAGTTGACAACTATCAAGAGAGCCCCCAACGAGCAGCTGACTGACTTCAACTTCAGATTTCAAAGGTCTTGGGATAGGATTCCAGTGGCAGTCAGGCCAATAGCAGGAGGTGCTTTTCTATATTACCTTAAAGCTTTGAATTCTGATATTTCTATGTTAATTCAGTCCATGGGAGGCACAACAATCCCTATGGCTTATAGCATTGCCATTAGAGCCGAAAACTATCTTATTCAAGCTGGTAAACTAGCTCCTAGGCCTCCTATGCCCTTGTATCCAAACTTAGAAAATCCAAGCACTAGTCAAGCACCCACTTTGGCTCCTGTTCCCACTCCTAGAAATCAGAGTTCGAATGAAGCTTCCACTTCATCTCCAAGTGCTTCAAATGAACTCCAAGAGGTCATGAAATAGTTGCAAAATTTGGGAAATGAGCTGGTTACTATTAAGAGGCAGCAAGCCCAAGGTTTCAGACCTTCTTATCAACCTCAAGCTCAGCCTAATAGGCAGCCATACCAACCACAAAGACCACCTAATCCAACTGCAAATATGAATCAAAATCAAAGCCAAGTAAGGCCTCCTGCCAATAGACCATTCCAGCCCTATAATCCAAATGCCATATCTACCTCTAAGGCATTAGTGCCAACACAGAACAACATTGCTCAGGAATATGATTGGTGCTTTCCATGCAACGAGCCTCACAACCAATCCATGTGCTTCAATGGTGCTCTCAATCAAGCACTAATGGTGACAACTACCGGTGTGGAGGGCGAGGGCAGTCAAGGAAACAACCAACAACCAGAAACATTCCAACAGCAATCAGCCCCAAATGACACTACATTGGTGAACTGGCAAGCAAAAGATTTCTGTGGCATGAATCAGGTAGTTTCTCAAGGTGTTGCAGCCAACACAAGGTCAAAAAGGAGGAATCTGGGTGAAGAACAACCATTAGCCCCAGCCAATCCACAACCTTCCACGGCTCCACAAATGATTGGCAAGCAGAGTCCAGTTTCAAATACACAAGGGCAGCCAAGAACAACCCCTAGGCCAACTCAAATGCCAGCTGTTGCTGCCCACGTGTAGGGAGTAAACATGCAAACCAAAGGACAACAGAGAGATTCTTCATCACCATTCAGTATCATTGATCAGATGAAGAAGACAAACGTTAACATATCAATGTGGGAATCCCTATCTATCCCAGGCCAAAGAGATCTGCTGCAAGCTGCCATGAAGGATTGGACAACTTCGAATCAGTGGGTTCAGATGCAAGACAAAGTGCTTACAAATGCTGCCCAGCCTGAAGGAAGTCATGGAGGACAACAAGGTAAAATGTTGAAGCCCCCTCCTTTCTATGTTTCATTAATCATTGGGGATAAACTAGTACACAATTGCATGATTGATTCTGGGGCAAGTAGCTCCGTGATGCCCAAGCAAATAGCTGATCAGCTGGGTCTCGAATATGAAGTAATATCTAAAGGAGTAGTGCAATTGGATGGGACAGCAATAGCAACAGTTGGAGTGATTAAAAACTTGAGTCTTACCTTGCATGCATGTCCAAATGTTGTTGTCTTACAAGATGTATCAATCATAGACCTTCCACCACTCTTTGCCCTTTGCTTGTCAAGGGACTTCACAGCCAAGATTGGAGGGTATTTGTCTGCTGATTGGTCTCACATGCTGTTTAGAACAAGGTATGGAACTAAGGCCACAATCAGATCCAAACCCATTGCAAACTTCCATATTGAGCCTTACACCCCAAGTCAGATTAATGCCAATTGCTCAGCATTTGATCAAGAAGATCACCCTAGTACTGATGAGGCTGACACCAAGGTTGGAAGTATCCCAGACCTAACTCTTGATGAATGGGCAAACAAGATACATGCTTTTGATCCCTATCAAGAAGTAGAAGAATCTGAGCTGGGAGTCTATTGTATACACGAAGAAAATCAACCTGTTCCTAGCATCACCAAGCCAAGCCATAATGATGACAACGAGGTATGGCAGCTGTTTTTTGACGGATCAAGGAGTAGGCAAGGTGTAGGAGGTGGAGCCATGCTTGTTTCACCCCAAGGAATAAAGTACTATTCAGCTTTTAGATTTCAATTTGCATGCTCCAATAACACTACTGAATATGAAGCCTTGGTGCAAGGGATGCATTGGGCAATCAAGAGAAAAATAAAGAATCTGCAAGTCTTTGGGGACAGTGAATTGATTGTAAATAAGGTCAAGGGACAACATGCTGCCAAGAATGATCTACTCAGGTGCTACAAGAACAGGGTGTGGGACCTCATGGAATATTTTGAAGGTTTTGGCATCAAATCCATTCCCAGGAAAGAGAATCAAGCTGCTGACAGGCTTGCAGCAGTAGGGGCAGCCTTTGACATTACGAAAAGCATTCAACAAGACAAGGTACAGCCAAACATCCACATGATTGTGAGGCCTTCAGTGCCGGATAACAATGTCAGTTGGCAAGTGTTTGAGAATGACCAGCAAATCATCAATTTCCTACAAGAAGAAGCTGAGTTCTCTGCCAGGAATCAAGACAAGTTGCATCAGCAGTATGGTGACCAAGTGGTGCAGTTGAGAACTAACAAATTACCAAAAGGCCTCATAACCTTGGAGTCAATCTTCAACCCGAATGATCAGTTCCGGAAGGAGAAGGCAAACATTCAAGTAAAGGGTGAGGATTCAGAGCCTATTTTAGTGGAAGAAGGAAAAACATTGTAGATTGGCAAAGTAAGTACCTCACAAGAGAAATCTGATTTTGTTCAGCTTTGCCAAGAATTTCCAGATGTCTTCGCTTGGAGCTATGAAGACTTGAGAGGATTCAATCCAAATTTGGCACAACATACCATAGAATTGGATCCAAATGCTAAGCCCATCAGGTAGAAGCAGAGACCAGTCAACCCTCACATTGAGCCTCTGATGAAGAAAGAGCTAAATAAGCTAATAGAGGCAAGCATTATATTCCCGATCAAGCACTCAAGCTGGGTTGCTAACTTGGTTCCGGTCAGGAAGAAGAGCGGAGAAATCAGGTTGTGTGTGGACTTCCGAGACCTCAATAGGGCATCTCTCAAGGATCATTATCCACTCCCTTCCATGGAGCAAATATTGCAAGTAGTATCCGGTTCAGAGAGATTCTCTCTCCTAGATGGCTACTCAGGGTATAATCAGGTGATGGTAAAAGAAGAGGACCAATTCAAGACAACCTTCACAACTAAATGGGGCACATATGCTTACAAGAAGATGCCATTTGGGCTGTCCAACGCTGGTGCTACCTTTCAAAGGGCAATGGACATGGCATTTAAGGGCTTGATCAACAAGATAGTGCTGATATACCTTGATGACATCACTGTATTCTCCAAGAATGCAGCAGACCATCTCTTTCACCTCAGGTAAGTGTTTCAGAGGTGTAGAAAGTTCAGAGTGTCTTTGAACCCCAAGAAGTGCATCTTTCTTGCACATGAAGGAAAGCTCCTTGGCCATATTGTCTCGAAAGAGGGACTGGCAATTGACCCAGAGAGAGTTGAAGCCATAAGAGCACTGCCATTGCCAAGTCACAAGAAGGCTCTTCAAAGCTTCTTGGGAAGGATCAATTTTGTCCGTAGGTTTATCCCAGATTTTGCAGCCCTTGTCAAGCCCATCACCAAAATGTTAAAGAAGAGCATGGATTTTAAGTGGACAGCAGAAGGCAAGGAGAGTTTTGAGGCAGTCAAAGAAGCTATCTCTCAAGCACCAACTCTCATTAACCCAGACTTCTCCAAGGATTTCATCCTCTATGCATTTGGAGGTGATGACACTATCTCTGCCATTCTGGTACAGCAGAACAAAGATAATGATGAGCAGCCGATTGCCTTTTTCAGCCAGAGCCTAGACGACTGCGAGGTGAGGTACTCTTTTATTGAAAAGCATGTACTTGCAGTAATCAGAAGCTTGAAGAAATTCAAGCATTTAGTCTCAAACAACAAGGTCCAGTTGCTGGTCTCACATGCTAGAGTTAAAGACTTCCTCCTCAACAAGGATTTGAATGAGAAAAGGGCAGGTTGGATCACCCGTGTCATGGAGTATGACATTGATATCAAGATCACCAAGCTGGTAAGAGGGAAAGGACTGTGTGAGCAGCTGGTTTTGGGGAAGCAAAAGGAAGTATGCAACGAAGAAGAGGCTGTTTTGACAGTCCAGGACAATCATGAGCCAAGTGGCAATCAAGAAGAAGACGATGCTTCCCCCACTCCTTGCTGGACCCAAGATATTATGCACTTCCTAGGTATAGGCCAGTGCCCCCTAGAGATGAACAAGACCCAAAGGAGACACTTCAGGTTGCAGGCTGTTCCGTATGCCATTGTTGATGGAGTTTTGTTCAAGAAAGATGTGAATGGAGTGCTGCTGAGATGCATTAGCACAGATCAGATTCAAAGGGTGTTGGAAGAGTTTCATGGTGGACCAGCTGGTGGCCATTTTGCACCAAGAGTGACAGCTCTAAAAATCATGAAGGCTGGTTATTATTGGCCTAAAATCTTCAGTGATTGCTATGCATGGATCAAGAGGTGTAAGAATTGTGCATTCTTCACAGGAAAAGAGAAGTTTGCTGCCCTTCCATTGCATCCAATCTCAGTTGACCAGCCATTCATGCAATGGGGTTTGGACTTCATTGGAGTCATTAACCCCAATTCAAGCCAAGGGCATAAATGGATTTTGACAGCCACCGACTACTTCACCAAATGGACAGAAGCAGTAGCACTCAAAGAGGCAAATGAGTCTAGCATCCTAGACTTTTATGAGGGAATAACAACCAGATTTGGTGTACCTGCCACAATAATCTCTGATAATGCATTGGCATTCATTGGATCTAAGGTGACTGAGTGGGCCGTCAAGAACGGTATTTACCTGAGCACTTCATCAAACTATTACCCTCAGGGTAATGGCCAGGCTGAGTCTACAAACAAGAACTTGTTAAGGATCATTAGGAGAACTCTTGATGAGAATCAGAAGTCTTGGCACACCAAGCTGAAATCAGCCTTATGGGCTGATAGGATCACTCCCAAAAGATCCACAGGTAACTCTCCATTCAGGCTTGTCTATGGAAGAGAGGCAATCTTGCCCATGTCACTTGAGTTACCAACATTGGAACTCATGAAGCAGCTGGAGTTACTTGAATTTGAGCCCATGGAGGTGAGATATGCAGAGTTGATGGAGCTGCAAGAGATCAGAAATCAGGCATCCCAAGCAATGGAAAAGGATCAAGCTTTGATCAAGAAAACCTTCGATAGAAAGGCCAAGGATAGATCTTTTCAAGTTGGAGATCTAGTGTTGAAATGGGATGCGGACAGAGCAAAACCGGGAAGGCATTCAAAATTTGATGCTATTTGGAGTGGCCCATACATGGTCACAAAGTGCAAGAGCAGAAATGCTTTCCAATTGGCCTCATTGGACGGTGAAGAACTGCAGATTCCAGTAAATGGAATCTATCTCAAACATTGCTACTGAAAATAAAAGGTTCACCCTTGTAAATATTAGTCTAGATTTCAATTCCTCTAAGTGCGTATGCACATTGTCTTGTTGTAGTTAGGTTTCAGTTTCCCTAAGTGCTTTGGCGCAGGTTTTGTCGCTCCTAGTTTGAGTTTTTACAGTTCAGCGTGCTCTCATGGAGGGAGTTGCAGTATCAGGCTCATTTCAGGTCATTGTTTATGACTCCATGCCCAATGGATCGCAAAAAGGCAACTGGTCTTTTCATCTAGCAGGCAGATGACCCCACTGAGTCGCCAAATTGTTATCCAACTTCACCCCCCAGGGTTGAATTGATAACATACATCAGGATTCTCAAGTCCCAGGCTGAAAAAGAACGAGCTCTGAGAGAATGCGAGAAGTTGCAGAAAATAAGCCTGGACCAGAAAAAAATTGTGAAAATCGGCTAAGTCCTTGTCCTAGAAATATTTGGGACGTTCGGGACACCAAGGCGCGGTTCGGCCGAAATGCCTCCAGGCGGCCTGCGAAGCACTGGGACAAGTGGAACAAATGTACGCGAAGGACGTGAACCGGCCGGTTCGGCCGAAACAGGAAACTGTAGCACAAGGACAAGTGGGACAAAGGGACGCGCGGGACGTGGATAGCCGAAGGAGCTGAAAGCCAATCAGATCACGCCACGTGTCACCGGCAGAAAAGGGACGAGGAAGCCCATTTCGGGTGGATCGGAGGATTTTGTCTCGTGAAGCACTGGGACATTTGGGACAAAAGGACGCGGTGGACGTGAAAATCCGGCAGGCCCGTGGACAAATCACAGCATGACACGTGTCGCCAAGGAAAAAGGTCCAAAAGTCAAAGGGGCGAGTTTTCGAGCACTGATCCAAACCAATGAAATAGTGCCACGTGTCCAAGTTTAAGGGGCCCACAAGAAAAACCCATGAAAAGGTGGAGAGAGGGAATTGCTCAGCGGACCAGAGCCTGCCACATGTCGTCCAGATGGCAGAACGCGGGAAAAGAAATTTAAAAATCCGTTTTCACCTGTTTTGTGCCCTAAATCTTCAGACCTTCATATCTTTCGATCCAGAGCTCAGATTTGCACGTTCTTTATATCAATGGAAAGATGTTGAAATTCTCTACATGATTCTAGGGTCAATATTGCATTTTGGTGCAGTTTGGAGGGAGAAAATTAAGAAAACATCTCTGACACGTGTAATGCTTCAACAACCAACTTTAATACAGCAGACAGCTCGCCGCTCCTGTTAGACAGCCCGCCATTTTGCCAAGATCCACCGCTTGGATCATAATGAGATGATTTAAATGCTACCAAGAAGTGGTTGGAGCAGATTCTAAATTTCCCCTCTCTCCTCTCTCATTTCTTGATATATATTGTAAAGAGAAGCCCTTTTAAGAGGGCGGACATTTTTTGTTTTGCATCCTCCCTTCTTCCCTCGCTTGCAAGAGAGTTTGTGGAGTTTTCAAACCTCCCATATAGGTTGTAATGCCAGTCTTTTGCCTCTTGGCCACTGCAATATACTGTATTGACTTTTGAGCAATAATATATATGTTTGTGATTGATTCTCAACCCTCTCATGTATTCATTGCTGTCGTTTTGATCTCTTATTACAGTTTGGTTACCTGTGCATGGTGTTTGTATTGCATTTATGTGGTCTGTGTTAAATTTGCAAAACAAATGTCTAATATTCCTCAGTGCATCACCTTTGTAGTTTAGGTTTTATTCTATGCATTTTCTTACCCTGTCTCCTTGGCAAGTTAGATTAGGTTTTAGTAAACCCTCTGCATTTTTTGTATGCATCTGAACAGAGGAATAGGAACTAGCCTTCTCTGGAGAATATTTTCTCATCTTCACAAGTCCCACACTTGGAGAAAGGATTCCATGTTGTGCAATCACACTGGATGCCTGAACATCAACCTAGAAGCTGATCTACATCCAGGGGTGCTGTGAGTCTGCAACAACAAGTACAAGGGCTCTGGAAGAGCTAGTAATAAGAGGATTCCTAAAGTTCAAAGGCTTAACATTCGTAGCTTGATTTGTTGGTTGACCGTTCCCTTGAAAAGGAGGATGGTTAGCCTAATACTACTAATTTTGTGGCTGGTAAGGACGCTTGTATTGAAATTGTTGCCTCTTGAGTACAACAAGCTCGTTACCAAAAGTTTGTGGCAGCGACTTTACTTCAAATAGGTCATTTGAAGAGGTAGGGAAAAACTGAGATGGTTTCTTGGAGGATTTTGGAATAGGAGAAATGGTAGGATGATTGTTCTTAAGATCCAAAGACAATGACATTGGCGGTCGTGGAGCTATATTTCCAATCTGGATTAAGGAATTCTCTGCTCTTATGGAAACTTTGTAGGAATCATGTAGTGTAGTCCCTCCCATGGTTTGGATCATGAAAGCTACATCACTGTTCAAGGCTCACAAATAGTACAGGAATGCATTATTTGGAGAAGTATTTATGAGTGCCAAAATCCTATTCTAAGTCCTTTGGAATTAGAAGTTGAAATCACTCATGTATTCTTGGGGAGATCTCTTTATGGTAGTGAGTTTTTCCAAGAGTGACAGGTGATCACTCTTGTCTTCAAACTGTTTACAGAGATTTTATCCTAACTAGTACCAAGTGGTTATAGTAATAACACTTAACCCTCGAAACCATTGAAGTGTGTTTCCTTTGAAAGAGGTAGAGGGAAGTCTAACCGTAATGTTGTTCTCCATGATATTATGTATTGCACAAATGTTGTCTACATCAATAATATGCTCTACTGGAGTAACATGAGTTTCCCCTATGTAGAATGGTAAAATTTTGAGTGCAGTAGAAAATATAGGGTCATGTTTAGCCAACAGAAGAGGACTTCTTACATTGAAAGGGGAAAAAAATTGATTCCTTGTCTAAGTAATGAGAGGTTGGATGTTCCTGGCTGGTGGAAACCTTCTGTAAGGAGAATTTGAATGAACCCTATGAGGTGATGTGTAATGGGTGATGTTGAGATACCTCTTCTCCTTCTCCTTGGAGGAGAAAAGGATAGTTTGATGTGCTAATAATTTTATTGATTTGAAAAATATCTTGTCTGAAGTCTTTACATAAGTTAATGCATTGAGATTTGAAATCTAAAGATATAGAGTCGTCAGGTACTTTGACTTGTGCAAGTGAGAAGAGAAGTACCAACTCTTGGTCCCACAGAGCGTGCCAAAAAATATTATCACTAAATAACCACACCCTCTAAATGGCCAGAATGTGAACATGATGTTTGGTGTGATTGATTAACATGGGATCGCCTCTCAAGTTGTGGGACTTGGGCTCAAGGTGAACCTCCAGAGAAGGCTAGCTTCCTCTTCCTAAACTAAGTGTTGTATTACTCCTAGTGCAATAAAATGGTTATCTAGACCTATTGTAACATTTTCATGGGTTTTAGGGAAATTTATTTGGTAAAGAATAAAACTATACTAGGGATGGTGATGCACCAAATAAAGGGTGTGCATAAACTAAGAAAGAGATGGTTTGAATAGGATTTTATGCACCACAAGGCAGTTCACCTATTGCAACCTGGAAAGGGTAAGTAATTAACACAGACTAAGAAACAAGTGTACCCTTTTCCAACATTGGTTTCCACATAAAATCTTATGATCTTGTAGAGAAGAAGAATGAAAATGAGAAGAGTGAACGGACACCACAACTCAAGCGCATGCAAGAATTCCACCACTTGATAAGCACAAAAATTCAATAACCTACAATGTAAACTCTAAACTTGTACAGTATACCTGTATGTATGAGAAAGGCACAACGAAATATAAAATGATATAAGTACTAAGATTAGTCACAAAAAACACTTTATTACTTCAATAACATGCACAATGCTTCATTACATTTGGAAAAGGAAAAGGTTGCCATTACAATCTTTAAAGAAGGCTTGAAAGTTCCCTTAACATACAAGAATAACTTACAGAAGGAGGACTCTTTGAAAGATATGCCAAATGTCTGACTAATACGTAACAATCTCTATTATATCCCCCATTAGAATGAACATCTAAATTACATTTATAGAAGAATCTGTGAGAGAAGAGAGGAGAAGTAATAAATTTCTCCCTAAATTGAAGGTACATGATGGTTCATTTACTATAAAGTTGGTTGAACAACTTGAGAAGCTTCCATCATGTGTCATTAATGGCTCGTTGAATTAATCTTCTCAATTAATTAAAGGAATATTTAAATAAAATATTTAAATAATAATAATAAATATTATTATTAAACTATTTAAGTAAAAATATTAATTTAATTACTATTTTTAAAATAATAATAAATTAATGACAACTTTAGGTAGGACTCCCTTAGGATTGGTTTGCACTGAAGGGGGGGTTCATGAGAAATGGTAAAAAAAGACCAACTTGGTGGTTGGCTCACCAAGCACACTCACTGAGATAGTGATTGAGTTCCTCTTCTGTGCCAGCTCGTCATGCATACACTCCAACATCGAGCTTGATATCTTCAACTTGATTCTTCCTTCGAAATCCTCATTCAAGCTCCTTTACGTTCTCAACAAAGACTCCTCACTGAGTAACTTGTTTGGTTTGAATCTTCCAATGATTGATCCACTCAGCTCCAACTCCTTACATGAGCTCACTTTGCATTAGCTTCAACTCGCTTGGGTTGAGCTCTTTACGTTGCATCAATCGACGATCTTCTCCTTTCCCTATGAACTCAACCATTAACATGGTGAGTTAATTGGCCACTTAATGCATTATTTGATTTCTATTCAGGGTTATTGCTCATATTCACATTGCACGAGATCACCATGAGTCTTTTCCTCCTTCCAAGTTGAGCTGGATTGGTTCTTGCTCTCTTCCCATGACACGTTTTTCTTCTATCTTTATGCATAGATTTTGAATTCCCATATATCTCATGTGCCAAGCTCATCGCATTGCCATGAGTTAACACCTGCATCCAAACTCCCGACTATCGAGCTCTATTAGGCGAGTTCCACACTATCAAACCTAACTCTCCTCGTGAATTATCTCAACTTCTGTGTCGAGTTCACGTTCATCTACATAAGCCGTGCTTTGAACTATTAATGCCGAGCTAGCTCATTTCCATTTTTAGGTCGGTTGGCTGTGACTCACTATGAATACCTTGTTGCATATCTGTGAACTCATCCAGGCCATCTCTATTTGTAAGCTATCTTCTAAGCACCAATAATTTAACCACAACTAATGTCAATTCATTCACGTCATCTCTGACTCGATCATTAATCTAGCTCGCTAGCCCTATCTCAATTATGGATGAGTTCTTCAATTTCTCTTTACTAAGCTCCTGGATTGCTTTAATCTTTGTATGCTATGCATTCTCATTCCTTTCTCGCTTGCACCACTGAGTCATCTAGTCATGATCTCGCCATAGCTCAAGGTGTTCAAATCCATTTCTTCCATGAACACTGAGCTCTTTATGAGCTAACTTACATCTAAGTGAAATGAGCTCCTCATCCTCCCTACTTGGGTTCTCCATTAGTTGAGCTATGCACAAATACTGACTTATCTCATCTTTGCAATGTTGTGTTGAGCTTCAACACGGCTCCATGGTCCAAACCATATCTCTGTGGTACCAACATAAATTAATCCTATAGATCTCTAAGCTTAATCAAATAGGTTTTCCATCCCAATTCTCATGTAGAACCAATCCATCATATTGCCAAGCCTCCATCGTTCTTCCTTGTGCTCACTCCGTAAGCATTCGATTTTCACCCTAATGCAAATATGGCTCGAACCAACCATATCTCCCTTGATTAGCTTAATGATGTTGAGTTTGGGCTCCCTGACTTAAAAGTGAATGTTCATTGAATGGCTCCATCTAAAATTGACTCCACTTGAGTCATCTCCTCCTGTTTTCTTGGTCTCGTCAACAATATTCCACATAACTTGGAAAATGACTCGCCATATTGTGTGAAACTATTCAATCATTCAAACATGATCTAACTACCCTGATGACTCACCTAGTGAATTGAAAACCAACTTGGACTTCTCCTGTGCACGAAAATCTTGTGTTGGGTTTCCATTTCAACATCCCTGCATGGAAACGCTCTCCTAAATTTCCACATTCTTGAAAAAATGAGTCTTGGAACACCCCTGCACGTAGAAACCTTGTGTTGGCCTACCATCACCGAAACCCCACTTTTGTTTTACCTTAAACTTTTCCCGCTGTGCCCCCAAGCTATCTTCTATTAGAATGACGACTCATCACTTGTTAGGATCTATAACCAGTTCTTATCTCCATCTGAGCTCACCTGTGGTCAGACGATGAATTAATGGTTCCAAGTGACTTGACTCAAGCTCTTCATCATCTAAGCTATTATTTCAGATCTACTATCTCCATTTCCTTTAGATTAAGACATTCCAACAACTTGATTGATGCGATATGCTTAAAATATGAGCTCTCTCCTCAAGGTCTCCCAATTTCAAATCAAATCATCTTCCCATGAACTCTGCCGCATGATTCGTCCATGAACTGAGCTCGCTACTTGAACTCAAGCATTTTCCGTCTAAGCCCAACCTGGTTCAACTCCAATGAATCATCTCATCCTTGTCACTGGAGCTCATCACCTTACGTAGCTCGGATCTGCGAGCCATTTCATTACCTCTATGTCTGATTTAACCAGGCTTGTGTTTGGGTTCATCCTAATGACCTACCTCCTCGGGCTCATGAGTTCTAAATGGTTCAACCTAACTTGTTCCATTCCTAAAAAACATTGGCTTGATTCAAACCTTTCTTTACCAAGGCCTAGTCACTCTCAAATCACCACCACATTTTCCATGTGAGTTAATCCTCACTTCGTTACGTCGAGTGAGCCACTGAACTGTGTCAATTCTAGTTTGAAATCAATTCACTGTGGTAAATAGCTCAAACCAACCTTTCTCATTTGATACGCTAAAGGCCATACACCCCATCACCATTTTGTCTTGGCTTATAAATAACATTCCAACCTTCCTCTCCGTGATGGGGTATCCCACCGATGTAACTTTCTCAAGCTGAATTAGCTCGTTTCTATCATTTTCTTAGACTCAATACATGGAATTGTTTGTTGACTTGGTCTTTCTTCTTCAACTTAGATCAAACCTTTAGAAAACACCTCAATATCCTATTCACCGATGCAGAATGGTTTATTAATTAAAACCTGAACTCCATTAGTTTCACTGCGAGAAACATCCTATCGACCTCTTTAGACTTGACACTGAGCTCCTGACAATGAGATTTTTCTACACCGAGCCGAGCTGATATAAGCTCCTCCTCGCGGGGGATTCATTGGCTAGGAAATATCCTAGCACGTGGGTTCATATTGAGGTAATTAAATTTAATAAAATTAAAGTCAATATACCGGTAGACATGAGGAGGTGAAAGGGTTTAACTTATTAATATTTTGAATCAAGTATTGGGGGTATGTTAGAGAGGTGGGCCAAAGGAAAGGGAGGTTTAATTTTAATATAAAACTAAAACATTTGAACCATAGTTTTTAAAATTAAATACCTTAAAAATTGTAAAAGGAGTGTGTTCATAAAGTTAAATTATAATCTCTTTTTGAATAAATAAATATCAATTAAGAGATTATTAACCATGAAAAAATAAGATGGTAGAAAATTAGGATTGAGTATGCTTTTCAACACAAGTGATATTATTTCACCATCTTAATTATTTGAAGAACTATTGATAAATGACTAAAGCTTAACATTTATAAGGTGATTTTGTAATAGGTCTTCAATGGATTCAAACTATCTTTTGAGAGGAAATGAATATTAAAAAAAATTGAGTGAGAAATATGATATATTTTCTGTTTAATATATTAGGGTAGGAATAAAAAGGGGTAAATAAAATTGTGATTGAAAAATGGGTAAGTAAGGTATATGGAAAAGATAGGGGGTATTTTCAATCTAATAATATAATAGGAGGCAGTATTATCAATTGAATAATTAGAGGTAAAAACTAGAATCAAGGGTATTATTTAATACCCTTTGAATGTACATGTTATACCACAATTTCACTTAGTGAACACCCCCATGTCCTCCCCTAACTCTTTGCCAATGTCATGTCTCATCCAATTTACAATCCATTGTTAAGCTTAATTAACGTGATCTCTACTTCACATAGTGAGCCCAACCCATATGAAAACATCCTTATCAATTTATATGCCAAGCCGACTTACCAACATGTATCTCGTGACTTGTTTTCTCCATCCTTTAGCCCGACTGATCTAGTCTTGAAGGACACCTAACATGATGCACCAAGATACCTTCGTTCGAGCTCACTTTACAAACGGAGCTCTAAAAGGCTTGAATTGAATGACCAAGCTCTCCACCTAGTGATTTCAACTTAGTTCATTCCAATGTTGGGTGAGCTCTCTGAGTGACTCGTCGAGCTGCTTGATGAGTTGATAATGCTAGAAGACCCCTTTTGGGGTATTATCACACTTATTTAAATTTTTTTGAATTTCTTAAGTGCTCTTTGAACCTGAGGGTCTTAGGCATGTAGTATAACTCCTCAACATGATTAATTAGTTACTTTAATCATTTTATTTTGACAACCATCGGGAGTGGGTCCATTAAAGCCAATGTTCTATTTTGAGCACAATAGGACCCTGTTGTCCAATTTTTCCATGTGTGCAAAATTGGATAACACCATCTAAACATTGAAAGTCACTAGATTGAGGTCTAAAGACACACTTTCTCCTCGTTATACCTATACTACACTAATTTATTACTCTTTTGGTCACTGTAGGAACCTCAAAATCTCTGTAACATATTTCAAGAAGAAAATAATGCACAAAATACATAAAGCCAACTAAATAGTTCTTGCATAAAACTTCAAACCAACCTATCTCTTTGGTCTAATTCATACTTGAATATAATTAAGAATAAAATTTCCCTTACCTTGAGACACTAGTCAGACCTGTATACTTGTCTTCTAGATTCATAACCTAAATCAAGGCACATAAAAACTTCTCTTTCCTTGAAACACCCTTGTGAGGTATCATGATGTCAATACTCTTCCTCCTCTGATATACATTCATATAGTTTACAGTCTCTTAACCTCGGAGATATTGAGCATTCTATATCAGTCATGTAGCCATTTGACTTTGAAGGATGTCTTAATATTTGTACACTGTCAGAAAAATTTGACAAAGACCACTTGCTTTCTAGATGCTCCTACCAAGACTCTTACTCAAATAGATGTCCTCCAAGACCTCATACATCTACAAATCATATCACAAGATTATGAAAATCTGGGAAACGTCATTCAGATCATGCTAAGATCATACTAAAACCACTTGTGAACTCTATCATACATTGAATATCTTCATGCCACAAGATATAAGCTTCATGATGTATAAACAACTTAACACACTCTACCCTTGAATAAGACATGAGATTAAGGTCAATAATAATCTTATAACATATTAACATACCTGTACCATAGAAATTTAACACTAGGTTTGTTCTGCAAACCTTGTTGAGATGATTTTTCCTAGATTTTCATGCTTTCATACATGTTACATACCCTTGAAATTGTAGCTTCTCTGGTTTAGTAGACTTTAATAGACTTTGAACATTTATCCTTCAATAATATTTATTATATCACTTGATGAATTCCATTTAGAACTTCAAAAAACCATATTGAACATGATCTATCCTATAGTTTCACAATTTTCTCTTCACCGACCTACGTTAGGAATAATCTTAGGATGAGTGCTCACATTATTATTTGTAATTGTTAAATGTAATACTCATATATTACATTAGTGAGTTAGTGAAATATTAATATTTTTATATTAATATAATATTTTTGAGATAAAAATAAAAGAGTGTAATATTATTAATATGAGTTATGAAACAACTCATTATTAATAATATAGGATAAATTGTATTAGTTGTGAGTTTGTTGAATAAAAAACTCATATAGCTATTTGAGAGTTGTGTTAGAGATTTATGGGTTTGGGAGTGAATCTAGGAGAGATAAGAGAGTATATTGTGGGATTGAAGATTAAGATTGAATCCTTATATTAAGTATATCATTCTCCTATATATTGTAAGCTTATACTCTTTATAATATTCTCCGGATATATTGAATATATAATAAAAGTGTTTTTATTATATTTTGTGCTCTGCAACATTTTTTCTTGTCTTTTATTACTTTCTACAATTATTTAATGTAATTTTTGCTATTTTAGATTAGATAAGCTATCAATTTCATATCATTTGGAATTAGATCAGGTTTCCTTCTACCAGTGTACAAGCAAAGAAGAAGATGGTTGAAGGAATCCCATGAGAAAATTTCCAACAAACACACCAGAGTAACAAAGGACACAATTCACTCATATGACATCAGAATGATGTATCATTTTTTTGGAAATATAATAACAAGATGCACAATATTGCAGTTTACACCATCTTTAGATTCAGTCTATAGGTGTGTGCAAATGTTTGTGTAAGTTGAGTGAAAATGTTTTGTTGTTAAAAAAAAAACGATTTATAAATTGATTATATATAAAAAAACCCAGATTGTAAATGTTTCAAAATTTATTGGGTTCGTTTAGTTAATATAGGGAAAATGTATGTCAAAATTTTGCAAAAACTTGTTTTTAATTTTAAGAGAAACATGGAAATAAAAAAAAGGATCTGAAATAAAAAGTGGTGCATAGTACATTTATTTAATTTTTTCAATAATTGTACACATTTTCTCTTGTACATGACATCCGCTTTATGGGGGGTATTTTTGAGCTTCATGATAATATTTTCCAGGTAACTAAAGCAGAAGATGGATCAAGGAAGGATGAAACAGAGGAAGGAAGTTAATCAATGACCTCTCGCCAGTTGCAAGCAACAGGACCACACAATTAATTTGTGGCATTTGTTTTTGTTGTGTGTTTTAATTTCCATTGTATGCAAATAAAAACATATGGATAATACTTGTTCATATATTGTAATGTGTGATAAATTTCTTGTATTTTCCCTTTAATGTAAAATGTGAGTGGGAAAACACGTATGCTACTATGGAGTGGTTGGTGGTTCCACTAGAAAACCAATTTGAGATTTTGTGAATCTCTTAGAAAAGAACACGTGGAGTGGTTAATGGTTCCACTAGAAAAACTGTTTTGATTTGATGGTACTCTTTGAAAACCATCGTTTTGTATAACATGAGCAGGTATTAGATAGAACTCATCCATGTTCACACTAAGGGGGGGGATGTTAGGAATAATCTTTGGATTAGTGCTCACATTATTATTTGTAATTGTTAAATGTATTATTCATATATTACATTAGTGAGTTATTAATATTGTTATATTAATATCATATTTGTGACAAAAAATTAAAAGAGTGTAATATTATTAATATGAGTTATGAAATAACTCATTATTAATAATATATGATAAAATGTATTAGTTGTGAGTTTGTTGAATAAACAACTCACATGGCTATTTGAGAGTTGTGTGAAAGATTTATAGGTTTGGGAGTGATTCTAGGAGAGATAAGAGAGTATATTGTGGGATTGAATATTGGGTTTGAATCCTTATATTAAAGATATCATTCTCCTATATATTGTAAGCATTCACTCTTTGTAATTTACTCTGGATATATTGAATATATAATAAGAGTGTTTTTATTATATTTTGTGCTCTGCAACATTATTTCACGTCTCTTATTACTTTATACAACTATTTAATGTAATTTCTTCTATTTTGGATTAGATAAGCTATCGATTTCATATCAACATGTAGGGTATACACTTATTTTTTACCACCAAACTATGCTTTAGCTTTCCTCATTCACTGACTTATGATGATTCTTCATTGCCTTTTCAAATCCTTCACATGTATACAATCATATGACACTCCTTATTGAAAAACACATAACTACTTGAAGTACCTCACACTCACTACACCACAGTGCACTGTCAACTTTTTCTCATCTAGAGACCCTCATGAAAAAAAATTCATATTTAATAGACATGTGAGACATTGTACCTCAACTTGACAGTCCATGATGGAGAAGCATCATCTTTCTTTCAGATCTAGAATGGCCTCAAGTATGCAAAACGACCTTTGATGCACCTAGACAATACTCTGAGATAACTTTAGTATTTTTTCCTTCACTGCATGTTATACACTCTTTATGAGCTTCATAACCTTGCTTAAAATAAACTTCATGTCATGATTTGAATAACACAGTCTTCATACGTTCTATTTTAACCCTTCTTCAAGCCCTAGTAGACCTCACTTGCACAGTTCACAGACATCTAAGACTCTGTTTCATTCTTACAAGTGCATAAATCCTAATTATATCCTTGCTTTGTGATATTTCAAAGTTGAATACATATCTCAAAAGACTTATTGAGCATACCTTGAAGATCATCACCTACTTCCTAGTCATGAATAGCTTTGATAGAACCTCCTTGACACTCTTTGCATCTTTAGCTTAGTATTTATTATCCACTATACTTGTCTTGATGAATCAACAACACTTGAAAATTCCTTCCTTGAATTAAGATGCATACTCAAACTTAGTACATATCAAGAAAACATCATGATTATTTCTCAGGATGAAGATTCAATTTTACAAGCTCCTTAAATGAATCAACAAACACCATGAGCCAAGACCACCATTCCATTATATTCCATACTAAAATGACTCATCCCTGATGAATTATCTATTTGGAAATAAGGGATAAAATATGTGGAATAATCCCTCACATAATCGCAACATTAAAAACTAATATGCAGAAAATATTACAGATCTCAAATAAAAGTACAGAACAAAATAACACAACACAAAGAGACAATATTTAACATGGTTCACCCAATTTGGGATACGTCCACCAAGAATCACTTAGTCAGATTTTATTACAAGCCACTTCTCTCTCAATACAATACCCATATCTATTTGGAGCTATGCTCAACAAAATCTACATAATTCACACCTGAATTCTAAACACATATGCAATGTTACATTAACCCTACCATATGCACAAAACCACATAAGTAGACAGCTACTTAAGCAGTTCTACAAAACTGTGGGTATCAAAAACATGGGCCAAAACCATCCCATAAACCTATGGGTCAAAAATCCCACCCATATGAGAAAAGCACATTTCCCAGTATATCGGGCACGTTTTAAGGCCAAATTTGTTTTTCTCGGGGACTGCGCCCTCAGACCCCCACTCAGGGCCTAGCCTGACCCCGAACCCTTGTGAGACAACTGTGGAAAGTGTACATTACTCTTAGTGTATAGTTTTCAACACTTTATCACATGAAAACAAGCTCCACAACATAAAAATATCCCACTTGGAGACTAGTTTTCCTCTGAAAAAGCTTCTCAACCCTTCACTAGTTTCCGTAAAGACCAACCAAAGCTGAACACAACTTCAATTTTTCCCTTGTGACCACCTTGGTCATCATGTCTGTAGGATTCTCACTCATATGAATCTTCTCCAACTTCAATTTCTCTTCTTGCAAAGTTGTCCTAATGAAATGGTATCTTAACTGCATATACTTCATCCTAGAGTGGAAAGCAGAGCACTTAGCTAGGTGTATAACACTCTGAGTATCACTATGCAACTTTTCTTCCTCTTGCTTATGCCCCAACTCCTCAAGAAAATTCTATAACAAAATTATTTCTTTTCTTGCCTCTGTGGCAGCAACATACTCAGCCTTTGTGGTTGACAAAGCCACCAGATTCTGTAATCATGAAATCCATCTCACTACTTTCCCACTTACACTGTAAACATAACCTATTGTGCTCCTCATGTTGTCTACATCTCCAACCATATCTAAATATGCATAACCATACAAAGTAGTGTCTAATCCAATGTAGCACAAAACTATCCCCATGGTCCCTCTCAAATACCAAAGGATCCACTTTACTGCCTACCAGTGATCTCTACATGGATCACTCATAAATCTACTCAACGCTCCCACTGCATGGGAAATATCAAGCCTACTGCACACCATGGCATACATCAAACTACCAACTATTGATGAGAAAGGTACCTTGGACATCTGGTTTCTCTACTGCTCTGTCTTGGGACACTGCTCCTTTGATAACTTGAAATTACCTACCAAAGGAGTCCTAACCGGCTTAACATCTTGCATATTAAAACTTTCTAAGACCTTATTAATGTAATCTTCCTGAGATAAAGTCATCTTCCATTCTTTCCTATCCCGAAATATACTCCTACTAAGGATTTGTTTGGCTACCCCTAAATCCTTCATGGAAAAGGATTCACTTAGCTACTTCTTGAGTACTTTTATTTCCTACATGTTTTTACGTCCAACCAACATATCATCCACATACAAACATAGGATAAAATAAATTCCATCCTAAAATTTCTTTGTATACATGCAATGGTCATAATGGCATCTAATATGACATTTCTCCATCATGAAGCTATCAAATTTCTTATACCATTGACATGGAGCTTGTTTCAAGCCTTACAAGCTCTTCTTCAGTTTACACACCATCTCCTCTTTACCTTTGATCTCATAGCCCTATGGCTACTACATATATAGATCCTCCTCCAAACCACCATGGAGAAATGTAGTCTTTACATCAATCTACTCTTAGTGCAAGTATTTTGTTACAAATATTCCAAGAACAGTTCTAATAGAAGTCATTTTTAGTACAGGAGAAAAAATATCATCAAAATCTATACCTTTTTTGTCCAAACCCCTTGACCACCAACTGGGCCTTGTATCTTTTCTTGCCTCTTCTTCCTCTTTGAATCTGAACACCCACTTGTTATGTAATTATCTTTTTCCTTTGGGGAGCTTCACCAAATCCCATGTCTAGTTCTCTATGAGATCTTGATGCTCCTCATCCATGAATTGTTCCCACTTCTTCTTGACATCTAACTACATTGCTTTATCAAAGCTCTTTGGCTCTCCACTTTCAGTGAGTAATAAATAATAAAGAGAAGGAGAAAAAAGTTCAGGTTCTCTTCTTACCCTAGAATACCTCCTAAATATAAGAGTTTGGGGTTCCTGAACTGATTCATGTGTCACTTTCCCATCTGAAAGATCCTCTACCGCCACACATTCTTTCTTGGATTATTCCCTATTTTCTTACAACTGCTACTTATACATGACTTTCTCATTAAAGACCACATCCATAGATCGAATGATTTTCTTGTCCTTAATACTCCAACATTTATATCCAAAGTCATCACCACCATAACTAATGAAAGTACAATTTTCTAATTTATCCTCTAGTTTGGTCCTATCATCCTTGTCTATATGGACAAACACCTCACATCCAAAGACTATAAGAAATGAATAATCAACTTTCTTACCATACCAAGCCTCCTTGGGCATGCCTCCATCCAAGGAACTTGGGGGTCCTCTATTTATCAAGTACACAGTTGTGCTCACCACTTCTACCCAAAAAGAAAGAGGTAGTCCTGCATGTAACCTCATGCTCCTAGCATGTTCCATTATTGTTTTGTTCATCCTTTCTGACACCCTATTTTGCTGCAGAGTTCCTAGAACCATCTTTTTCCCATAGATTCCATTCTTATAACAATAATCATCAAATTCATTACTGCAATACTCCCCTCCATTATTTGACCTTAGACATTTTATCTTAAGACCTGTTTCATTCTCTACTAAGACTTTCCATTTAACAAAAGTGTCAAATACATCAGATTTGTTTCTAATACAATAAACCCAAACTTTCCTTGTTGGATCATCAATAAAATCGACATAATAACTTGAACCCCCAAGAGATGATACCTAAGCCGGCCCCCATGCATCAGAATACACCAGCTCTAACTTACTCTCTTTCTTTGTAGGTCCAACCTTGAGAAAAAATACTTACTTCTATTTCCCATATATGCAGTCCTCACAGAACTCCAAACATGTTTCTGTATATCCAAGACAATCCTTCTTTATGTTCTCCATGCCCTTATGGCTCATATGACTGAGCCTATAGTGCCACAATGTTGTATATACTTCTGAAGCCACAATATTACAAACATTAGTGCTATAAGTGGTTAAATACAAGGTTCCAACCTTCTTACCTCTTCCCACCACAAGAGAACCCTTGGTAACCTTCTAAGAGTCCACTGTAAATATCATAGTACAACCATCACTTCCCAACTGCCCTGCCGATATCAAATTTCATCTTAATGTAGGCACATGTCTGACATCCTTTAATAAAAAATTATTCCCAATCTGCATCTTAACCTGAACATAACCTTTTCCAAATATGTTGTATGGCTCATCATCACAAAGAAAAACATGCCCAAAATCTCCTTGAACATAATCAACAAAATAATTCCTATGTGGAGTAGCATGGAAAGAAACCCCCGAATCTAAAACCTAAGATTCAATAATATTGTGCAAAGAAAGAATCAAAGTATCCTGACATACATTACCCGTTGCCACATTTTCCTCCTTGTTTTCTTCTTCTTGTTTCTTCTTGTCTTGAAGTTTCCAACAATACTTCTTTGCATGCCCAGACTTTCCACAGTGCCAGCATACTATCTTGCTTTTAGATTTTGACCTTGCCCGATCCTTTGATTTTCCACAGCTTCCTTTATTCTTCTATCTCCCTCTAGTTTCCACTATCAAAGCATTCCCTGAAGTAGAATATTCCTCAGATATTTTTCTTCACATTTACTCACTTAGAATCACCCCCTACAACATCCTCAAACTTTAACTTTGAGTTAGCTGGAACCGAGTTGCTTACCGCCATTATCAGGCTATTCCAACTCTCAGGTAAAGAGCACATAACTAATAAAGCCCTAACTTCTTCATCAAATTCTGTTGTAGCTGAAGCTAGAATATTTACAACTATATTAAAATCATTTAAATGATATGCTACTGAACCATTCTCAGACACCTTCATATTAAACAATTTTTTCATTAAAAATATTTTATTAGAGGTAGAGGGTTTTCCATACAACTTCCCTAATGCATCCATTAATTCTTTTGTAGTCTTTTCCTTTGAAATATTAAATAATATCAAAGATGGAAGACATAGTTGGATTGTCCCAAGTGCCTTCCTATCCAGAAAATCCCATTTTGCATCCATCATGTTCGAGGGTTTGTTCACCTTCTCATACAACAGAATATAAAGATCCTTCTGATAAAGGTAATCTTCCATCTGCATCTTCCAAAGACTAAAATTCTACCCATTGCATTTATCAACTCTTGATCTTCCATCATCTGCCATAGCTCCCACTCAAGATAAAAATTTCCCTATGATTCAACACTTCAGAAAACCAAACCAGGCTCTGATACCAATTGTTAGGAAATAAGGGATAAAATATGTGG
Source organism: Taxus chinensis (assembly GCA_019776745.2). NCBI lineage: Eukaryota > Viridiplantae > Streptophyta > Pinopsida > Cupressales > Taxaceae > Taxus > Taxus chinensis. The sequence continues at coordinate 728,931,753 of CM034152.1, read as the reverse complement.
AATAATCCCTCACAGAATCGCAACACTAAAAACTAATATGCATAAAATATTATAGATCTCAAATAAAAGTACAGAATAAAATAACACAACACAAAGAGATAATGTTTAACATGGTTCACCCAATTTGGGCTATGTCCACCAAGAATCACTTGCTCAGATTTTATTACAAGCCACCGTTCTCTCAATACAATACCAATATCTGTTTGGAGCTATGCTCAACAAACTCTACAGAATTCATACTCGAATTCAAAACACATCTACAATGTTACATTAACCCTACCATATGCACAAAACCACATAAGTAGACAACTTCTTAAGCAGTTTTACAAAACCGTGGGTATCAAAACCATGGGCCAAAACCATCCCATAAACCTATGGTTCAAAAATCCTGCCCATATGAGAAAAGCACGTTTCCCAGTATATCGGACACGTTTTAAGACCAATTTTTTTTTTCTCGGGAGCTATTGCCCCCAGACTCCCACTTGGAGCCCAGCCTTGCCCCGAACCCTAGTGAGACAACTATGGAAAGTGTACAATACTCTTAGTGTAAAATCTTCAACACTTTCTCACATGAAAACAGGCTCCATAACCTAAAATTATCTTCACGAGAACCATAGATTTCAGAGACATATTTCTCAAAATTTTAAGATCCTAAGATCCTTAGACAAAATCCATAGACCTAACTATCAAGAATTTGATAGGGTAGGGTCTAGATTGATGACAACAAAGATTTAGAGCTTCTAAACCACTTGTAAATATAAATACATACTTTGAAAAAATTCATATTTGGAGATCACACAAACTTACCATACTTAAAACACCTTTGACAAAGATATACCACAAATTATTATCTTGATGAGATCAAAAATTTGACAGGAAACTTTTAAAGACACACACATACCACCACGATCTCATCCAAAAGCCACTACAAAAGTAATTCCTCATGGAAATTATAACCCCAAGATGAATTCTCATATGCACAATGAAGACATTCTTTATGACATAGATCATATTACTAAAATAAATGTGATAACTCATTGTATTATTTCACAAGCTCCCTTGGTATGATTCAGACCAACTTCATAACATAATCATGGTATTTACTACCAACTAGGACACATGAATGACTTGTTAAAGGAACACAATGACCATGAAAAAACCACAAAATTCTAAACATAGACAACACATGCTCTTTTTTGTCTCTTGAATACAACTTAGACTCATTATACATTTGCAGACACCAAGCCAAGCTTCTAGGATAAAAGCATTTCTTATACTACAAAAAATACACCACAAATAGTCATGATAGATTAACAATACTACATATAGAGATCAATAGCTTTGTACACCAATGACCTACCTAAAACCAAGACTTATACACTTTTCTACAATCCACTTCAAATGATGTGACTTCATACTTAGACTTGTTCATAGATATGACCTAATGGGACATTTCAAAACCTTGTAACATGATGTAGATAAAAATAAAATAAGGTTCATATACACAAATTCAAGATGATTCAACAACTACCCCAACCAATCTCTGCATGATAGGATCATTCAATAGGCCACAATGTCTAAAAAACTACTATATTTTCTCTAACCTTGACTAAACTGATACAATATCACTTAAAATAACCTTACTGCCTCCATGCTCTGGTTTACACTGCTTCAAATGCTTCCCCCCAACATCATTCCATTCATGGAATGACCCATTCATCCTTCAAGATATCTTGGCTCTCACCTACCTTCACTTAATATATCCTTTGAGCTTTGCTAACTCTTACAATAAGAAAATATTGTAGATCATTTAGTCCTCAAAAATATTTCTCCCCATTCTCCCCTATTCAACATCTCAAAACATGGTTAGTTTGATCACAAAATTGACTCAAAACAACCCAAAACCATAATAATACTCTCCTTTTCCAAAACTTCTCTCTTCACCCTTAAGACAATGTATGCCTAAAACATTCATGAATGCCTAAAACATTCATGAATGCAGGTACCTATAGTAACCCAAAAATTTCCATCAAACTTACCTAAGTCCCTTTGTCATGCTCATAATGTATGCAAAATTTCAACCCTTAACTCACCAGCCTATTCTTGGAATCACTCACTCCTCATGTCACTTGCTCTTAATCTCACTAGCCCTTAGTTAGGTAACTGTCATGCATATTTTCATTTCCTTGAGGTTTCAAGGTACAAGGTGTTATTGCCAAAATTTTAATAGCTCCCACTTTTTCAAAAACATTTATTAATCCTCATTTTGTTTATCATGAGTCGGTGGGGGCACTATATATTAAATGTATTATTAATTAATTTGTATTAAGTGGTTTTGTGGCATTCATAAAATTAGGCTATTATGATTGTTTTATATACATTTGTTTAGTTTACCTTGTTTGTGACATTATTGTGATGAAGATCAAGTTTCATTTCATGATATCTTTCTTTCGATTCCAGGATCGCCTCTTGGTTGTCTTGATTTTTCCTTTCTGGAAATGATGGTGAAATAAGTGCATTTGATTGAATTAGTGAAACAACATTTTTTTGTGTGAAAACTGAAGTTAACCATTGCATTTTTCTTACATTATATCATTTTTGCAATTATACAAAGGATCATAATCATGTTTTTGCTACTTGACATATATCTCATGGCTATTTGATTAGTCCATAGACAATAAGGATATATATGGAACTTACATTTAATGACATTGAACATACTTTTGAATTTTCATTAATATTTTGATTGAGGCATGGTGGTAACGTATGTTTGGAGGAAGTTGGTGGGATTTTCAAATAGTATGAGGTGACATTTTTTTGTTTGATTGCACATATGTGAAATTAATGCATTGAATGCCATAGGACTTCATTTGGGAAAAATGTCAATTTTGGGGTCATTTGAGTTTTTGCATGCATTGTTTGTTGGAGCTCGAAGTTGGTTCTTGTGAGTTTTCAGTTGGTTTTAAAGCAAAACGTGTCATACCAGGCATGAAAATTACTGGAGTTGCATAATGGATTTGATTTTTTTAAGGTTTATATTGTGATATTTATAGTGTTCTGTGGACCATGAGAACTCAAAATCAATCTCTTTACTGAAAAGAAAACATTTACATGAATGTCAAATATCTTTATTTTTTAAGAGCTTGAAATATTAATTTTTACAGAGATAAAACAATGATTTCTATCCATAAGATTGGTTTTGAAAACAGTAAAATGGGTACTTTTTTGTGGGTCTTTGGATTTATGTGGGTTTTAGTTGAAGCAATTATTTCCATGATTGAATGCATAAACTATGGAATTTTTATACACAGCTTCAAAATGTCTTTGGTCAGAAAATTTTGACTTGTGTTTATGGGAAAAGGATGAACTATATATGGGTATTTAGGATTTTAGCTTGAAATGGTTTTTCTTATTTCATTTATCATATGCACTCTGTTATTATGGTTTCTCGATGAAATAATATTGTTTCAGAAACATGCATGGAGTTTCCTTTCTAGGTAAAGTAAATGTGGGATTCTCAATTCATTGTACATTTATGGAATGGAAAATTATTTGGTAAAGGGTAATATGAAGATGTGTTGAAGTTATTTCTAGGTGCATTGCTTATTGCTGAGAATAGATATGGTAACATTGTTATTTTTTTGGCTTTCGTATTGGAAAAATAATGTGGGTTTTGTTGGTGAATGGATTCTATAAATGTTCATGAAATTTGTTTAAAGAATTATTGACCCATTTTGATATGCGATATAAAATGAGTATGCAAGATTTGAGTGATTTATTGTTTTGAATATATTAAGTTGTTGTTGAAATCTCGTTCACTGCATACATTCATATTTAGGAATTTGATTTGATTGAAGTTTTGGAGTTCATAAATTGATACATTTTCCATGTTTTTGTTTTTGGTTTATCAAAATTCTACCTTTCAAAAGTACATTTTCAAATTGTTTCCAAAACATTTAAAAAAATGTTCATTACAATTTAACTGTTTCAAAATTTTCAGGAAGTTGCTTGAAATTTATATATTCAAGAGCTATAAAGTTTCTGTAGCTCAATATGTATTTTTTAAATTGAGATTTTTGTTCACACAGTCATTTCTCTTAAACATTATGAGCTACTCACTTATATCATGAGGGTCATAATGAATTATTTCATTTTGTTTAAATCCAAGATAGGATTGGGATTTTGAGGCAGCCTTTTATGCAAAAGTATAGATTTTTTATTGAAGAGATCCTGTTGCATTTGATGGTTTATAAAGAATGTTTCAGTTTCAGTATAGTTTTTCATGATAAATTAGTGTGGTATAATTCATGATTACATTTTTATGGAAACATCTTTGTTTTCATAAACATGTCAGGTTGGGACAGTTGGGGGTCTCGAAGGACAGGTTCACACCATTCATGGGGACAAGGTAGTTTCAGGGGTTCTCCCCAATGGAAAAGAGGATTACATAGGGATATCTGAAGAGGACATAATTTTCTTTGTGACAGGAGACTATTTGTACGTCGTGGCCCAACTCGAGTATCTTTCCATTTTGATGCAAATGAGCCATGCTTGCAAGAAGTGCTGCAAGTTATTGAATCATACCCATGAGCCCAACAGTCTCAGAGTATTGATTATCCTCCATTGAATAATGCTAATCCTATCCATGCTGAGCATCATTGTACTCCTCATCATTCTGTGCAATCTGCCACCCGCCATAATGTTATACATGAAGCCAATTCCCCTCCTATGTTGGAACTTAATCAAGTTGTAATTTCTCATGATTCTGCGCATGCCTCTAAGTGTGCTAGGTCCTCTTCAACAATACCTATGGTGACTGACACAATTAAGAAGGTTAAGGTGGAATAGGAAGCTGGGCTCATCACTCGCACGGTTCAATCCTTTAAACCTTTGGAGTATGTTAAAAAGGTCATTGAAACTAGGACACCACTACTTGATCTAACAGGAGGGAGTTAGTTTGATGATTTGAAAAAATTTATGGAACTTGATAATTTTGGATATTTTGGTTGGTTGATATTTATGAGACATATCGGTAAAATTATATAGATATATTTGACATGGATTAATGACTTTAATTTTAATGGTGGAGTTTACTTTTAAAATCATTTAAGTGATTGGATATGATAGTCTATGAATGAAGAATATCTAATGGAAATACTTTTAATTATTAGATCATAAGTAGCTAGTGCCCCCCTTCTTGTGATATCTCGAGTCTCATTGACATTTTTTATTGCATTATTTTTCACCAAGTCCCTATTTATAACTTATGTTTTTAAAGTCTCTTTAAAAACATAAGTCAAATTTTATTATTTAATATCTTGAGAAGATAATCGGTTATAACCGAATGTGCTCATGAGATGCTACAAAAGGGCTTGAAGAATATAATGAAAAGGGGATGAGAAATAAAGTATTGCAGCTTGTGCAATTATTTCCATTCTAAAATATTTTTTAGTGTAATTAATTTCTGAGGCAAGTGATATTTTAGGTGTTTTTGACGACATTGTTTTTGAGGTTTGAGAATGATTTTTGAATGCACAAGTATATCTAGTTTTAATTTCATTATTCTGATTATCTAATTATATTCACATTCTTATCTAACTGATTACATAATCATCTATATATCCAAAGAAGGCTTGAATATTTCTTCATTTCAATCTCAATGCATATGTGAATCATGGCCATGTTGGTTCAAATTTTGATCATGACATTGTAAAGATGTTGTTTTCAACAATTATTGTACTGTCTTTAATAAATGCAAAACTAAAATTTTTACATCCTCTTATTTTTGAATTTATTGTTTACATCCTCTTATTTGTATAATTTATGTGAATATGCATATATTCATTTGTGTTTATAGCATTTCATTTGTTATATTTACTATAGATCATGTAAAGGACATTTGAGTAACTTATTGTATTGATAAGAGTTTGAGATAAAGACCTTGAATATGTTTCAATTTTATTGATTAAGAGAAGTTTCAATATTCATTCAAGGCATTTTACCTTTTCAAGAGGTTACCTTATCCATAGGTTTCACTCTGTCGGATAAAGGTAATTAAAGAAGCATGTTTATATGATCAATATATGAAGTGTTATTGGAATATTTTACAAAGATTGGTGATATAGGGAAGGAAGTGTTTTCATGTTTTAGTGTTTCATGGTCTTTTTGTCTTGTTTATGTTTTCTTTTGTTTGTTTGGTTTTGTTGTTGTTCGTTTGTTTATTCCCATTGCTGCTAAGAATAGGAAGATCCCAGTTCTTATGTTAAAGTATTTAACTTATCTAAACTACCTACACTTAAGTCAAAATATTAAGTTTAAACATGATTAAAATTGGTTTGATTCCATCTTGACCTTTTGCGATAGGAGAAAGGGTTGATTGGTTATCGGTCAAATTTTTTATGAAAACAAATTTGGAGACTCTGATGGGGACGCTTTCTATTCTTTTCTGAAGTAGATTTCTTCTAACTATCCATTTTCCTCTTGCTTCTAACTTGAGTAGATTTCTTCTAACTATCTTCTCTTTGGTGATCATTTTCTTAAATGACCATCACATGTATTACACTCTGTCATACAACCAGGCCTACCTTTAGAAGATTCCAATTAGATATCAGTGTTGACATTAGAACCTTCACTTGGAATAATAATGAATATTTTGATCAATTCATCAACATTGTTGTTGTCCTTGATTCTAAAGAGGATAAGGCCCTTAAAATTGAATGTCACTCTAGAGATCAGTTACAAACACAATCGAGATATTGTAAACAAAAACAAAAGAATTTAGAAAGAAAACGAAGCTATTATTAGAAAAGTTAAAGTTAAAAATAATATTGCCTTTGGACTCAAAGAATGATAAAAAATTGTTAAAACATCTCTGTTGATATCTTTGATTCACCATTTTTATATTTCTTGAAATGGAGAATCAACCTCCTCCCAACAATGATGATAATAGAGAAGAGAGGAGAAGGAGAAATAATCAATGTATACTAGGTTTTGAAGACAATCAAGACATGGGAAATGTAACTGATGATGGAGATTCTGATGATGATCATGATGAATTGAACCCATGGCTTAGAGGAAATCCAATAGACATTTGGAAGAAACCCACCCAAACTACCTTCCTTAAAAGGTATCACCTTGCCACAGTTTTCTGGAGAAACATGTGAATCATGGGAAGATCACCTTGATGCTTTTAAGTTGATTGGTGTTGCCATTGGTATTAATAACGAAAGAAATTTCCTGAGACTATTTACTTAGACCCTCGAAGGAAAAGCTTATAAATATTTTATCAGTTTACCTTCCAAATCCATTTCTTCTTGGTCTGAAATAGAAGAGTGGTTAAATGATTGTTTTGGTAAAGACAAGGATGAATATGAATTGCTTAATGAGCTCTTTAACATCTTGATGGATGTTGGAGAAACTGTTTATCACTTTACTATTCATTTTACTAAACTTAGAAAAAAAATACCAAGAGATGTTAGACCACCTAAAAAGCTTTCTCATCTTTATTACTGTAATGCTCTGCCTCTTAAAGTATAGGTTAGCTCTCGAAGATAAAGAGATCTTTGAGTATGAAGTAATTTAGGTACCATTACTTTCTGTACTGAATATGAAAAGAAGCTTTAAAATATTAGTTTCAAAGAGAGAGATTCTACAGGCATGTCTAAAGAAAGATAATCTAATAATAATGCTTATAGATTTTAAATGTTATCTGAAATTTAGGTAATGAGTTGGTCATCCAAAATTTGTTCAAGTGACAAGGAGTATAAACGATCAAGGCCTTCAAGTTCAAAATTCAACGTTGCCTTAGGTAAAACAAAAAATTGAGCCCAAAGAACTGTATTATGGAGCCTATGAAACAGATCATGATCCTTCCACTTGTAAGTATGTTTTAAGTCTAAAATCAAGAAATTTATCAAGGGTAAAGACATTGATGACATGTGTAGTTTCATAGAATCTGATGTTTGTGTTGTTACTACCAGATCAAAAGAGAATACAAAGAAAGATAATCCCAAGGATAAGAATGCTGATAATATCTACCCGTAAGAATAAATCTAAATCTTTCAATACGACTGACAAAAACAAGGGTAATGATAAAAACCCCTCTAGTAAAATAACAGATGATGTCTCTTCTAGTCGAATTTTTCAAGAATAATTCTCAATATCAACCTTTTAGGTCTAAAATATATGTCAAGTCCACTATTGTTTTATGCTAGTTATGACATTGTTACTTATATGATGAATTCTAGGAGCAACTTGAACATGTTTGAAAGCTTAGTGATGCTTGTGGGAAGTTTGAAAATTTGGTAGTTTCTCATAAAAACAGAGCCAATCTGAAGAATGTCATGGCTATGTAGGAAGGGTATGAGGAAAGTGAATCTGAAAGTGTCCCACAAAGGAGGTAAGGATGAGGTTTTAAATACATCCAACCCAACAATAGATTATATTCCACCATTTTATGTGACTGTTAAGATTCAGAAAAAAAATCATTCACAACTGCATTCTAGATACAGGAGCATCAAATAATACTATGCCTAAAACTATTGCAGATCAATTAAGCATTTGTTATGAACATGATAATCAGAAATTGATTGGTTTTGATTCTAGACAAACTAGGTGTTGTGGTAAATTTAAGGACATAGTTGTTAAGTTAGCTTAGGATGAAAGAGTAAGATTTATTGGAAACATTCACATTTTGGATATACCAGCTAACTACACTATGCTTCTTGGAAGAGATTGGTCATAGGACACAAGTGCTTTTTTTGGTAAAGATCAAACTTGGGTGTCGGTTGGAAATGTTATATCCTTTATTCAAAGGGAAGAATGGTCAAGTACTCCCATTGAAGGGATTTCATCATCTATCTCATTTGTAGAAACTGGTATGGGTACTTACGTATTAGAGTTAGTTGATACTTATGCTTTAGATGATGAAGATTATCAACATGCTAGGTTGTTACCTTCTGATGAAGTTTGGAAAATGTGTTTTGATGGAGCCTGCTCACAATCCAGGAATGGTGTAGGAGTAGTTATCAAATCTCCTATTGGTAGACAATTTGATTATGCTTTTCATTTAGATTTTGAGGCTACTAATAACACTTGTTGAATTTGAAGCCTTGTGTTTAGGACTGCAACAAGCTTTAAGTCTGAATATTAAGAAATTGACTATTTTTGGAGACTCAGAATTAATAATCAGACAGGTTAAAAGGATATATAAGACAAATCAAAATCATCTTCATCGGTATACTCAAAAGGTTTTGGTATTTCATTGAAAAGTTCAAAGCATTTAATATCAATCATGTTTTTCAAGAATTCAATTCTAGAGTAGACAAGCTTGTTGTTTTTGTTGTAAATCCAAAATTTGTTGATCAAATATTTTGCATTTTCAAAGAGGTATATAGGCCCATGATACCAGATTTGGAAACTAGTTGGCATGTATTTTCTTGTGATGAACACATTGATACATTTTTGAAAGGGAATTATTTTAATTTTGATGATTATGTTTTAAATTGTAGTGATTATCTACAACTCTCAAGTAATAAACTGCCTGTTGGTTTGGTCAGTTTAGAATCCATGTTTACACCAAATGATCAGCCTAAGATTTCATCTTCTGCTGAACCTTATAGGAGGATTATAGGTGATACCATTGTTGTTAATTTGGTTTCAGAAGAAGAACCTAGGTTTGTTTATCTTGGCGCTTGTCTAACCTCTCATGAGAAAAAGGCTTTCATTAAATTGCTTAAAGAATTCATTGATGTTCTAGCATGGTCATATAAGGATTTGAAAGGTTATGAAACTAAAATTATTAGACATGATATTCCAATTAAGCCTGAATTAAACCAGTTTTTCAAAAACCTAGGAAAATAAGCCCCTTATTGGAAGACACCATCAATAAGGAGCTTGAAAAAATGCTTGAGGGTGGTGTCATTTTTCCTGTGACATACTACTGAATGGGTTACTAATCTGGTGCCAGTACATAAAAATAATGGAGACATTTGTCTTTGTGTTGATTTTTCGTGATTTAAATTACATGCAAGCACTAAAGATAAATTTCCTTTGCCTAACATTGATCAAATCTTACAGAAGGTTGTCACCGGTTCTGAGATGATGTCTCTTTTGGATGGATTTTCAGGTTACAATCAGATTTTTGTAAATCTAGAAGATAGACATAAAACAACCTTTACTACATGAAGAGGTACACTTTGCATTTAATCGTATGTCTTTTGGTTTAATCAATGCAGGTGCCACCTTTCAAAGGGAAATGCATGTAGCTTTTGATGATTTAATTAGAATCATAATTCAGGTTTATCTAGATGATTTAATTGTGCATTCTAAGAAAAGGAAAAATCATCTAGATCATTTACGTGAAGTATTCATTTGTTGTCGCAAGTATGGTATTTCACTTAATCCAAAAAAGTTTGTCTTTGGTGTTACTGAAGGAAAGTTGTTGGGTCACATTATTATGCAAAATGGTATTTCTATTGATCTAGAAAGAGGTAAGGTAATTCAAGCATTGCCTCCACCTAAAAATGTAACTAGTTTGCATTATTTCTTTGAGAAAAAAAAATCGTATGCAAATTTATATCTGATTTTTATGATAAAGCTGCCCCATAGTAGATTTTGCTAAAAAAGAATCATGGTTTTTCTTGGGATTCACAAGATGATTAAGCCTTTGCTGAGGTTAAAAATGTTATCACTTCTGTACCGATTTCAGGTAAACCTAATTTATTGAAGCCCTTTCTTGTGTATTTAAATGTTATTGATAAAGCTATAGGTGATGTCATAACTCGATACTTCGAACTTAATGAAGAAAAACCCATTACTTATTTTCTCCTTCCGATACTAAACACCTTAGTAGTCTCCAAGGTAGACTCTAATCAGTTTGGCACTTTATTTCTCATTTTTAGACCATTGTCAACCTTTTCATCATCTCCACCAGAAGGATGTCCATTACAAGTGGGATCACAACTATAAATTGGCCTTTGAAGAACTCAAACAATATATCCTATAACCACCCATGCTCACACCACCACACGATGGGGATCCATTATATATATATATATATATATATATATATCTTCCACTGACCATTCCCTAGGTGTTATGCTAGCACATCAATATGAGTATGGTAGAGAGAAGGCCATTTATTACTTAATTCAAACTCTTCATGACTACAAAACTCGTTACACAAAAGTAGAGAAGTTATGTTGGTCCTTGTACTTCGTGAATTCTAATCTTCATCACTATCTCCTTAATCAGAAGACTTATGTTGTCACCAACTTCAATCCTCTCAAATCTATGCATCCCAAACCATATCATAGTGATTGCATCACCTGGTGGTTCATTCTTATGACTGAATTTGACATAGATTTTGTATTAAAAAAATATATTAAGGGGAAAGCCATCGCAAACCAACTCATGAAAGATACCCTTCCTAATAATCAACCACCTCATGAACAATTTCCTCACTTTGACAGTTCTAAATGTCAGAAATGGGAGGTTTTGGCATCATCATCATACCTCTTTGGGGGACTCGTATACCTATATCTTTCAAACTAAATTTCAAATGCACAAACAACATGGCCTAGTATGAAGCCCTCATTATGGGTATCTAGACCGCTGTCAAGCTTGGTGTTCAAATCCTTGACATCTATGGGGATTCCCACCTTATCATTAATCAAATCAAATGACATTATTAATGTGTTGTATATAATTATACCAAAATATAAAAGCATAGTCGATTTCCTCCTAGAAGCCTTCGATCATTATACAATCCAAAAATTTCCCCACTTATCCAAAAAATTCATGAAAACCATCACTTCTCTTGCATCACTTATCCCCTTGTCAACTGAATATTCCAATATGTTCTTTGTTTTACATATACTCGATCAACCATCTCACACCAAAAAACTCTCTTCTGTTAATGTTATCGAAAATAATGAATCAAATCTCTAGTACACTCAATTTTATGTATATCTTTCTCAATCAAAAATTCCATCCGATCTATCTAATAATGCTAAGAGATCTTTTCTAAAATGTATTAACCACCATGTTATCATCGACAACGTCCTTTACAAATGTGGGTTCAATTACCTCCTAATTTTATGCCTAAAATCTCATGAATCCACCAAATCTATCCAGGAAGTCCACGATGGCATATGCAGTGGACACTTTAGTGGTTTGGTTATTAATAAATCCATCCTACATATGGCCTATTATGGGCCTACCCTTAATCAATATTCTTATAAGTACATCAAGAAATACGTCAATATTCTCACAATGGGTACTCAACCTCATTGGCCTCACCAACCCTCATTCATCATAACGGCATCACTTTATTATCACTTCTACCGAATAATTCAAAAAATGGGTTGAAGTTATTCCTGTTATCTCTACTAAAGTTGGTAATGTTGTCTAATTCATCCACCATCACATTATCAGTATCTTGGGCATTCCTAAAAAAATTATCACAAATAATGGTAAGTATTTCAAAAAATATATTCAAAATATTTGAGACACATCTAACATCAAGATTATCTTTTCATCTCCTTACTATCCATAAGAAAATGGTCAATAAGAAGCCTCTAACAAAACACTCAACAAAAACATCATGAAAACCGTTGATCAAATTGGAGGGAATTAGTATCTCCAAATTATGTTCTCCCTCTAGGCTTATCAGACTAGCATTTTTACCTGTACAAGTTCTACCCCCTTTTATTTATTCCATAGCTCTGAGGCCGTCCTTCCTATTGAATTCCAAATTCCATCTCTTCACGTGTCCCTTAAATATTTTGTCTTTGACAAGGAGTATCGTCAAGAGCTCTTAGGACAACTTGAATTGTTAGAACAAAAATGTCTATTATCCCTTGAACATCATCATGCCTATCAAGAACACATCAAGAGAGGATAAAATAAATACGTCAAAGAACATGACTTCAATATTGGTGATCTTGTCCTTAAAGATAATCAAAATATCACTACTATGGAAATGAGTAAACAAGGAAAGTTTTCTCCGAGCTAGATTGGTCAATATATCATAATGAATAAATATGGGTCTAGGGCCTATCACTTAGCTTCCCTCGATGGTAAACTTGAAAAGAAACCCCTAAATGCCTTGCACTTGTGGAATTTCTATTGTTAACACACCTAATTTCATGACATTAGTTACATCAAAGATCTCATTCCATCACCAATGTATCATCCACTTTTATAATGATTTAGAATTATGTGGTCTTTCTTCAGTATCATATATGTACGACCTTAAAGATGAGAACCACTACTCTTCTCATTGAATTTTCCACATGGATAAGTTCATCTTTAGTGGAAACCCCGTAATCATTACTTATATCTTCTCATTATTTTACCAATTGAAAACATGCTAATGGGTACGCATGTGTAGTTTGTAAACATGTATTTTCCCCTCCCCAAATGATCTATTAGGAATGCCTTCAGTTAAAACGAAGTCAAAAGTATATGTATGGATGCATACTATAAAAAAAATATAGAATAATTTATCAAAGGAAAACTATTCATCCGATCTATCTATTAATAGATTACTATTAATCAAAATAATCGACATACGATTGTCAACTAATTTTTATGACCCTCAATGGATAGCATGGCATATTACATCAAAATTACATCCTAAAATATGGCCAATTTACAAACTCAAACCATCAGGAGAAACCTTTCACCAACCCATACAAAATCATGAACACTTTGATTATTTTCATTCCGACCAAAATCCTAATGGGACTGACTAGTTATGGTTGTGTTATCTTGAAAGGAAGTGGTCATACATCCACCAATGGCAAACACACATATATTCAAATATTTAAGCACATCTAACATCAAGATTATCGCATAGATTAACCTTCACATCTAAATTGGAAAATCAAAATTATGTTCTCCCTCTAGGCTTATCAGACTAGCATTTTTACCTGTACAAGTTCTACCCCCTTTTATTTATTCCATAGCTCTGAGGCCGTCCTTCCTATTGAATTCCAAATTCCATCTCTAATAAAAAACATCCTAGGAAAGCTTCCCAAACTGATTAGTTCATAACAATAAAAAATACAATTTGGGCACAAGCCTAGGGCCTATCACTTAGCTTCCCTCAAAGGAGAAACCTTTCCCCCCATGAACACAAACCTAATGCCTTGCACTTGTGGAATTTCTATTGTTAACACACCTAATTTCATGACATTAGTTACATCAAAGATCTCATTCCATCACCAATGTATCATCCACTTTTATAATGATTTAGAATTATGTGGTCTTATAATTCAGTAATCATATATGTAACGACCTAATTAAGATGAGAATCCATCTGACTAACATTAAAACTCATGTGAATTTGTCCACATGGTAAGTTAGATCTTTAGTGGAAACCCCGTTTCATTACTTATATCTTCTCGATTATGTTTACCAATTGTATATACATTTTCTAACCTATCCAGCAGTTAAAACTGAATCTCAAAAGTATATGTATGGACACTACTATAAACAAAATATAGAATGATTTGATCAAAGTGTACAACTATTAATACTTACTTATATCAAAAACTTTCATAGGTATATGTTCCCTCATGGATAGCTTAGTGAATCACAAAATACCTCAAAAACTATGGCCCATCATTGTACAGCTATCCCATATAGACATATTAATAGTTTGTATTAAACTTATGCTCACCTCTCGATTTGAGTGTATGTTTTGGTATGGAAAAGATAATGAATAAACTTGACTTACGTGTTAATCAACACAATCAAGATCAATAAGCAAGATGTAGATTCATCCTTAGCACGTAATAATAAGTTACAAGGTCAATTTATTAGTTCAATTAAGTATCGTTTCAGAATAACCATCTTATTAAGATTAGGTAATCATCCTAATCTTTAAACATTTTCATTTTTATCACAACGATGTATAACTTGAAATATCTCTTATGCCCTTTGTACATTGTATAAGTTTAATTTCATTTTTCCACATTTATTTAAAATCTTACATTAATGACTAGCTATTTTTGCTATTTGTGCACATCATTATGTCATTAGTTAGTTAACATAATATAGTATCACATTCAAATTATTATTATTGTACATGTTATAATGAAGCAGTTATTAAATTTTTCCTAGTACTATTGAGTCGAGAAATATACATTTATTTCACAACTCTTGTACCGTTGTCCCAAAATTTCGTTAATTACTTACTTCACTAACTATGTTCCTTAATTAATGATGTCATGATTATAATTGCTATAATTATCATTTAATGAATCAGATTAAATGATATCAAAAAGTACAATAAGTAATCAAGTCTAATTTATCTCACAATTGTATTTTAGTACAACAACTAAAAATCAACGTACATCAATATTACATCACATAAGGGTAATAAAACATGTCATGAATTCCTTTAAGATGATTTCTTATTTAATGAGTACAACATTAATTTCATAGTAATATAAATTTTTCAAAGGCCATTTAAAAAACCATTAAATAACTTTTCCCTCAATAAGGATTACATGATCCAAGTTTAAAGTATACATTAAATCAATATTTACAAATTAGATAATCAATATATCACATGATGTGCATGCATGTAAACAATCCAACTATCTCTTCATAATAATTAATCCCTCATGAGATCTAAAAGATAAAAATGATAATGTACATGGTCATTTCTAAGAACTGGTATGGATATACATCTCTTTGCCTAGATGTTTTATTACAAAATAATTGAACTTATACAAATTTATTTAATGTTATTAAACTAGTATCAAATGATAAAAGTCATACAATCTCAATCACAAAATTCTAAAGGAACTCACAAGTTCCTTTTTACCATAACACCTATGCATGATAACTATTTAATTTAGCTAGAAATAGTACTGAAATCTAAGTATAAAATTCATCCCGTAAACCATTCACTTTCTTAATAAAACAATGCCTATACATTGAATGATCCTTCAACATACTTAAATAATAATACTATTCAAGAGAACATGACAAGATTAATCCTACCATCCAACTTCAACAAAATCCCATCATTAAATTTCATAATGTATATGCAACAGTCAAAGTATTATTTATTTACAAATTTGATTTCAACCTCTAACTATCATTTAATAATATTTGAAATCCAACGATGTTGTGAATAAACCATCAATAATCAACAAACCATCAAATATGAAACTATGATATAATAACTATAACTCAAATAATGAGATAAATAATTGATAACACTGGATCTATGATTGACTGAAAATTTTCTTATAAAGAGCCTACTGAAATTGATATATGGGAGAGAGAGATCATGTTATATTCATGTTGTCCTTAACAATACTATCACTATCTAATAGAATATATAAAGAGACAACTTCAACCAGATTTATTGTCAACCCATCTCAACATTAACCTCTATTACCATTTTGACAAAGTTTCATTTAGAACAGAGTCATGTTTTCATAATTAAGATCACAACTCGAGCCCACTGAAGATGCTAATGGTATCTTTAAACTCAAGTCAGCATTTAACATCCATAATCAAGATAGTATTGGGATTAAATCATTTGACCCAAAGTACCAGATTAACACAATCAACCCTACCCTCACTCACGGTTGTGTTAAAACACAACATCTTACCAACAGGTTTGCTAGGTTTGAATCGAACCTAGCTATTTGTTCCATCACAGTGACTGCCAAGTCATGGCTACAAACCCAAAATCCCACCATTAAAACATGCAAAACCAAAAACATTAATAATTTGTGTATGATATACCCTTATGGGTTCGATCCATGGTATAATAAAAATTCAACAGTATTCAACCACCAACCATGATAAGACTTTTTTATTGGAACCCAAAAAAATAACATAGTTCAATCGACCCTCATCAACAGAACCAGTTTATCACAGAGGGAGATAGTTTCCTAACCTTACAACCATTAAGGTGGTTCGAGCTAAATATCTCATCATAAAAAATAATAACTAGATCCTACATGCTTGAATAATACCCAAGCACATAGAATATTTATGTTGTCTTTAAACGACTTTGAAAACAAGTAAACGTGTATCCAATACCCAAAAAATATGTTCACAAGCAATATAAAATCAAACATGATGCACAATCCAAATAGTTAGGTGAAGAACTTGCAAAAATAAACACGTCCGAGAAGTAAATTTGAACACCCAAAATGATAAGATAAACCTAATTTAAAAGAAATAACCCAATTTATAAGGAAAATCAACACACAAGATTTCAACATCAAAACATTTAAATACCATAATATTTTCTATTATTTCATAATGAAATATCAAGATAGGTTGAGGTATTTCCATGCCTATTAAAATCTTGCAAAAATCCTTCAAACTCTAAGCAAGATTCCTCCAAGTATGCTATCAGAAAAACCCAAAAGAGAAACACAACTGCACACAAAAATATCCAAAAATCCCAAGTCAAATTACGACTATAAATTAATAGTTCCACAATTATTACCCTCACGGAATAGCTCAACGAAATAATAAAATTAAAATTCATACAACATTTCGAGAGGGAGGGGGAAGATCCCACTGATTCCATTCAAAGAATAAAAAGAGAAAACTAAGTTTGCATGGTAGCTTATGGAGGAGGCTTCTCTCAATCCCCTATATCTGTGGGGTTTTATTAAATGCATTTAATATTTGTAGATGCTACGCAGTGGACATTCCTATCTACCCCCATCCTCCAACTTCCAGTTTCCCTCCAATACCAACTTGGTGGTTATGAGTGGTCCAAGACTAAGTTATAAACCATATAATTTTCATGGGTTGTGATTCGGCCAAATTTAATATATTAAACAGTCAAACCAATGATATTTGACCATAGTCAAACTAATAAACAAGAAAATCCTTTATGTGAGTTTGATGATATCCATCATATTAACAAAACAATTTGTATATGATCATTCGCATTTAACTTAAAATCCATGCATTTGAATATGTGACCTTAATTATTTTAACCTTTTAAAAATAAACCATGTTCAATTACCTTTAACCAATTATACTTTGGACTTCCTAGCAAAGGGTGATTTTACAAGCCATTATAAACCAATCATTTCATTACATAAAGCGGTCTATATAATTGCTTATTCATCCAGAAAGGAGTATTGATCGGTCCAAGGTAATTAACCGACTTAACTAGTTAAATCCATATGAAATATGGTCATGATAAAAACTTCATGATAATTTTATAAAATAGATTAATATGTAATCTTAATCAATAAATTGTAATAACATTTAATCGTAATTAATATACTTAAACATGTACCTTTATAAAACCAATATCTTTACATGTCCTGATTAAATATCCTCTCTTTATTGTTCGATCAATGATTGTTAGTATCAAAAGATTTAATACTTACAATATTTACATTATTTTCTCATAACGAATAATGTATTTCATTTATGAATAATTTCAACCATACTTTGTAAGATATTACTTCCAACATGAAATTAACTACAATATTAATAACAGATACATCAAACAACAAAGTATCCAAACATGGAAATCATAAAAATAAGAAATATAAACAACTCAGAAACCAAGCAACAAGATATGTTGTTAACATGAGGTATCTCGCAAGTTCTCGGTGAAAAGCAATGTTTTGTGGTTAGCTTCTCAACTATGCATAAACATGTTTATATTTTTTAGTGTAAACATGCGTACACCTAGCTACGATACTATTCGAGTAACGCTTCTTGCCCCAAACCTTCATGATTAACTTTACGGTAGTAACCTTATCTTGCGAAAATCATGAAATGAAAATGCGGGATCTGACATACTTCCCCCTTAATGAATCAACATCTCAATGATTTTACTCACTAATAGAAATAGAATAAACCAAAAAAACAAGTTATATCATATAAAAATAAGGGAAAACAACCATGCATTTTCACCCAAATTTGATTTTTTTTAGATTTCTAGTTTATCTGGCAACTATTTATTGGTTCTAACAACCTTATAAAAATTAGTTTTCCATACTATCTGAAATATGACATAATTTTGTCATTTCAACACTTCCAATTTATGAAATAATATCAAGTTTAACTTAATAAATCGAATAATGTTTGTTTTTATGACTGAAATAGATAAGGAAATGTTGTCTTCATCTCTTCTATATCCTCCCATGTTTCAATTTATTCTAAATATTGGTCCCATTGGACCATTCATTATGTAATTTCTCTATTTCTCAAATGCAATCTGTAAGTTTCCATAATTATAATCAGTTCAACTACCATAATTCTTGGATCTTGAACCTGTAAAACATTCCACTTAAGCACATGTGATACATCTGAATCATACTTCTTAAGAAAGGAAATATGAAAAAAATCATGCATCCTAGACAATATAGGAGGAAATGCCAAATAATATGCTATTGGACTTATGATTTCCATAACTTCAAAAGGTCCAACATATCTTGGTGATAACTTGTCAGCCTTGCGAAATGATATAGAAATATTTTTGGGCTTAAACCTTAAGAATACTTTGTCTCCTATTTCAAATTTCATGTTTATTTTTTTCATAGTTACGTAGCTCTTTTTCTTATCAGTAGCTTCTTTCAATCTCTCACAGATGAGATTCACTTGCTTTTCCATATTTGTTAACATTTCAGGGCCCACTAACACCCTATATTCCATACTATCCCAACTTGTGGGTTATCTACACCTTCTTCCCTATAATACTTCAAAAGGATATATTTTAAGTAATGCTTGGTAGGTTTTATTGTACGCAAAATCAACCAATGGAATGTATTCTTCCCATTTGTACTGTTGATTCATGCATTACATCCTGAGCATATCCTCCATAACTTGGTTGACCTGTTCAATTTGACCATTTGTTTCTAGATGGTATGCTGAACTGAACTTCAGCTTTGTCCCCAAGGTTGAATTATAATTCTACTAGAATATAGATGTCATTCATGGATCCCTATATGAAATTATTAACTCCAAAACTCTATGCAGTCTGAAAATACCACGCACAAATCTTCTTACAAGTACGGGAGAATCGTCTTTCAGATTTCCCGGTATACATTGAGCTACTTTTGTAAGCTTTTCCACAATTACAAGTATCATATCATGTTTATTTTTCAACATAGGTAGCCCCTACAAAAAATACACGCTAATAAATTTCAATTTATATTGTAGAATTTTGTGTGGATACAACACACCAATAGGGTGCAGGTTCTCATCTTTAACACTTTGAAATTTAAAAGAATGAAACATAGTTTATCACATCATTTTTCATCATCAACAAGCATTTTAGTTACTCTAGGATGCCCAGAGTATGGTTAATCATGAAATTATCTCATAACCTTGAACCTTAATTCATTTCCCGAAGGTACATAGACTCTACCTTTGTATTTCAAGATTCCCTCATTGTCAAATTTGAATCCTTAATACCTTTTCTCATTAGGATCTGCTGTTAAAGAAGATTTAACATGTTGATAATAACAATCATCCATCATTTATTTCTTTACCTCATCCTTGAATTAGGTTCTAAGAGTAACAATCGCTGAAACATGCTTCTGATGACTTAGTGCATTTGCCACTTTATTTTCATTACCCTTTATGTAGCTTATATCAAAAGCATAATGTGATAAGAATTCAATCCATATTCATTGTCTTGAATTTAAGTTGGGATAGGTGAAGATATAATTCATCCCTAAGTGGTTTATTTTTAGTTCAAAAGGATTTCCCAATATGTAATGCCTCTAAAATTGGAGTGCGTGCATTATGGCAGCAAGCTCTAGGTTGTGGGGAGCATAGTTTAGCTCATGTACCTTTAATTTTATGCTCTCGTATGCCATCACCTTGTCATTTTGGAGAAGAATTCCACCGAAACCTTCATCAGAGGTATCTATTACCATGGTGATGCTTTCGTTGGGGCCCGAAATCTTCAAAATTGATGTTGTAATTAGTTTCTCCTTTAAAAAATTAAATGCATTCTTGCATTTTTCAGACCAAACAAATTTCTTATCCTTTTTCTAGAGCAACAACTCTAGAAAAGTCTTTTATGAATTTTTGGTAGTAACCAACCAACCCCATGAAGCTTTTAACTTCATGAACGTTCTTTAGTGCTACCTAAATTATGTTATTACCTTGATCTTTGATGGATCTAAAGATATTCCTTCTTTATTTATGATGTGTTTGAGGTATTGTACCTCATTTTGATAAAAGGAACACTTAGATATTTTTCCATATAGTTTCCTTTTTCTAAGTATATATAGCACTATTATTAAGTGTTCATTGTGCTCATCAATGGTTTTGGAATAAATCAGAATTTCATCCAAGAAAACTATCACAAACTTGCCTAAGTATTCTTGGAATATTTTTTTCATTAAATTCATGAATGGAATAGGTGCATTCATGAGTTCAAATGGTAATATTGTGAATGCATAATGACCAAACCTTGTCGTAAATTTTGTTTTATGTATGTCTTCATATTTGATTATTAGTTGATGGTATCCTGATCTTAGATCAATTTTAGAATAAATTGATGCATCACACATCTGATTAACAAAATATCATCTATCCTTGGTAAAGAAACCTATTCTTTATTGTGTCTTTGTTTAGCATGCGATAGTCAATGTATAACCTTAGTAAGCCAACTTTCTTTTTGACAAAAATGATTGCTCATTTTTTGGCTAACTCCCTTCATTCTTTCCTCTCTTGTGCCTCAGTCATAATTTTTTATCTTTCAGGCACTCAAAACCTTCTGGAAATGGCACCATTGGATAGAGCTCTTCTCAGCTTTCCAGAAAGGTAAAGTTTTCTTCCTAACTCCATGTATTTTTGAAGTTATGGCTCGGCAGAGTTTTTGTGGGAAATTTTCCCTTGAAAATCCCAAGGCCAATAAGATGAGGCCACGTGTCCTCGGAAGGGCGGAGGCGGAGGTAAACTTGGAATTTTTACCAAGTGTTTGGCAAGGTTTCAGAAAGGAATTTTTTAGCCCGATGGCCCGCCAGCCAATAGGATTGTGCCACGTGTCCAAGGGGAGGAAGTTGGGAAAATTTCCCAAGTGTTGGCGCAAACAAAAAATTTTTTGGCCCCAAGGCCCGCACCCAATACATTACGCCACGTGTCCTTAGGCCAAAGGAATGTTTTTCAAAAAAAATCTAGGTGGAGGAAGATAGAAAATTTGGCAAAGTGTTTGGTGGGGGTGCAAAGTTAATTTTTTTCCCCAAGGCCCACAGCCAATGAGGATAGGCCACGTGTCCCGGGGGCGTCGGAGCATCAGAAAATTTGGGGAGAAGTGGGAAAATTTCCCAAAGGTTAGCACAAAGGATAAATGTTTGCCCCCAAGGCCCACAACCAGTAGGAGCTCGCCACATGTCCCAGGACCAGCGGAGGTGAGGGGGAAAGTTGGGAATTTTTCCCAAAGTAAAATCAAAGGAAATATTGAAAGGGAGAGCCCACCCCCCAAAACCCGAGCCAATCAAATCATGCCACGTGTCCATGTGGCGGAAAAAACACAAGGCAAGCCCGCAGGGAAAAATGAGCATAAAGGCCCACATCCAATGGGATCTCGCCATGTGTCCTATTCAGGGAAAATGGTCAAGGGAGGTGGAGAATTTGGGAGCAGAGGCCCGCGACGAATCACATCATGCCACGTGTCCTCGGGTCATCCAGCCGGCGGAGAATTTTTGGAAAATTTTCCAAAGGCCGAAATGATGGAAAATGAAGCAGGAAGGGTCCGCAACTAATCAAATCATGCCACGTGGCACCAGGACCAGGTGGGGTGTGGAGATTTTTGGGGAAATTTTCCCAAATGCAAAAAGTGGGAAAATTTCAAATTTTCGGCCCGCCAACCCATTTTGGCCCTGTTTTGCCCTAAATTTTCAAATGAGCATAACTTTCGATCCAGAGCTCATTTTTTGCGTTCTTTATATCAATGGAAATCTGGTGAAATTCTCTACATGATTCTAGGGTCAATTTTGTGTTTTGGTGGATTTTGGAGGGATAAAATTGGAAAACACCTCTGGCACGTGGAAATGAACAAAAATGACATTTCAACCACCATTTTTAATGCAGAATGGCTCGCATTCTCTCCCAGCATGGTCAAAAATGTTAGGGAATGGACTTTTAAGGATGCCCATGTTGTTTTATTACATTTTGGTTGGTGGTTGAAGCTACTCTCACATTTTCCCATGTTTCTCTCTCCTGAGCTCGAATGGGCATTGTTAAAAGCCAGATTTGGCTCATTTTGAAGGGGTTGGACATTTTTTATGTTTTGCAGGCTCCCTCTTTCACCTTAGAAAGTGATTTTGTGGAATACCAGACCTCTTTCAAGACTGTAACATATTTTCTGCCTTTCTGTTGATGTAATGCATGTATTTTGATATTGGAAATGACAATGCAAGCTCTGTGAATGAGTTTCAGTCCTCTTCTTGTGTTGTTTGATTCATCCATGATCTTTCATTACATTTTATCAGTTTGTGCATGATGTTTTGCTACATTTCTGTAATCTGTGTCAATTTGCAGAAGTAAAAAATGCTCACCACTCCTTTGGTGCATCACCTTATTAGCATTAGTTTTAATTCTTTTGCATTCTCTATCTCTGTCCCCTTGGAATTTATAGTAGGATTTTGAGTTTAAACCTCTGCAATTTTCAAGTAATACACCTGATCAGAGGAGTTGAGGAACCAGCCTCTAACCTGGAGATTCTTTTCCCATTTTTACAAGTCCCACACTTGGGGAAAAGATTCAATGTTGTGCAATCACACTGGATGTCCAAATGTCAAACTAGAAATCTGATCAACATCCAGGGGTGCTGTTGATTTGCACTAATAGTTTTGGCACACCCGGTGGGACCTTAGAGGTCTTCATCTTCATTGCAACAAAATTGATGTGCATTTGTTGCAAGTTTCTTGCTTAAAAGAGCCCTGAATTGCACATCTGGCGACTCCAAGGAAGAAGAATCAGCTGGTTTTAGCAGTACAGACCTGAAAACTCATGAGAAGAATCACCACAAGGTCAAGAGTTGGAGAAGAAGAAGTATTGTTTGAGTATCTGCAATTATCTCCAAGAAGGAGACAAAGAGGAAGAAGAATCCAAAGGTCTCCATCTCCACCAAACAGAACTCTATCAACTCCTCCACCTGGTAGACCTTTCATCCAATCAACAAGGGTTCTAAGGCCAATCAGAATGGCACAACACAACCCATATGTCAATTTCACTGGTAGCAGCCCACTTGCTCTCAATGCACAAAATCCAATCCCAGTTGCAGCACTGAAGAACATTCCATACTTTACTGGAGAGAATCAGACCACTCCTGGTGATCATGTCAAGGATATTGCTAATATTTGTGCAATCCATGAGATTGATGAGATGCAAGTTGTTGTCAAACTGCTGGCATCTTCATTCAAAGGGAAAGCTTTGCAATGGTTCAGGAGCCTTGCTTCAGGCTCTATCCAAAATTGGAACCAGCTATGTATAGCCCTCCATGAGCAGTTTGGAGAAAAGGGGGATAACTTGTCCCTTTTGGAACAATTGACAACTATCAAGAGAGCTCCCAATGAGCAGCTGACTGACTTCAACTTCAGATTTCAAAGGACTTGGGAGAGAATTCCAATGGCAGTAAGGCCAACAGCAGAAGGTGCTTTTCTATATTACCTTAAAGCTTTAAATTCTGATATTTCTATGTTAATTCAATCCATGGGAGGCACAACTATCCCTGCTGCTTATAGCATTGCCATTAGAGCTGAAAATTGTCTGATTCAAGCTGGTAAGCTAGCTCCTAGGCCTCCAATGCCATTGTATCCAAATTTAGAGAGTCCAAGCACTAGTCAAGCACCTAATTTAGCTCCTATTCCCACTCCTAGAAATCAGAATTCAAGTGAAGCTTCTACTTCATCTTCTAGTGCCTCAAATGAACTTCAAGAAGTCATGAAGCAATTGCAAAATTTAGGTAATGAGCTGGTTACACTCAAGAGGCAGCAAGCCCAAAGTTTCAGGCCTTCTTACCAGCCTCAAGCTTAGCCTAACAGGTAGCCATATCAGCCTCAAAGACCACCCAATCCAGCTGCAAATCAAAATCAAGCAAGGCCTCCTGCCAACAGACCATTTCAGCCCTATAATCCCAATGCTACATCTGCCTCTAAAGCACTAGTGCCAGTACAAAACAACATAGCTCAGGAGTATGATTGGTGTTTCCCATGCAATGAACCTCACAACCAGTCTATGTGCTTCAATGGTGCTCTAAATCAAGCATTAATGGTAACAACAACTGGTGTGGAGGGTGAAGGGAGTCAAGGAAATAATCAACAACAAGAAACATCCCAGCAACAATCAGCTCCAAATGATACCACACTTGTAAACTGGCAGGCAGAAGATTTTTGTGGTATGAATCAAACAATCTCTCAAAGTGTTGCAGCCAACACAAGGTCAAAAAGGAGAAATTTGGGTGAAGGACAGCCATTGGCTCCAAGTAATCCACAACCTTCTACCACTCCACAAACTGTTGGCAAACAAAATGCAGTTCCAAACATGCAAGGACCACCCAAACCAGCTCCTAAGCCAACCCAGATGCCAGTTGTTGCTGCCCATGTGCAAGGAATGAATGTGCAGGCCAAGGGACAGTAGAGAGATGCTTCATCTCCATTCAACATCATTGATCAGATGAAGAAGACAAATGTAAACATATCAATGTGGGAATCACTATCCATCCCAGGCCAAAGAGATTTGCTACAAGCTGCCATGAAGGACTGGTCAACTTCAAATCAATAGGTCCAAATGCAAGAGAAGGTACTCACAAATGCTTCCCAGCCTGAGGGGAATCATGGAGGACAGCAAGGTAAAATGTTGAAGCCCCCTCCATTCTATGTTTCATTGATCATTGGAAACCAATTAGTACACAACTGCATGATTGATTCCAGAGCAAGTAGTTCAGTAATGCCCAAGAAAATAGCTGATCAGTTGGGGCTTCAATATGAAGTCATATCCAAAGGGGTAGTGCAATTGGATGGGACAGTAGTAACAACAGTAGGAGTGATTAAAAACTTGAGTCTTACTTTGCATGCATGCCCCAACGTTGTTGTTTTGCAAGATGTCTCAGTGATAGATCTTCCACCACTCTTTGCCCTATGTTTGTCAAGGGATTTCACAGCTAAGATTGGAGGTTACTTATCTGCTGATTGGTCACACATGTTGTTCAGAACAAGATATGGAACTAAGGCCACAATCAGATCTGAGCCTATTGCAAACTTTCACATTGAGCCTCACACTCCAAGCCAAATCAATACCAATTGTTCAGCGTTTGATCAAGAGGATTATCCAAGCACTGATGAAGCTGACACCAAGGTTGGAAGCATCCCAGATTTGACTCTTGATGAATGGGCAAGCAAGGTGCATGCTTTTGATCCTTATCAAGAAATAGAAGAATCTGAGCTAGGAGTCTATTGCATGCATGAAGAAAATCAGCCTATTCCTAGCATCACCAAGCCAGACCACAAGGATGACAATGAGGTATGGCAGTTGTTCTTTGATGGATCAAGAAGTAGACAAGGTGCAGGAGGGGGAGCTATGCTTGTTTCACCTCAAGGAGTTAAGTATTATTCAGCTTTTAGATTTCAGTTTGCATGTTCTAATAACACTGCTGAATATGAAGCTTTGATACAAGGATTGCATTGGTCAATCAAGAGAGGAATAAAGAACTTGCAAGTTTTTGGTGACAGTGAGTTGATTGTCAACCAAGTTAAGGGGCAGCATGCTGCCAAGAATGATCTTCTCAAGTGCTACAAAAATAGGGTGTGGGACCTCATTGAAGATTTTGAGGGCTTTAGCATCAAGTCCATCCCTAGGAAAGAGAACCAAGCTGCTGACAGGCTTGCAGCAGTTGGAGCAGCCTTTGATGTTGTTGAAAGCATCAAGAAAGACAAAGTACAGCCAAGCATTCATGTGATTGTAAGGCCTTCAGTGCCAGACAACAATGTAAGTTGGCAAGTGTTTGAAAATGATCAACAAATCATCCATTTCTTACAAGAAGAGGCTGAGTTCTCAGCTAAAAATCAGGAAAAGTTAGAACAACAGTATGGTGATCAAGTGGTACAGCTGAGAACCAACAAACTACCAAAGGGACTTGTCACTTTGGAGTCCATTTTCAATCCTAATGATCAGTTTAGGAAGGAGAAAGCAAACATCCAAGTCAAGGGAGAAGATTCAGTGCCCATCTTGGTGGAAGAAGGCAAATCACTCCAAATTGGTAAAATGACAACTGAGCAAGAAAGGTATGAGTTCATACAGCTTTGTCAAGAATTCCCTGATGTGTTTGCTTGGAGCTATGAAGATTTGAAAGGTTTCAATCCCAAGTTAGCTCAACACACTATTGAATTGGACCCAAGTGCTAAACCCATCAGGAAAAAACAAAGGCCAGTCAATCCACACATGGAGCCTCTCATGAGAAAAGAATTGAATAAGTTGATAGAGTCAAGTATCATATTCCCTATCAAGCATTCTAGTTGGGTAGCCAACTTGGTTCCAGTTAGAAAGAAGAGTGGAGAAATCAGATTGTGTGTTGACTTTAGAGATTTGAATAGAGCATCTCTCAAGGATCATTACCCACTTCCTTCTATGGAGCAGATCTTGCAAGTTGTTGCTGGCTCTGAAAGGTTTTCATTGCTTGATGGCTATTCAGGGTACAATCAGATTATGGTGAAGGAAGAGGATCAGTTCAAGACAACCTTCACAACCAAATGGGGGACTTATGCATATAGGAAAATGCCATTTGGGTTGTCCAACGCTGGGGCTACATTCCAAAGGGCAATGGACATGGCGTTCAAGGATTTGATTAACAACATGGTGCTGATATATCTTGATGATATCACTATTTTTTCAAAAAATGCAGCAGACCATCTCTTTCATTTAAGACAAGTATTCCAAAGGTGCAGAAGATTTGGGGTATCCTTGAATCCCAAAAAGTGTATTTTTCTAGCTCATGAAGGAAAGCTCCTTGGCCACATTGTCTCCAAAGAAGGATTAGCAATTGATCTGGAAAGAGTTGAAGCCATAAGAGCACTACCATTGCCAAGTCATAAGAAAGCCCTTCAAAGTTTCTTGGGAAGGATAAATTTTGTTCGGAGGTTTGTCCCAAATTTTGCAGCCCTAGTCAAGCCTATCACCAAGATGTTAAAGAAAAGCATAGCTTTCAAATGGACAGCAGAAGGCAAGGCAAGTTTTGAAGCAATCAAAGAGGCCATCTCACAAGCTCCAACTCTCATTAACCCAGATTTCTCCAAGGATTTCATCCTCTATGCATTTGGAGGTGATGATACTATTTCTACAATTTTGGTACAGCAGAACAAAGACAATGATGAGCAGCCAATTGCTTTCTTCAGCCAAATCCTGGAGGACTATGAGGTGAGATATTCTTTCATTGAGAAGCATGTTCTTGCAGTAATTAGGAGCTTGAAGAAATTTAAGCATCTAGTTTCAAACAACAAGGTTCAACTGTTGGTTTCTCATGTGGGAGTTAAAGACTTCCTCCTCAATAAAGACCTGAATGAAAAGAGAGCAGGGTGGATTACTCATGTCATGGAGTATGACATTGAGATCAAAGTCACCAAGTTGGTCAGAGGAAAAGGATTGTGTGAGCAGCTGGTCTTGAACAAACAAAAGGAAGCATGCAATGAGAAAGAGGTTGTTTTGGCGTTGCAAGACAACCATGAGCAAGGAAGCATTCAAGAAGAAAATGATGGTGTCCTCACTCCTTGCTGGACCCAAGACATAATGCACTTCCTACACATAGGCCTATGCCCTCCAGAGATGAACAAAACCAAAAGGAGACACTTCAGATTGCAGGCTGTCCCATATGCTCTTGTTGATGGTGTTTTATTCAAAAGGGATGTGAATGGAGTGCTGCTGAGATGCATTGGTACAAATCAGATTCACAGAGTGTTGGAAGAGTTCCATGGTGGATCAGCTGGTGGTCATTTTGCACCAAGAGTGACAGCTCTCAAGATCATGAGGGCTGGCTATTATTGGCCCAAGATTTTTAGTGATTGTTATGCATGGATCAAGAGGTGCAAGAATTGTGCATTCTTCACAGGTAAGGAGAGACTAGCTGCCCTTCCATTGCATCCAATTTCAGTTGACCAGCCATTCATGCAATGGGGTTTGGACTTCATTGGAGTCATTAATCCAAATTCAAGCCAAGGACACAAGTGGATTCTAACAGCAACAGATTACTTCACCAAGTGGACTGAAGCAGTAGCACTCAAGGAAGCAAATGAATCTAGCATCCTAGACTTCTATGAAGGGAATAACAACCAGATTTGGCATACCTACTACAATAATATCAGATAATGCATTGGCATTCATTGGATCCAAGGTAACTGAATGGGCTGTCAAGAATGGGATCTACCTAAGCACTTCATCAAATTATTATCCTCAGGGTAATGGCCAAGCTGAATCTACAAACAAGAACTTGTTAAGGATCATCAAGAGGACTCTTGATGAAAATCAGAGGTCTTGGCATACTAAATTGAAATCAGCCTTGTGGGCTGATAGGATAACCCCCAAGAGATCTACAGGTAATTCTCCATTCAAGCTTGTTTATGGAAGAGAGGTAATTTTTCCCATGTCACTTGAGTTGCCAACATTAGAACTCATGAAGCAGTTGGAGTTGTTGGAGTTTGGACCCATGGAGGTTAGGTATGCAGAATTGATGGAGCTCCAAGAAATCAGAAATCAGGCATCCCAAGCAATGGAGAAGGATCAAGCTTTGATCAAGAAGACCTTTGATAGAAAGGCCAAGGATAGATCTTTCCAAGTTGGGGATCTAGTGTTAAAATGGGATGCAGACAGAGCAAAACCAGGGGAGGCATTCAAAATTTGATGCCATTTGGAGTGGCCCCTACATGGTCACAAAGTGTAAGGACAACAATGCCTTCCAATTGTCTTCATTGGATGGTGAAGAATTATAGATTCCAGTCAATGGAATCCATCTGAAGCATTGCTACTGAAATAAATTCTCCACCTTGTACATATTAGCTTAGGTTTTCATTCCTCCAAGTGCTTATGCACATTGTTTTGTTGTAGATTAGCTTTGCTTTCCCTAAGTGCTTTGGCACAAGCTTGCTATTCCAGGAAATGTGTTTTGCAGGCCTTGCTCCAATCAGATGGTGTTCTACCCTCCATCTTCCTCCTTGCATTGTTCTAATCAGTTGGGGTACCAAGTAGAGAATTTGATGACTCCATGCCCAATGGATTGCTTCAGGCAACTGGTAACTTCATCCAGCAGGTAGATGACCCCTCTGAGTCACCAAAATTGTTATCCAAAATGAGCCCCTTGCTCATTTTTTGGCTAACTCCCTTCATTCTTTCCTCTCTTGTGCCTCAGTCATAATTTTTTATCTTTCAGGCACTCAAAACCTTCTGGAAATGGCACCATTGGATAGAGCTCTTTCTCATCTTTCCAGAAAGGTAAAGTTTTCTTCCTAACTCCATGTATTTTTGAAGTTATGGCTCGGTGGAGTTTTTGTGGGAAATTTTCCCTAGAAAAGCCCGAAGGCCAATAAGATGAGGCCACGTGTCCTCGGAAGGGCCACGTGGAGGCGGAGGAAAACTTGAATTTTTACCAAGTGTTTGGCAAGGTTTCAGAAGGAATTTTTTGGCCCGATGGCCCACCAGCGAATAGGATCGTGCCACATGTCCAAGGGGAAGAAGTTAGGAAAATTTCCCAAGGGTTGGCGCAAACAAAATTTTTCAGCCCAAGGCCCGCACCCAATCACATTATGCCACGTGTCCTTAGGCCAAAGGAATGTCGGAGGAGGAAGATAGAAATTTGGCAAAGTTTTTGGTGGGGGCAAAAAATTTTTTTCCCCAAGGCCCGCAGCCAATGAGGACAGGCCACATGTCCCAAAGCGTCGGAGCATCAGAGTGGCGGGGAGATAGTGGGAAAATTTCCCAAAGTGTTAGCACAAAGGAGAAATGTTTTCCCCAAGGCCCGCAACCAGTAGGAGCTCGCCACATGTCCCAGAGACCAGTGGAGCATGGGGGAAAGTTGGGAATTTTTCCCAAAGCAAAATCAAAGGAAATATTGAAAGGGAGAGCCCACCCCCCCCAAAACCCGAGCCAATCAAATCATGCCACGTGTCCACGTGGCGGAAAAAAACACAAGGCAAGCCCACAGGGAAAAATGAGCATAAAGGCCTGCGTCCAATGGGATCTCACCACGTGTCCCGTTCAGGGAAAATGGTTGGGGGTGGTGGAGAATTTGGGAGTAGAGGCCCACGACGAATCACATCATGCCACGTGTCCTCAGGTCATCCAGCCGGCAGAGAATTTTTGGAAAATTTTCCAAAGGCCGAAATGATGGAAAATGAAGCAGGAAAGGCCCGCAACAATCAAATCATGCCACGTGGCACCAAGAATGGTGGGGCATGGAGATTTTTGGGGAAATTTTCCCAAATGCAAAAAGTGGGAAAATTTCAAATTTTTGGCCCGCCAACCCATTTTGGCCCTGTTTTGCCCTAAATTTTCAAATGAGCATAACTTTCGATCCAGAGCTCATGTTTTTGGCGTTCTTTATATCAATGGAAAGATGGTGAAATTATCTACATGATTCCAGGGTCAATTTTGTGTTTTGGTGGAGTTTGGAGAGAGAAAATTGGAAAACTCCTCTGGCACATGGAAATGAACAAAAATGACATTTCAACCACCATTTTTAATGAAGAATGGCTCGCATTCTCTCCCAGCATGGTTAAAAATGTCAGGGAATGGACTTTTAAGGATGCCCATGCTATTTTATTACATTTTGGTTGGTGGTTGAAGCTTCTCTCATGTTTTCCCATGTTTCTCTCTCCTGAGCTCGAATGGGCATTGTTAAAAGCCAGATTTGGCTCATTTTGAAGGGGTTGGACATTTTTTATGTTTTGCAGGCTCCCTCTTTCACCTTAGAAAGTGATTTTGTGGAATACCATACCTCTTTCAAGACTGTAACATATTTTCTACCTTTCTGTTGATGTAATGCATGTATTTTGATATTGGAAATGACAGTGCAAGCTCTGTGAATGAGTTTCAGTCCTCTTCTTGTGTTGTTTGATTCATCCATGATCTTTCATTACATTTTATCAGTTTGTGCATGATGTTTTGCTGCATTTCTTTAATCTGTGTCAATTTGCAGAAGTAAAAAATGCTCACCACTCCTTTGGTGCATCACCTTATTAGCATTAGTTTTAATTCTTTTGCATTCTCTATCTCTGTCCCCTTGGAATTTATAGTAGGATTTTGAGTTTAAACCTCTGCAATTTTCAAGTAATACACCTGATCAGAGGAGTTGAGGAACCAACCTCTAACCTGGAGATTCTTTTCCCATTTTTACAAGTCCCACACTTGGGGAAAAGATTCAATGTTGTGCAATCACACTGGATGTCCAAATGTCAAACTAGAAATCTGATAGAACATCCAGAGGGTGCTGCTGATTTGCACTAACATCCAAGCACTTAATTTTTTTTTTCATAACAGTCAACCATTGCTTTATGTTGTGGCAACCAGTTCACACCTATGATGACATCATATGAACCTAAAGGAGATATGTATAGGTCTATTTCAGTTGTAAAACCAAGAAACTCTAATGCCGCACCAAAAGGCATTTGTTCACTGTGTGAATTTTTTTTCCCTCTACTGCAAAGTCCATGATTTCTTCATATAATTGGATTTTATTTTTAATTTTTTAGCTAGCTTATTAGAAATGAAACATTCAGTAACATCAGTATAAAAAATAATAGTTACATGTAATCCATACAACTTACTGAGTACTTTAATAGGGGTGGCTTACTTTT
Organism: Taxus chinensis; assembly: GCA_019776745.2. NCBI lineage: Eukaryota > Viridiplantae > Streptophyta > Pinopsida > Cupressales > Taxaceae > Taxus > Taxus chinensis. Next base: position 728,898,946 of record CM034152.1, on the reverse strand, counting down.
TCAGATTTCCTATTTTCCTCTGCATCATGTATCATATGTTGTTGGTTATTATCCTTTTTTGTTGAGGATAGTTGTTCACGTAGTGATCACCACCACACTTGAAACATCCTCCCATAGGTTGTTCCTCTTTGTTTTGTTACCATTTGTTGTTGTTTCGTTTTGTGCATTTTTCTTGTAATTTGTATTGGGTTTTACTGCTATATTTTTCTTTCCATTTTTATTTTTATTTCCCACCTTCTTCCTCCAAATTTTATTTGGTGCCAAAGGTGATGGTGAGGTGAAGTTTTTCTTTCTTTTCTCATCATAGTGAGAAAATATAACATTTACCTTCTACTCTTGATGGATGACTTTTTTGAAAACTACCTCCATTGTTGAAGGCCCATGCACATCCACTTCCCTACCTATAACAGGGTTGAGTCCCATGCTGAAATTTCTTATTATGAATTTTTCATTAGCTTGGTACTGAGGAACATATTTTAACAACTTAGTGAACCTTTCCCAGTACTTTTTTACAATTAGTTTATCATGTGTCAATGTCTGAAATTCAAACATCTTTGGATCATAATAGAGCTACGGAAACCAACATTGCTTGAAATAAAACTTGAACTGATCCCATGTGATGTTGGTTTGCATCAACCCCTAGTCTTACCATCCTATTGTCCCACTATGAGGAAGCCCTGTTTGAGATATTATACACACCTCAAACTACCTTTGTTTCATCAGAAAAGTTTATAATGGTGAAATATTTCTCCATCTCTCTGAGTCAATTCCCATATCTATCCCCAAGCATTGTACCATCAAATTTTAGGGGACTGATTCACTTAATATCACTTGAAAATTATGTTTCCAAATGTGTTCTTTTGTTTTCAGGCTGGTTATGGTTTGCAACGTTTGGATCTGCAACATTTACATTGTTGCTAGTATTTGCATTATTATTTACAGCATGTGTATTATTATTTGCAACATGTGCATCATGGTTTACAACATTGGGATCTACTACATTTTCATTGTTTTTTGTAGCACTATTATTTATTGAACCCTTAGGCTGATTGTTTTCCTCATTTTCAATGTCGTAATCCTCAATCAATAGACGTTGTTACAGAAAAACAATTTGATTATGAGTTTCTTGCATTAAAACAAGCATCTCATCTAATTTTTGGGTTGTGGCAGCCTCAACCCCATTGTGTTTATTTTTTGAACCATTTCCTCTTGTCCTAACCATATTGTTCTATTAGAAAAGAAATAAGTTTAGTGTTAGCAAAAGGACCCATTGTATCCAAGAGTTGTTTTAACCTACTGTTATGATACAAAAATGTAACACCCAATGTTATGCAACTCCTTATTAAGTTAATTTTTGTAAAACAAACACCTTAACCCCATTCAAATTTATTCAATGATTTTATAATGCAACAATAATAATCCAACAGGTAATCAAGTTTACAATCCATTCTGATAACATTTAAAAACCATGTGAAGCTATAAAGGTCAATTAGATCTACCTTATCCCCTTTAACTTCACTCTTTCGAGTGTGCATAACTTGTATGCAATTGTTCAACCTATTAATTTAGGTTTGTGAATTGATGCAGTCCCTAAGTGTCTACTTAAAAATCAACTTACTAAATTTCAATCTGCATCTCACGTTGTTATTAGAGGAACTAGGTGATTCGACAATGTATTTAGCTATTACACTACTTAGGCCAAAAATTTTCAAGGTATGTTTTGCATGCTTAGTTTTGTGACCACACACAAGTCAGACTAAACTTTTCACATCACCACAAAATTATCCCACACATTTATTTGGATTCATCTTAATCAGTTAAGTGTATTAAACTTATGTATTAAGAAGGATTAAATTCTAGGTCTCACCTCTCGATTTGAGTGTATGTTAACTGTCCCAGCGTAGGACCCCTATGGGAAATATAATGATTACTCTTTAAATCATGTAGAAAAGTGATCATTACCCTTCCTATAGCCATCCTAAGATGGTACAATCAGAGCACAGTCAGATTGAAAAGTGGGACTTAAAGCCCATAGGCCTACTTAACACGTAAGATGTTTATAAGTTAAGTATACCATTAAGATTTTAAGCAAGATTATAAGGTTGAAGAAAAATCATTAATTACACATTCATCAATGTCATTCTATGTTTCTAAACTCTTAGTGACACTTTACAACTTTCTGTCGTTAAGTATCGTTTCATAATAATCATCTTATTAAGATTAGGTAATCATCCTAATCCTGACTAGACAGTGTCCTGTTTATCATGATCAATGTCTAACATTGAAATATCTCTTAACAAGAGATGAAGTTAACCCTTTTAAACATTTATATAAGTTTAATTTCAGCGTTGTTCTGTACATTGCTTAATTCTTATTTAATCATCAAATATTAATTTGTAGATGTTGTACTATTGTACTTTGACATCATTATGGCACTTAGCTAGTTAACATAACAAGGTACAATTATACATTCAAATATTAATTAGTTGTACTATATAATGAAGTAGTTATTAAATTTTTCCTATTACTATCGAGTCTATAAATATACATTTATTTCAGAAATCTTGTGCATTGTCCCAAAACAATGTTAATTACGTACTTCATTAAATAATGTTTAATGATGTCATGTTAATGATATTATGATTTATAATTTAATAAATTAGATTAAATGATATTGAACAGTACAATAATTAATCAAGTCTAATTTATTTCCACAATTATTTTTAAGTACAACAACTTGAAAATCAACGTACATCAATATTACATCAAATAAAGATAATAAAACATGTCATGAACTCATTTACAGATAATCTCTTATTTAAAAATACAACATTAATTTTAGAATGATATAATTGGCCAACGACCATTTACAACATCATGAAATAACTTTTTGCTCAATAAGGATTACATGATCCAAGTTTAAACTATACATTAAATCAATATTTTAAAATCAGATAATCAATATATCGCATGACGAGCATGCATGTAAACAATCCAACTATTTCCTTGTAATACTTAATCCATCCTTGCAATATGAAAGATAAAAATGATAATGTACATGGTCAGTTCTAAGAATTGGCATGGATATACATCTCTTTTCCTAGATGTTTAATTACAAAATAATTGAATTTATATTGATTGATTTAATGCTATTAAACTAGTATCAAATTATACAAGTCATAAAATCTCAATCAAAAAAGTAAAGGAACTAACAAGTTTATTTTTACCATAACACATATGCATGATAACTATTTAATTTAACTCAAAATATTACTGAAATTTAAGTACATAAATTCATCCCGTAAACCATTCACTTTCATTTAACAAGAACAATGTTAATACATTGAATCAGGATGATCCTTCAACATACTTAAATTAATAATACTATTAAAGAGAACATGATAATGATTACTCCTACCATCTAAGTTCAAAAAAAAATACATCATTAAATGTCATACTGTATATGCAATAATGAAAGTATTATTTATTCACAACTTTGATTCAAACCTCTAACTATCATCTAATAATCTATTCAAATCCAACTGTGTTCTGAGTAAACCATCAATAATCAACAAAGCATCAAATATAAAACTATGATATAATAATAATAACTCAATTAATGAAATAAAAAATCCATCATAAAACTAGGATCTAAGAATGATCGAAACTTTTCTTATTAATAACCTACTGAAAATGATATATGGGAGAAATATTAGAGAGAGAGAGAGAGAGAGAGAGAGAGAGATAGATCAGGTTATATTTGTGCAAGCCATAATAATGCTATCACAATCTAATAGTATTTGCGAAGAGACAAATTCAACTAGATTTATTGTCAACCCATATCAACATTAACCTCTATTATGAATAGAGTCTATGATTTAATACTTAAGATCAAAACTCAAGCCCACTGAAGATGCTAAGGGTATCATTAAACTCAAGTCAACATCTAACACCCATACTTAAGATAGTATTAGGATTCAAATCATTTGAGACAGTACTAGATTGACATAGTCAACCCTACCCTCACTCACGGTTGTGTTTAAACACAAAATATTACCAACAAATGGATAGGTTTAAATTGAACCCAACTATTTTTTCCAGCACAGTGAATCCCAAGTCACGGTTACAAACCTAAAAGGCAACCATTAAAGCCTGTAGACCTAAAAACATTAATACTTGGTGTATTATAGACCCTTATGGCTTCTACCTGTGGTATGATAAAAATTCAATGGTATCCAAGCACCAACCACGAACAAACTAGTTTATAGGAATCCAAAATAAAATACAATCAATCAAACCCAATGACTTAACATCATGTTCATCACAGAGGGAGACAGTTTCCTAACCCTACAACCATCAAGGTGGTTTAAGCTAAATAAATCTTCATAAAAAATAATAACCAGAGCCTATAAGATTGAATAATACCGAAGCACCGAGAACATTTATGTCATCCTCAAATGGATTTGAAAACAATTAAACATGTATCCAATACCCAAAAAATATTTTCACAAGATAAATAAAAACAAACACGATGCCAAGTCCAGATAGTTGGGTGAATCACTTGCAAAATACACACATCCCATAAGTAAATTTGAACACTGAAAATGATAAGATAAAACCATCTTAAAATAAATAACCATATTTATAAGGAATCTCAACACACAAGATTTCAACATCAAAAAGTTTAACACCAGAGTATATTCTATTATTTCATAATGAAATATCTAGATAGGGTGAGGTATTTCCATGCCTTTTAAACTCTTGCAAAAATATTTCAAACTCCAAGAAAGATTATTCCAAATATCCTTTCAGAAAAAACCCAAAAGAGCAACACAGATGCACTCAAATATATCCAAATATACCCAAGTCGATCCATGTGGCTATAAACTGATTAAACCCTCTATTAATACCCTCCTTAAAATAGCTCAATGAAATTGAAAAGTGGAAATGCATGCAATATTTCGAAAGGGAGAGGCAACAACTCACTACATTGCATGTAAAAGAATAAAAATAGAAAACTAAGTTTGTGGTAGTAGCTTCTGGAGGAAGCTTCTTCCATTCCCCGAGATCTATGGGGTTGTATTAAATGCATTTAATATTTATAGGTGCCATGTAGTGGCCATTCCTATTTAGCTCCCTCCACCAACTTCCAGTTTCCCTCCAATACTAACTCGGTGATTACGTGTGGTCGAAGACTAAGTTAGAAACCATATAATTTGTGTAGGTCATGATTCGACCAAATTTAATATATTAAACATTCAAACAAATGACCATTCGACCATAGTCAAATTAATAAACAAGAAAATCCTTTATATGAGGTTGATGATCTCCATCATATCAACAAAAAATTGCAGATGATCATTCACATTTAACTTAAAATCCATGCATATGAATATGGTTTATGACCATAATTATTTTAACCTTTTTAAATAAACCATGCTCAATTACCTTTAGCTAATTATAATTTTGATTTCCCAGCCAAGGGTGATTTGACAAGCCATTGTAAACCAATCATGCCATTACATAAGTGGTTGATATAATCACTTATTCATCCAGAAAGGAGTATCGTTCGGTCTAAGGTAATTAACTGACTTGATAAGTTAAATCCATATGAAATACGATCATGATAAAAAATTCATGATCATGTTATAAAATAGATTAATATGTAATCTTAATCAATAAATTGTAATTAAGATACTTAAACATGTACCTTGTCAAAACCAATATTTTTACCAGTCTTGATTGAAGGTCCTCTCTTTGTTTTTTGATTAATGATCATTTATATCAAAAGAGTTAATACTTTCAATATTCACATTATTTTCTCATAACGAATAATGTATTGCATTCATGAATAATTTCAAACATACTTTGCAAGTTATTACTTCCAACATGAAAGTAACTATAATATTAATCAGCAAAAAACAACGTATCCAAACATGGAAATCATCAAACTCAAAAAGATAGACAAACTTGGAGACCAAGCAAAAATATATGGTATTAACGTGAGGTATCTCACGAGTTCTCGACAGCAAGAAACGTTATACAGTTAACTTCTCAACTATGTGTTAGCATGTTTATCCTTTTTTAGACTAAACGTGCATACACTTATCTACGATACTAACCAGGTAATGCTTCTCTTACCCAAACCTTCATGATTCACTTTATGCTAATAACCCTTTCTTGTGATAATCATGAAATGAAAATGTGGGATGTGACACCCTAAGGCCTCTAAATATATCCATGTCTCTCCAAACTTCACCCACAATTCCTCTCACTACTATCGATATCTATCTCTCTAGTGATGGAAAGTATCACACTCTAAATGCACCTGATCCTACTCCTGTAACAAAGCATACATATCATGACAAGTGGTGTCCTGCTACACTGGTAATTGGTCTTTCTCCAGTTGCAATGCATCAAAATCTACCTTTAATCTCACCAACTCCCCATCACCATCACCATCACCCTCCTCCTCCACCTCCACTACCTCTATGTCTCCACCCCACTTTATTTCCTAGATCCACCAACTGTTGCATCCAACACTCATTTAACTCCTAAAAAACTCCAGTTCATCAACATCCACACCCATTTCCTCCCCCTCCTTCTCTACCTAATGTTCCTCATCTATCACAGGTACTGGTAGGTCCCCTCTGAGTCATTTCACTTACATAAAATTGGCTCACTAGGTATCTACTATGGGAGACCAAACTACCTATGTACCCTAGGGAACTATAAAACCTCGATCATATCATTTCTCTGACCCTGAATCCCACCACACCTGTCTCAATCTAGCTAACTCCACATCCATACCTAGTCATGTAGGAAATCTAACATATGGCTTGATCATCATCTATAGATATACTACATAGATGCTTAGTATAATATGCCTCATCCCTCTTTATGCCATAATATCTCATCCAGTCAAACCACCATCTCATAAATCCCCTAACATACTTTGTTGGGTCCCCCGCTCTTCAAGTTAGACCTGGTGGTCTCACTAAAAATATGTGTTCATAGGCTCCATCATCTCAACTACGACACTTACTAGTGTCCATAGAAACCTACCTCCTCCAGAGTCTAGCAATGTATAAAAAGAAATGGCCAACATGACCATCAAAATCAACTAGGTCCCCAACACACTCTGTATCATAATAGCTCTCAATGTAAAACCTCCTTGTTGTATACCAGATATCAAGGGAACCATCTCCATACTACCGCATCATGGTATCTAGATGGACCTTAGGTGATGGGTTCTATCCTATCCCCTAGAATAGGTAATCTCAAGATACGATACACATCCTCCAATGTGATCGTCATCTCACCAGTATGGAACCAAAATGTCTCTATACTCAATTCCCATCTATCTTAAAAAGTGACCATAAAAATGGCATCTCTCATAATCCACTAGTAATGACGAAATCCTCCTAAACCGATAACACTCAATTGATCCCACTCTGTATTTTTCACATCTCCATTGATGTTTTCAAGAATCTCTGAAATTCTATTTCTGATTTATATGGTATCTCTTACATATAAAAAATAGAGAAAATTTACATCGGTTAGAAATTTCGTCCAAAAATCCACTAATCGCCACCAACTATAAATAAGTAGAAATTTCTCCATGCAGGTCGACGTTGATCAACCCAATCACCTCCCATCATATGATCACTGAAGATTGGTCATTCCTACCTAAAACCTTTTAAAAAACATAAAATAAAACATAAAAATAAAAACATACTACAAAATTTAAACCTACTTACCCATTTCCTCATATGTTTCCTCTTCATATTGCTTCTACTCGTCTCCATCTATCAAAAATGCTTAAAATCAATCAATCAGAGATATAAAATGACAAGTTAACACATGCAAATTAGCCATTTGCATGCCTTTTATGATCATCAATGACCGTAAATCATCATGGATCAATTACCCTAACCACCAATGATCAATAATCTCTGCCGATCTAAGCCCTTTTACACACCAACTAAGTTTTGGTCACATAAACCTTTTCAAACACACTGGGACACCATCAAGAGCTCATGTGCATTTTTTTTATGCCCATCACCTTTTCAAAACTTTTTTTTTACTATAGATCTATTTTTCACACATTGTGGATGTTCACCTCTGACCCCTTGGTCCCAAAACTTCACACATCCACTCGAGACCACTCCCATTGGACCAATGTCTTTATATTGATCTTCCCAAAGCATGTGTATTTAAGATTCCCACATTAGTTTTTCCCTCCTGAGGCCATATAATGTCCCCTACCAAGTGTTTCTAAGACTACTACCATCTCTACATATTCCTCGAACATGGTCAAATTATACTAAAATCAATCTATGTAGCATCTTTTTAAGAAAATATATCTAATCAATCTAACTCTTTTTAATCCAATGACCAACATATTCAGCCATTGGCTTGAGGGTGGAACCATATGAACAATATCCTTATCAAAAAACTAGGGCATCTCAGCACTAGTTTTTATCTCTTATCCTATTCCCACAAATAGCTCAACAAAAAGGGGTAAATGTAGACACTGCTCTTTAAACCCTAAGTGACCCTACACACATTAATCACATTATTATCACTATCATCACTATCCTAAGTTCATTATCCCTATAATAAAATTTACCACTCTAAAAACCTCATTTACCCACATAAAATCTTATTTAGCCATATTTTAACAACCTAAAAGAAATCTAACCTAAATTACCCTAACTATCCCAATCCCCTAACCTCTTCCTACCTAGATCCCTAACCTCTTCCTACCTAGATCCCTAACCTCCCACCGTTCTGAAACAAACTACAACCCTCATATGGAAAGAGGTTTTAACCATTTTCCATCCTCCCTTGTTAGTTTTCAACTATTTTCTTACCCAAATCAATGGTGATCCATGATCATATCATCAACAATTGTTGCAGACATTGTCGATTCTATTTATTCACATCTTTATCCATTTCTCAGCTAGTCAGAGATTAAATTTGAGAAAAAATTGATGCACTTCTGTAAGACATTATGTCATTAACATCAACACTTTTTTTTCATTCTTTGGGAATCCTTTTCAAACAATCTATATGTGACTTAGAGCTTTGTTATCTTCAAAAGTATTCAACAAGGTTAGTACATTTATTTTTATCATTTTTAGTCATATCTTACATTGGTCGTATCCTGGAAACAATTGTATTCACTATCCTCTATAGTCACCTTGCATTTATTCATTTTATAAGTTTTTCATGTATTTAAAATTTTATCATATATCACCGTCGATCCCCAATTGCCACCAATCTGGTCCTTAATTCACTTTACCAGAAATTAGCCCTTTATACATGGCATAATCTTTGTATTATGTATCTTCTATGTTCTCAGTCCCTCTAGTTCATCTTGGCACTGTTAAAAAAATTTATGCATCAATCATAGTTTGTTTATTAGCCCTTGTTAAAATATACCCTTTTCTCCCCGATCACCACTGATTCACGATCATCATTGATCCCTATCATTTTAGTCATTTTATTAGTTATCATATATTTATCAATCTATTTTGGCCTACATTGTTTTCTTACAAGATGTATTCTCTGTAGATGACAGTTCCAAGTGTTGTTGTCCAAAATAAACCCCTGGTTATTTTGACAACTTGCAGTTCCATGCTAGTTTTGGTATCAAGTTTTAGGTTATCTGCACCACTTTTTCTTTCCTTGGTGCATATGCTAGGATGTAGTTCTTAGTGCATGCCATCACACACCTTCTTGACTCTTACTTGTGCTCTCTCCTTCCATTTTCTCTCTCACGTACTCATTACACACTACCTTTTCTTCCCCGGTAATTACACATTCCTCTTACACGAATCCACAAAATTACATCACATTATGCTAATTCCCCGAGATGTTTCATCATGAGCATGATTTCCTTCCTGAGTTCCATGCATACTCTTGTGTGTATTCATTCTCCTGCAACGTATTTTCCTCATGCATTTTACCAGTGGATTTTCTTTTGCGCATCCTTGTCTTGTGTGATCATCTTCTTCCTTGGATGCCTGCATATCTTTACAGAGTTTCACCTTTTCTTTCCATTTTTGTGCATATCTTTACGTGTTATTATAAACCTTCTTCATTCTTCCCTCTCATGCCTCCTACTCTTGTGCTATGCACAAGATTGTAACCTTTTACGCTAGTCACTGAATGCCACATGTCACTCCCAAATAATTGTCAGATAAAGTGCACAACACAAAACCTATCGTAATATGTCAGTTACACACTGAATCCCTACCTTAATTAAATGCACAACACATGACATAAAATGATAAAATAAACATACATTCAGTTGAACCCTTAATTTAATCATATTGTGACAGGAATCCTACATATTCATCATGTACTACAAATCTTCAAATCACCATAACTTCTACTAAAAATATTGTATTCATATATGCCTCATCTTGTTGGAAAGATACTCCTGAGGACTAAACATTATCGTGGGATTTAGTAGGTGGAAAATTAGAAAATGTGACTCAGGTCATTAATACACATCCACTCAACCACCCATATTTGATTAAATTTGGTCTCGTTCTTCCACAACTTAACCTAACAGGGGGTGGTGAATATGATATTATTGTAGGGGGGTTTATAGGCATTTAATTTGGGTTATTGGTGGTTAGATTTGAGAATATGAGCTTCCCTCTCTCTTTTCCCTCCTCTTCTCTCCTTCTTCTATATATTGTTGAATAATGATCATTTGTAAAGGTTGTATCCTCTTGGTTTGTAAGATCATTATTCAAAGTAGCGTTCCCTGCACTTTGAGTTGCAGGCCTCAAATCTGAGCCATTGCACATAGATCCTTTCCTCTTTCATCTCTATAATTGATTGTACATCACTTGGGAGCAATAGAAGATTTATTTTGTGGATATTCTCATCCCCTACTTCATGTTTTATTACATTTACTTGCCTTATTTTGGAATTTTTGATTTGATGTTCATATTTCATATCTTGTGCAGGGGTTTCTATTTGTTGTGATCCATGAAAATGAATGTTTGAGTGTTGTTTCAGATGCCATCCTTGTGCACATTTTCCCTTATTTGTACTCATTTGAGAGTTTTTATCCCCATCTTTTTGGTGCTATCACCTCCCCTTATCTAAGGTTTTCATTTCTTATATCTCCTTCTCACCTTAGTCCCTTGGAATTGTAGAGTAGTGCTAGGTAACTGCATTTCCATTCCTAGGAGTAGTCCTAGTAGTAGAAATATGTAAAGGAAGTTGGCCTTATCTAGAGGTTTGTCTCAAGCGTAAATTCCCACAACTTGGAAACAGTCCCATGTTGCCTCAAAATCCTAGGTTGTCCATGACTCAGGGGCAAGGTGTAATTTTGAGCTCCAATAGTTTTGGCACACCCAATGGGACACAATTTAAAGAGTTATACATCTTCATTTCAAAAAGTTTGATGTGTTATTTTTTAATATCCAATCTTTGAAGTCTTGGTTAACACCTCTGGTGACTTCAAAAATCTAGATCTACTAATTTCAACAGTCAATGTGCACTTTACATGAGAAGGATACATACTGGATAGAGCACAATAATTAAATAATCCTTTGAATATATGTAGTTGTCTCTTATAAGAAGAAGTAGCATAAACGTCATGCACTCATCTCCATAGTCCATGGATAGGGTGTAATATACCCATCCTCTTGGAATAACTTTTTCACACTCTACCAGGGTATTGATGCCCTTTCTAACCATGGTACAATAGATAAATATTCCCTTTGTTAACTTTAATGGAGGTATTCTTTTGGATCTTCCCGCATAACATGATATACCAATAACTGCACTCAAAAGCATTCCATTCTTTACTAGTGAGAATCAAGTTACCCCTACTAAGCACATTCAAGACACTATAATTTTATGATTTGTTCACCTAGTTACAAAAGATGATGTAGCTATAAGGTTGTTTACTTCTTAAATAAAAGGAAACTTACTTCAATGGTACACAAGCTTAAGACCTACCTCTATCACTAACTGGGATAGACTTAGTACTGCACTTTACAATCAATTTGAGGAGAAAGTGGACAACATATCCTTTTTAGAACAACTCATAATGATAAATATCTCTCCCAATGAGCTCATGGTTAATTTATACTTTAGATTTCAGAAGACATGGGACACAATTCTAACCCTCTTAATACCAACCACTCGAGGTTCTTTTCTTTACTTAAGAGCTTTGAATTTTGACATTACAGTTATGATACAGTCCATGGGTGTTGCGCACCTTCTTGATGCCTATCTTATATCCATTAGGGAAGAAAATTGACTAATCCAAGATAGTAAGATAGCCCCTAGATTACTTATGCCATTATTTCTTGAATTACCTCAAGCACCTCAGCCTTTTGTTGCTTTCATTCCTGATAAAAGTTCCTAACCCATTTCCTCCACATCTTAATCTCCCTAGAAGCAAAAAAGGGAAGAAATGAAATCATTGATTAGAATTTTGTCCAATAAAGTCATATCCTTATAAAAGAAGTAGGTGCAAGCCTTCAAAAGTAACTCTAATCAAGTATTTAATTAATCCATTATTCCTTTATAAATCAATATCCAAATGAGAGATATGGACAAAACCAACAAAATGATAGATGACATTCTAATGCACACCTTCCTCTTTAGATAGTTTCTCCTGCAAAACCTTCATGCACCCAATTCAAGAAAAGCACTAGTTCTAGTATAGAACAACATGGTCTAAGAGACCAAATGGTGCTTTCCTCATAACCTACCACACATTCAATACAAATGCACAAATTGCTTGCATGTGCAAGCTTACATGATCTCAAGTGATTTAAGTTATGAGCCTTTTGTTTCATCGAATACTTTTAGTAAAATAGATAATGTAAAAGTTTAGGGGGAATACCTATAAAATCGAAGGTCGAAGGTAGAATGTGCACGTTGTTGAATTTTGATCCAAGATGATTGATGAGAGATTACCTTTGGCTAGGAGGAAATGACCTGTAAGAAAAAAAACAAGACCACAAAATGAACATTAATAATTTAGGTTAGTGGACTGCCTAGCAGAGTGCTAGATCCAAGAAGTGAGGGTACTTCCTAGACGGCTGTCAATCCACTTTCAAATACAATTTAATGCAACAAATACCATGAAATAATGAAATCCTATTGTAGTTATATGATTATAGGTATCTCATGCTAATACAATAAGTAAATATAATCTAACATGGAAAAGTTATGATTAGATCCAGAGGTTTGGTAGGTTATTCTTGGGGTTTTTTCAGGTCTGAAAAAGGTCTAATAAAGGATCTAGGACTGATTAGGTGAGGTCTGGGCCAGTTTTGGTTGAATTGAAGGCTTGTCTGGTCATAGAGGTTATAAAATGACACAGAGATCGATATCGGTCAAGTGACCCACATTCCGGTATAGGGGTGAAACCCAACGAGTGGTAGGGTAAATGGGTAATAGACTTAATAAAAATGGCTTTTGGGCCTCTCTATGATTACACAAAGAGTGATGAAGGTGTGGTTAGGCTTGTAATAGAACCGAGAAGACTCTGGAATGTAGAGGAAGAGGTTAGGAAAGGTAGAAAGGATTAAAATGTGTTGGGTTGGTATATTGGTAGGAAGATGGATATATTCAGGTAAAAAATAGAAATGGAAATACTAAAGGAACTAAAAGATTTGTGGTAAAGTAAGCATAGATGATCCAAATCACTTTACTTACTTGTTGTTAATGAAGATCTCATGAAATGAAGATGGCTGGTGGTTGATAGGCTTGGTGATGGCTGGTTCAGTTCCATGACAGTGCAACCTGTGTGTTCCCGTGGATATTCCAATGCTTTGGAAGAGAACCTTATTGCTTGTGTTGCACTCTGGGTGGTGTGTAGATGTCATTTGGATGAAGGAATGGATCTAATATTTACATGCTTGATTGTAATATGAACTCCCAAAGCTAAATGACCAACCCATGTAAAGAGTTGTAAAATTATATATGTAAGGAACTGATGGTGATTTAGGTGATCAATGTCAACTGAGGATAAACTCGGCATTGGCTAGGGTGAATTAGTCAAAGTTACCCAAAATAGCCTGTATCTTTACTATGTTTGGCATGATCTTGATTGTTAATTCGGGGTCTTAAGTGAGGGTTAGTGAACTTAGATAATTGGGAGTGTTGTTGGATAAGGAATAGGACTTTAATTTGAGGGATTGAAAGAGTCCCCAATTGTTTAAGATAAGTAAAGACTACAATCTGTAGTTAATTAATAGGCTAGGAATAAGTACATGGTGAGGTGTCTAGGTGATGTGGCTAGGTGAAGTGTAAATTAACTTGATTAAAGTAATTAAGTTAATTAATAATGTGAGGATGAACATTAATTCAATTATAAGTAATTAAATCAATATGAATGCATGGGGTAAGGGGGTCATGGTTAGGTGAATACGTTAATGTTAATTAATTAAAGGGTACTAAGGGGAGTGTGACCCGGATTTGATGTCTACATTTTCCAAATTTTGTTCATGTACCTTGTATTGATAAATGACACTGTTAAAAAATACAAGAAGTCGTTATCTTAGATATGAGTGAAGATTAGGTTGCCCCAAGTATGAGGTGGAGGTGATCCCCCTCAAACCAAGATCTAATAAGCTGTTACATAGAGGGAGTCAATGAGTTGTTTGATAAATAGTGTAAGTGATGAAAACAATGTTAGGTGGGGTTTGTAGGTAAGCGTTCAGTTTTGGTTTGGGTAATAGGTAGTGGTAGTATAACACATGCACACATGTATTGAATGTGATATGGTACCAGGGTAAAAATTTTATAAAATCCACTTAGCCAAAGGCTAATAGGTTTTATCCAAACATAGGTTTAAGTTGTTTAGTGTATCCAAGGTATAGAATACGGTCTTGAAACACAACTAGGCTAGGTGCATGAATGAGCAATAGTTTTGTTCCAGGGCACCAAATGTAAGGTCAGGATAAACAACACGACATTAGGTCAAGGTAAGGTCATTAGCCTAAACAACACAAGCAACATCATTGCAAGGTATAGCTAGTAAGGGAATTCAAGGGTCACAATGGGTGAGGTTTGGTTGGGTGATTTAGGGAAGGTTGTAGGTCAAGTCATGTTAAGGGAGAAAGCATGCACCAAATGATTGTGATGTTGGGTTGTAGGTAATAAGGTCATTATGTTGAGTGGTAAGGCTAGGTTCAAAATCGGGTAAGGTGATAAGGCTTTCAAGAAATTGAATGTGGAGATAAATAGGTGAAGAGACTCAAATATGCTAACTGATACCAATTAGGGAAAACTGATGTTGGTCAAGAGGAATTGACTATGGTACAGTAGGACACATGGACGATACCGGTCAAGAGAAACCACTGTCGGTCAGGTCGGGGATTGGCTAAATAGAAAAAATCCATATGTTACAGATTCATTTTAACCCTTTCCACCTATAGAAAATGATATATCGAAGGGATTTTAGCATTTTCTATGGAGAAAAGGATGAGGTGATGTACCAAACTGAGTTGGATATATCTGAGTGGCTGGAGGAGCTAGGTATATGGGTCCATGAGATCATTCGGAGCAATTTAATTGGCCGGAGAATCAATATTTTTATTAGAGGCCTGGATGTAGCAGTAGGAGGGTGCTAGAGGTACACCAATTCAGAGACCAAAGGTGCTAGCGAGGAGGGAGAAATGTGAGAGCAGAGAGGAGGGGCCTTAGATGGGGATGAAATATTTATGAGATGTGGCATTGTAGTTTGATTTTTATATATATATTGACCTACGTGCTGAAGATTGTGAGATGGTAGATGATATTTTTTGTAGATATTTTGATTATTTTATCCCTTTTTACATATGTATTGATACACATCCACTCCCTTTTATATATTTGATGATGATTATTCGAATGATGATTTATTGGTTTTCAATTCCATTGTTATTACTTATTATGAAAAGTAGGTGATTCAGGCATGGTATGTGTCAAGGTCATGTAGGAATGGTTGAGATAGGTTTAGGCATGGTTGAGTCGGGTATAGGCATGATGGAGTCAGGTGTAGGCATGGTTAAGTCTAGGTGTAGGCATGTATGGAGTTTGATAAATTTCCAAGTTACTAGATTTTATGGAAATGATGTGCTGGATAAGTATGTTGTGTTTAAATTTCCAAGTAATCAATATCATGGAAATGTTAAATGATTTATGTATGATATGGGTGAGGTTTTTTAAATGGTAGGTATGATGAAAAAATGTATGATTTTGTGATATATTAATCTCCAAGTTATTGTGTAAATGGAAACTAACTAGGTTAGAATGTGAATGTAAAAGGGTGAAAAATGATTAGGGGTAAAATTGGACTAGCTGACCTCCAAGGGCCCCATGCCCTAGGAGTGTTTCTTGCATACTCCTAGTGAAAAAGGGCCCTTAGGCCGATGTAGTTCTCTCATAAGCTAGGGAAGAATATGACGAGGTAGATGAATTGGTCGGTAGGTTTTTAGGCATGATTGAGTCTAGGTTACTTAAGCATGGTTGAGTTTAGATTGTTTAGGTATGGTTGAGTTTAAGTTGAATAGGCATTGTTGAAGGAGAAGAAATCCTAGAATGTAGGTATCAAAGATGTAGTCCAATGCATAGCAAACATAAATAAGTAAGAAAAGAGACAAATTGTAAAAGTAGTGCAGAATGCTCCACAAGTGGCAAGGACCATAATGAGCATACCGAGGATAGAGTTGATGAACTTACACCCCTAAAGGCAATGCATGATTGACTATTCTAAGGGTGAAGGGAATGTTACATGATCATGAAATTTTTCATGTGCGGCATGTCCCTTGAGTAGGTAGAAGATAAGAAAGAAAATAAGATGAGGGTGAAATGGGTTGTTTAGCATAACCGTGTTGTGAGACAACATGTCTTCTTCTGCAAGATACACGAAAACTGAAATAGGTAAGTTCCATGATGAAAAATTTATACTTCTCTTGATTCTTTGTATTTTATTTTTTAATTTATGTTTGATAGAATGATCGATGTGAGAATTCTTTGTGGGGATACAATAGAATGACTACCTTGAGGTCTTCGGTGAAGCTGATCGATGCTGGGAAGCTTCAGAATACTTGATTTTTATTTTGCATAAATAGTATTTTTTTTAGATAGATTATGTATAGTGTGGATAGCTTTTTATAGTTTTTACTTCGAGGGGAGTAGTCTTTTTATAGCAATAAGATAGAAAGATAGATGTTCCTTTTTGATGGATTCATCTATGTGACCAAAAGTAATGACTCAAGGAGTTGAATTTGAAAATCCCATATCTTACTTTTGAACTTTTTTTTTTGGACTTTTAGGTCAGTGAACAAGAATATAAAGGAGTATAGGCTTCTTTTATGAAGGATAAACCATAGCACACAGAGGTTATGTATAAATAAGAAAGGTTTTAAGCAACAAATGACCATGGGATTCCATCCTGAAAAGGATGAAAAGTATCCATGAGAATCATGTCATGAGTAGAGTCATGGTACTCATATTGAAGAGAAGGATGAAAGGTGGCAGATAATCACATGATTCTTATTTAGTCATTGATCCTTAAAAAAAGGTAAGTGGGAAGGTGAATATTTCTCAAGAGACAAGTGTTTAATAGACGGAAGGTGATCTAGGACTTGATTCAACCATAGAATGGTTGAATATGCAAGGCATTGAGGGAATTAGGTTTGGGTTTACCTTCGAGGGAAGATAAAAGATAAGCACTTGATCCATAGGCATGAGTAATGATATAGGGTCCAAGCCAATTAGGAGCGAACTTGCCCCATTTTACTTTTCTCAGCTTTGGTCACATGTTGATTTTCCTTTAGGACAAGATCACCAACCTCTAAGGTTCATTCTTGAATGCATTTATCGTAGGCACGTTTGATACAATTTTGGTACATTTGAAGGTGATCGAGAGAATTTTATGACTTTCATCTACTAACTCGAGTTGTGCCAAACGATCTTGGTGTAAAATCATCATCTTTGAGCATATCTTTGAGTGAGATATGAAGAGATGAAATTTGGACTTTAAGAGGAAGACAACCTCTGTACCGTAGACCAAAGAGAAAGGTGTGACAACATTGAGGTGTGAATACTAGTGCATAAGCCCTTAAGGAAAAAGGAATGTGTGTGTGCAAATCCTTACCAGTATCGTCAACCACTTTCATAAGAATGTTGTTTAGGGTTTGTTAAGTTGATGCAACTTGATCGTTTATTCAGGGATAATAAGGTGAAGAAAATTGAGTTGAATGTCGAAGGTGTCACAAATTTCCTCAGGGGTTTTTTTTTTTGAATTATTTTCTATTATCAATGATGAGGCGCCGAGGAACACGAAAGTGACGAAATGATGGAATGGTTGATGAATTCACATATTTTCTCATTTTTTGTTGAAATGAGAGGTACGAATTCCACCCATTTAGTGTAATAATTGGTTGTAGTAATAATCCATTGATGACGTTGGGAAATAATGAGGGTTAATCTCTCTGACAAGATCCAAACCCCATTGAGAGAAAGGGCCAAAGGTCTTGTGTGACCTATAGGCATGATAAAGATTAGTGCGTTGCTAGCCATTTCCACACAACATTTGAAATAGTCACAACAGTCTTGGTTAAGGTTGGATAGTAATAGCCAAGGCGAAGGATGTGCTTAGCAAAAGCAAAGCCACTGAAATGACCTTTTCAAAAATCCCGTTGTGAACTTCCTTACATGGTGTATGGGATTTCAGAACTTGTAAGGAATCATAAGAGGATACTGTCAAGGCCATATTTATGAAGAAGACCACCCATGATGACATAGTGAGAGAAAATTTTGAGGAGGCTCGTTGTCTTATGTGAGTAATATCTAGAGGTAGAATTGAAAGGGAAAGGTAGTTAGTAAACTACTTATACCAAAAGATACGTGCCAGTTTCAATTTTTCCTATAAAGTCAACCTCTCGGATTAGATAAGAAGGTGATTACAACCTTTTTACTGACAAAGATTTAGAGTTAGATGGCGAGTGGTTATTTGAGAAGCGAGGACATGCCACGGGTGTCCGTGAATTCGTTAGTGGAACATAGGGTGGTTTAAACGTTCATAATGGTCAAAGGTAGTCAAATCATGTCACATGATGTTTATAATTTTTGAAGTATCCTGTTACGACACTGATATATACCATTGACTTGGTTCACAACCAGTTGAGAGTTGCCAAAGATATTAATTGATTTAGCATATAAGGTTATGGTAGTTGAAGACCTAACACGAGTGCTTCATATTCAACAATGTTATTAGTACAATCAAAATCTAGTTTAAAAGATAATGGAATAGGATCACCATCAAGAGGAATGAGGATAACTCTTGCACCACCCCCATGTTGACATTTGGAACCATCAAAGAATAAGGTCATCTAGCAAATAGTATCGTCTAGGGAGAGGGTAGAAATGGATTCATCAAGGAAGTTAAAGTTAGAATATTGGTTTTCTGGAGAGAGGTGGTGTCTGCGATTTGGTAAGGCAATGGTTTTTCCTTGACATAATTGTGATGGATGAATTCAAGATCTAGGTCTGTAGAAGCATGATCCAACATGTAACATGTTGATGTTGGTAAGGCTTAGCGTACATGTAATGTAAGGGTTCGGTATTGGCGACAATGAGGTTTTGTGGTTGAGTAGGTAATGGAGAAGTTTATTGGCAACAAATACTAAGGCTAGGAAAAACTTTTTGGCATGAGTATATCTACTCTCGTAGTCTAAAAGTGTACGACTTATATAATAAACCACTTGCTCCCTATGTTACTCGCTGTGATGAATGAGCATGGCACATAAGGAATGATCAGTGGCCAAAATGCAATAGTTTAAATGGTGGTACTCCTTAGGTGGAATGAGCACTGGGTGGGAGGTATTTTTTTAAGGAGGCAAAATATTTGTGGCATTCAACATCCATTTTAGGATACATCCGTAT
>CM034152.1:728815223-728878523 GCA_019776745.2 Taxus chinensis | reverse complement strand
TGGTGTCTCGTTCCTTCTCTACAACTTACCTAACAGTGGGTGGTTGAATATGATATTATTGTATGGGGGTTTACATCATTTCCTTTGGGTTATTGGTGGTATATTTGAGAATATAGCTTCCTCTCTCTTTTCCCTCCTCTTTCCTCTCCTTCTTCATATATGTTGAATAATATGATCATTTGTAACGTTTTTGTAATCCATCCTCTTGGTTTGTAAGATCAATTATTCAAACGTATCGTTCCCTACCCTTTGAGTTGCAAGGCCTCAAATCTGAGCCATTGCACTAGATCCTTTCCTCTTTCATCTCATAATTGATTGTACATCACTTGGAGCAATAGAAGATTTATTTTGTGGATATTCTCATCCCTACTTCTGTTTTTATTGCATTTACCTGCCTTATTTTTGGATTGTTGATTTGATGTTCATATTTCATATCTTGTGCATGGGTGTTCTATTTGTTGTGATCCATAAAATGATGTTTAAGTGTTGTTTCAGATCCATCCTTGTGCACATTTTCCTTCCCTTATTGGTACCATTTGAGAGTTTTTAATCCCCATATTTCTGGTGCTTATACCTCCCCTTATCTAAGGTTTTCTTTCATACATCTCCTTGTCACCTTAAGTCCCTGGAATTGTAGAGTAGTGCTAGGTAAACTCTTGCAATTTCCATTCCTAGGAGTAGTCCTATTAGTAAGAATCTGTTAAGGAAGATTGGCCTTATCTAGAGGTTTGTCTCAAGCGCAAGTCCCACAACTTGGAAACAATCCCATGTTGCCCTCAAAATCCTAGGTTGTCCATGACTCAGGGCAAGGTGTAATTTTGAGCTCCAATAGTTTTGGAACACCCAATGGGACACAATTTAAGAGTATACATCTTCATTTCAAAAAGTTTGATGTGTTATTTTTTAATATCCACCTTTGAAGTCTTGGTTAACACCTCTGGTGACTTCCAAAAATCTAGATCTACTAATTTCAGCAGTCAGTGCACTTTACATGAGAAGGATACATACTGGATAGAGCACAATAATTAAATAATCTTGAATATATGTAGTTGTCTCTATAAAGCAAGATAGTAGCATAAACGTCATGCGCTCATCTCCATATTCCATGGATTGGATAGGTGTTGTAATATACCCCATCCTCTTGGAATAACTTTTTTCACACTCTACCAGGGTATTGATGCCCTTTCTAACCATGGTACAATAGATATAATATTCCCTTTGTTAACTTTAATGGAGGTATTCTTTTGGATCTTCCCGCATAACATGATATACCAATAACTGCACTCAAAGCATCCATTCTTTACTAGTGAGAATCAAGTTACCCCTACTAAGCACATTCAAGACACTATAATTTTATGATTTGTTCACCTAGTTACAAAAGATGATGTAGCTATAAGGTTGTTTACTTCTTAAATAAAAGGAAACTTACTTCAATGGTACACAAGCTTAAGACCTACCTCTATCACTAACTGGGATAGACTAGTACTGCACTTTACAATCAATTTGAGGAAGAAAGTGGACAACATATCCTTTTAGAACAACTCATAATGATAAATATCTCTCCCAATGAGCTCATGGTTAATTTATACTTTAGATTTCAGAAGACAGGGGACACAATTCTAACCCTCTTAATACCAACCACTCGAGGTTCTTTTCTTTACTTAAGAGCTTTGAATTTTGACATTACAGTTATGATACAGTCCATGGGTGTTGCGCACCTTCTTGATGCCTATCTTATATCCATTAGGGAAGAAAATTGACTAATCCAAGATAGTAAGATAGCCCCTAGATTACTTATGCCATTATTTCTTGAATTACCTCAAGCACCCTCAGCCTTTTGTTGCTTTCATTCCTGATAAAAGTTCCTAACCCATTTCCTCCACATCTTAATCTCCCTAGAAGCAAAAAAGGGAAGAAATGAAATCATTGATTAGAATTTTGTCCAATAAAGTCATATCCTTATAAAAGAAGTAGGTGCAAGCCTTCAAAAGTAACTCTAATCAAGTATTTAATTAATCCATTATTCCTTTATAAATCAATATCCAAATGAGAGATATGGACAAAACCAACAAAATGATAGATGACATTCTAATGCACACCTTCCTCTTTAGATAGTTTTCTCCTGCACAACCTTCATGCACCCAATTCAAGCAAAGCACTAGTTCTAGTATAGAACAACATGGTCTAAGAGACCAAATGGTGCTTTCCTCATAACCTACCACACATTCAATACAAATGCACAAATTGCTTGCATGTGCAAGCTTACATGATCTCAAGTGATTTAAGTTATGAGCCTTTTGTTTCATCGAATATTTTTCATAAAATAGATAATATAAAAGTTTAGGGGGAATACCTATAAAATCCAAGGTCGAAGGTAGAATGTGCACGTTGTTGAATTTTGATCCAAGCTAATTGATGAGAGATTCCCTTTGGCTAGAAGGAATGACCTATAAGAAACACAATAAGACCACAAAATAACATTAATAATATAGGTTAATGGACTGCCTAGAGAGTGCTAGAACCAAGAAGCGAGGTACTTCCGAAAATTGCTGTCAACCCACTTTCAAATACAATTTAATGAAACAAATACCATGAAATAAGGAAATCCTACTGTAGTTGTACGATTAAGGTATCTCGTGCTAATACAATAATTAAATCTAATCTAACTGGAAAAGTTACGATTAGATCCAGAGGTTTGGTAGGTTGGTCTTGGTTTTTCAGGTCTGAAAAAGGTCTAATAAAGGATATAGGACTGATTAGGTGAGGTATGGGTTGGTTTTGGTTGAATTGAAGGCTTGTTGGTCAGAGGTTATAAAATGACATAGAGACCAATATCGGTTATGTGAGCGACACCGGTATAGGGGTGAAATCGACAGTGGTAGGGGAAATGGGTAATAACTTAATACAAATTTCTTTTGGGATTCTTTGTGATTACATAAAGAGTGAGGAAGGTGTGGTTAGAATCGTAATATAACTGAGAAGACTCAGGAATGCATAGGAAGAGGTTAGGAAAGGTGGAAAGTCTTAAACTGTTTGGGTTGGTAGATTGGTAAGAAGATGGAGATATCCAAGTAATAACAGAAATGGAAATACTAAACGAAGTAAAAAATTTGTAGTAAATTAGGCACAGATGATCAGAACCACATTATTTACTTGTTGTTATGAATATCTCATGAATGAAGGTGGCTGGTGATTGATTGGCGAGGTGATGGTTGGTTCAGTGCCATGACAATGCAGCCTGTGTGTTCCTGTGGATACTCCCAATGATCTAGGAGAGAACCTTATTATTTGTGTTACCCTCTGGTGGTGTGTAGATGTCGTTTGGATGAAGGAATGGATATGAGATTCATGCTTGATTACAATTGAACTCCCAAAACTGAATGACCAACCCATGTAAAGAGTTGTAAAATTTTATATGCAATAACCGATGGCGGTTAAGGTTATCAATGTCGGCCAAGGATAAACTGGCGTCGGTTAGGGTGAATTAGTCAAAGTTACCAAAAATATCCTGATCTTTACTATGTTTGGCATGATCTTGGTTGCTAATCTAGGTCTCAAGTGAGGGTTGGAACTTAGATAAGTGGGAGTGTTGTTGGATAAGGAATAGGACTTTAATTTTAGGGTTTGAAAGAGTCCCAATTGTTTAAGATAAGTAAAGACACAATCTTAGTTAATTAATAGGATAGAAATAAGTCCATGGTGAGGTGTCTAGGTGATGTGGCTAGGTGAAGTGTAAATTAACTTAATTAAAGTAATTAAGTTAATTAATAATGTGAGGATGAACATTAATTCAATTGTAAGTAATTAAATTAATATGAATATGGGGTAAGGGGTCATGGTTAGGTGAATACATTACTTTAATTAATTAAAGGGGACTAAGGGGAGTGTGACCTAAATGTGGTGTCTACATTTGCCCCTTTTTGTTGTGTAGCTTATATTGATAAGCGACACTGACAAAAATTGGAATTCGTTGTCTGAGGTATGAGTGAAGATTAGGTTGCCCCAAGTATGGGTGGAGGTGATCCCTCTCAAACTAGGAACTGGTGAGGTGTTACTTAGAGTCGATGAATTGTTTGATAAATAGGTAAGTGATGAAAACAAGGGTAGGTGGTTTGTAGGTAAGCGTGATTTTGGTTTGGGTAATAGGTAGTGGTAGTCTAACGCATGCACAAGTATAGAATGTGAGAAGGTACCAAGTTGAAGAGCTTATAAAATCTACTTTGTCAAGGGTCTATAGGTTTATCAAAACAACGTTGAAGTTATTTAGTTATCCAAGGTATAGGATATGTTCCTGAAACACAATTAGGCTAGGTGCATGAATGAGCAATAGTTTTGTTCCAGGGCACCAAATGTTAGGTCAGGATAAACAACACGACATTAGGCAAGGTAAGGTCATTAGCCTAAACAACACAAGCAACATCATTGCAAGGTATAGCTAGTAAGGGAATTCAAGGGTCACAATGGGCGAGGTTTGGTTGGGTGATTTAGGGAAGGTTGTAGGTCAATTCATGTTAGGGGAGAAAGCATATCCCAAATGATTGTGATGTTGGGTTGTAGGTAATAAGGTCATTATGTTGAGTGGTAAGGCTAGGTTCAAAATTGGGTAAGACGAAAAGGCTTTCAAGAAATTGAATGTGGAGATAAATAGGTGAAGAGACTCAAATATGCTAACTGATACCAATTAGGGAAAACTGATGTTGGTCAAGAGGAATTGACTATGGTACAGTAGGACACATGACCGTGACCGGTCAAGAGAAACCAATGTCGGTCAGGTCGAGGATTGGCTAAATAGAAAAAATCCATATGTTACAGATTCATTTTAACCCTTTCCACCTATAGAAAATGATAGATCGAAGGGATTTTAGCATTTTCTGTGGAGAAAAGGATGAGGTGATGTACCAAACTGAGTTGGATATATTTGAGTGGTTGGAGGAGCTAGGTAGATGGGTCCATGAGATCATTCGGAGCAATTTAATTGGCCGGAGAATCAATATTTTTATTAGAGGCCTGGATGTAGCAAGAGGAGGTGCTAGAGGTACACCAATTCAGAGACCAATGGTGCTAGCGAGGAGGAGAAATGTGAGAGTAGAGAGGAGGGCCTTAGATGGGGATGAGATATTTATGAGATATAACATTGTATTTTGATTTTTATATATATACCGGCCTGTGTGCTGAAGATTGTGAGATTGTAGATGATATTTTTTGAGATACTTTGATTATTTATCCCTATTTACATATGTATTAATACAAAGACATTCCCTTTTATATAGTTGATGATGATTATTGGATTGCTTATGTATTGGTTTTCAATTCCATTGTTATTACTTATTATGAAAAGTAGGTGATTCAGGCATGGTTGTGTCAAGGTCATGTAGGAATGGTTGAGATAGGTTTAGGCATGGTTGAGTCAGGTATAGGCATGGTTAAGTAAGGTATAAACATGATTGAGTCAGGTGTAGGCATGTTTGAGTTAGAAAATTTCCTAGTTACTAGTTTTAAGGAAATGATGTGTTGGATGTATATTATGTTTAAATTTCCAAATAATTGATATCATGGAAATGTTAAATGATGTAGGTGTGATATGGTTAAGGTTAAAAAATGGTAGGTATGATGAAACAATGTATGTTTTTGTGATATATTAATTTCCAAGTTTTTGTGTAAATGGAAACTAACTAGGTTAGAATGTGAATGTAAAGGGAGAAAATTGATTAGGGTTAAAAGTGGCCAAACTAACCTCCAAGGGTACCATTCCCTATGAGTGCCACCTACATTGTCCTAGTGAAAAGGGACCTCAGGATGATGTAGTTCTCCCATAAGCTAGGGAAGAATATGATGTGGTAGATGAATGGGTCAGTAGGTTTTAGGCATGGTTGAGTGTAGGTTGTTTAGGCATGGTTGAGTTTAAGTTGAATAGGCATTGTTGACGGAGAAGAAATCCTAGAATGTAGGTGTCAAAGTTCTAGTCCAATGTAGCAAAATTGATAAGTAAGAAAAGAGACAAACAATACAAGTAGTGGAATGCTTCAAAAGTGGCAAGGACCATAATGAGCATACCGAGGATAGGTTGATGAAATTAAACCTCAAAATTTAGTGTATGATTGATTGTTCTAAGGGTGAAGGAAGTTACATGATCATGAAATGTTGCATTTATAACACGTCCCTTGAGTAGGTAGAAGATAATAAAGAAAGGAAGATGAGGTGAAATGGGTTGTTTAGTGTAACCTTTTTGTGAGACAACTTGTCTCTTCTACAAGATTCACAAAACCAAAATAGGTAATTCCATGACAAAAAAGTTGTACTTATCTTGATTTTTTGTATTTTATTTTTACTTTATTTTGATAGACTGATCGATGAGGGAAGTCTATGTGGGATAAATAGAATGACTCCTTGAGGTTTTCATGAAGTTGATCGATGTGGGAAGCTTTAGAATATTTTATTTTTATTTTGCATAAATAGTCTTCTTTTTAGATAGACTACATACAATATGGCTAGCTTTGTATAGTTTTACTTCGAGGGAGCATTCTATTTATAGCAACAAGATAGAAAGATAGATGTCCTTGTTGAGTTATTCATCTATTTTCTAGAAGTTTGACTCAAGGAGTTGAATTAGAAAATCCCATATATTACTTTTGAAATTTTAGATCATGAACATGACTATAAAGGAGTATAGGCTTCTTTTATGAAGGAAAATCATAACACATAGAGGTTAGATAAATAAGAAAGGTTTTAAGTGACTAACGACCATGGGATTCCATCCTGAAAAGGATGACAAGTATCCATGACAATCATGTCATGAGTAGAGTCATGGTACTCATATTGAAGATAAGGCTGAAAGGTGGCAGATAATCACATGATTCTTATTTAGTCATTGATCCTTAAAAAAAGGTAAGTGGAAGGTGAATATTTCTCAAGAGACAAGCGTTTAATAGACGGAAGGTGATCTAGGACTTGATTCAACCATAGAATGGTTGAATATACAAGGCATTGAGGGAATTAGGTTTGGGTTTACCTTCGAGGGAAGATAAAAGATAAGCACTTGATCCATAGGCATGAGTAACGATATAGGGTCCAAGCCAATTAGGAGCGAACTTGCCCCATTTACTTTTCTCAGCTTTGGTTACATGTTGATTTTCCTTTAGGACAAGATCACCAACCTCTAAGGTTCATTCTTGAATGCATTTATCGTAGGCACGTTTGATACGATTTTGGTACATTTGAAGGTGATCGAGAGAATTTTTATGACTTTCATCTACTAACTCGAGTTGTGCCAAATGATCTTGGTGAAAAATCATCATCTTTGAGCATATCTTTGAGTGAGATATGAAGAGATGAAATTTGGAATTTAAGAGGAAAGACAACCTCTGTACCATAGACCAAAGAGAAAGGTGTGACAACATTTGAGGTGTGAATACTAGTGCAATAAGCCCTTAAGGAAAAAGGAATGTGTGTGTGCAAATCCTTACCAATATCGTCAACCACTTTCATAAGAATGTTGTTTAGGGTTTGATAGTTGATGCAACTTGATCATTTATTCAGGGATAATAAGGTGAAGAAAAAATGAGTTGAATGTCGAAGGTGTCACAAATTTTCCTCAGGTTTTTTTTTTGAATTATTTTCTATTATCAATGATGAGGCACCAAGGAACACGAAAGTGACAAATGATGCGATGGTTGATGAATTCACATATTTTCTCAGTTTTTGTTGAAATGAGAGGTACGAATTCCACCCATTTAGTGTAATAATTGGTTGCAGTAATAATCCATTGATGACGTTGGGAATAATGAGGGTTAATCTCTCTAAAAAGATCCAAACCCCATTGAGAGAAAGGCCAAAGGTCTCGTGCGACCTGTAAGGCATGATAAAGATTAGCACGTTGCTAACATTTCACACAACATTTGAAATAGTCACAATAGTCTTGGTTTAAGGTTGGATAGTAATAGCCAAGGCGAAGGATGCGCTTAGCAAAAGCAAAGCCACTGAAATGACCTCTTCAAATCCCGTTGTGAACTTCCTTAATGGTGTATGGGATTTCAGAACTTGTAAGGAATCATAAGAGGATACTGTCAAGGCCATATTTATGAAGAAGACCACCCATGATGACATAGTGAGAGAAAAATTTGAGGAAGGCTCGTTGTCTATTGTGAGTAATATCTAGAGGTAGAATTGAAAGGGAAAGGTAGTTAGTAAACTACTTATACCAAAAGATACGTGCCAATTTCAATTTTTCCTATAAAGTCAACGTCTCGGATTAGATAAGAAGGTGATTACAACCTTTTTACTGTGACAAATATTTTAGAGTTAGATGGCAAAGTGGTTATTTGAGAAGCGAGACATGCCACAGTGTCCGTGAATTCGTTAGTGGAACGTGGGGTGGTTTAAAGTTCATAATGGTCAAAGGTAGTCAAAATCATGTCAACATGATGTTTATAATTTTGAAGTATCCTGTTATGACACTGATATATACCATTGACTTGGTTCACAACCAGTTGAGAGTCACCAAAGATATTAATTGATTTAGCATATAAGGTTATGGTAGTTTGAAGACCTAACACGAGTGCTTCATATTCAACAATGTTGTTAGTACAATCAAAATCTAGTTTAAAAGATAATGGAATAGGATCACCATTAAGAGGAATGAGGATAACTCTTGCACCACCCCCATGTTGACATTTGGAACCATCGAAGAATAAGGTCATCTAGCAAACAGTATCGTCTAGGGAGAGGGTAGCAATGGATTCATCAAGGAAGTTAAAGTTAGAATATTGGTTTCTGGAGAGAGGTGTGTCTGCGATTTGGTAAGCAATGGTTTTTCCTTTGACATAATTGTGATGGATGAATTCAAGATCTAGGTCTATAAGAAGCATGATCCAACATGTAACATGTTGATGTTGGTAAGGCTTAGCGTACATGTAATGTAAGGGTTTGGTATTGGCGACAATGAAGGTTTTGTGGTTGAGTAGGTAATGGATAAGTTTATTGGCAACAAATACTAAGGCTAGGAAAAACTTTTTGGCATGATTATATCTACTCTCGTAGTCTAAAAGTGTACGACTTATATAATAAACCACTTGCTCCCTATGTTACTCGCTGTGATGAATGAGCATGGCACATAAGGAATGATCAGTGGCCAAAATGCAAATGTAAAATGGTTGATACTCCTTAGGTGGAATGAGCACAGGTGGTTGGGGGAGGTATTTTTTTAAGGAGTCAAAATATTTGTGGCATTCAACATCCCATTTTAAGGATACATCCTTATTGAGAAGATGATGAAATTGATGGAAGCGGTCAAAAAGCTAAGATATAAAGCAATGAATAGATTTCAACTTGCCTTGCAAACTATGAAGTTGACAAAGGTTATTAGGTGGAGGCATCTTGAGAATAACCTTGATTTTAGTTGGATCAACTTCAATGCCACATACAAAAACAATAAAACTAAGGAGTTTCCCAAGATAATAACAAAGACACACTTCTTAGGTTGAAGGCGAACACACTATTTGATGAGACGGTAAAATATAACCTTAAGGACTGCAAGGTCTTTAACCCGATGTTTTGATTTGGCAAGAAGATCGTTGATGTAATCTAAATCATAGTTCATAGAAACCAAAGCTAAAACACTTCCAAGAAAAATGATGGAGGAAGGTGTGGGCGAAGTGGTGGTTAGTGAGATATTGAAGGTCGAAGGAAAATGGTCGAGTTTAGGAAGGTGGTTCAGGCGAGTAGGTAGGAGCATCAAGTCCCCCATACGTTAAGTTCATACGAAGATGGGGAGGACCATAGGGGAAAACATCACCTACATGGTGATCATAGTGGGGATGTTTGTGAAGGTTACCATACTCTTAAGGAGTAAGGAATGTGTCAATGTTATAAAGGTGATACTCCCCTAGAGTGAGGCATTGAAAAACACCTTCTAAGGGATCAATATTTGGTATGTGGTTAGTGGGAATGGATGAATCACTGGATGGCTGGGAAGAAGCATTGGATGTTTGAGAAGTAGATGGGTTGGCTAATAGGTTAGCTATAGAAGATGTGATAGAAGTGGGAATAGAGGAGTTGGTTCTAGAAGATTTAGTGGTATAAGTGGTGGATGAGGTAGCGGCTAAAGAAGAGACGTTAGTGGTGGTAGATGGGATATTAGCTGAAGAAGGAGTGACAGTGGTGGTAGATGCCTTAACTGGGATAAGGACATCGTTAGGTCGGTAGAGCATGTTACAGGTTTTAAATGGTGAATGATTAGTTGGGGTGGTGTATTTGTTTCCTTCATGTTCAAAATTTGAACAACGGTGTAAGGTTGAAGGAATACAACCCATGTCACAAGTCCATGGTCATCCAAGCAACAGGTTGTACTATAATTCCCCCTCTAAGACATATAATAATTTAGGAATGGCATGACCACCCATGCGAATGTGGATAATGATGGTGCCGAGGGTAGAAGTCATGGCATCATAAAATGAACACAACATAATTGGGTTATTATGCATACAACTTGCATGGATGCGCATTTGGTTGTATGCATGTGAGGAAATGATTTTGATACTCACACCTCCATCGATCATAGCGCATTGAACATGTATATTATCAATGTCCACAGAAATAAATAGGGTGGCGTAAGGATCATCCGATTGGAGAGGTAAAATCTCGTCATCAGAGAAGCTGAGGTCAATTTCCAAAAGGTTAGATAAGATGTTGGTGTAAGACCCTATCAATGGATCTTAATGTGAATTAAGTGTGGGTCTAGATGGAATAGTGGGTGAATTTGGTGGGAGAGATTTCATTGGAGGTGGAATCAGAGGTTGAGTAAGTTTGACTACTTGTTTAGTAGATAGTACGGTTTTGGGTTTGGGTTACACCTTCTTGGGTAAAGGTGTAGCAGGTGAACTAGTTGTTGGAGGTGGTGTAGGTTTAACCACCTCTTTGGAAGGTAGTGGGGTTTTGGGTTTGGGTTACACCTTCTTGGGTAAAGGTGAAGAATGAGTGTGTGATGTAGAAGGGAAAGAAGATGGTAGAAGGGGACCAGTTAGCCAAGGTGATAATGGAGGTGCGGTGAAGGTGGTGGTAAGAGGCAATGTGGAAGGGAGTAGTTGAGGAGAACGGAATGGCATGGGTAAGGATGATGATACAAGAAGTGGTGTAGGTATAGGAGGTAGAAAGTATGTAGGTAACGGCGAAAGCATAGGTTGTGTAGGTAATTTGTGTGGAACAAAGGATCATGACGAGGAGGTGGGTTGTTTTGTTTTTGTTTTACCTTGGGTCGGAGGATTTTTTCAGGACCATGTGCAAATCCAAAGGTAAGTGTTGCAAACTTTTCATTGATAGTGAAAGTATAGAAAATATTGTTTCATTAAAGGTGGTTGAGAATATAATATAAAGTAAAAAACTATGTCCTGCTCCTTATGATATTTTTTGGTTACAAAAATGACATCATGTACTAGTTAATGATAAATGTTCAATTGAATTTAAAATTTGAAACTATAAGGATAATGCCATTTATAACATTATACCTATGGATGTTTGTCATATCTTACTTGGTATACCTTGGCAATATTATAGAATATCAATACATGATTGGAGAGATAATACTTACACCTTGGAGAAATATGGTAACAAGTATACCTTGGCACCATTAAGGAACAATAGTGAATAATTTGATAGCAGTCCTAGAATAATAATGATGGCTGATAAAGAGTTATTGTAGGAGGTGAGGAAAGAAGAAGATATTTTTTCATTGGTTCTTATTGAAAATGTAAAATCAAAATCGAGAGGAAATGAATTCTTAAAAGTATCAAAGGGAGATCAATACCATTAACATAATGATGTGAAATCTCTGCAAAGAGCTCAAACATAAACCATACATGTATTATAGTTTGCGTCAAAGGAATAAACACCTAGAAATATATATGGTATTATAAAGAAAAAGGTAAGGGAAGTTAATAAATTGTGGCATAGAGTAAATGAAGAAGGAGAAAAAATAATATAAGAAAAATCTTGTGAGGATACTAAATGAGTAACAAATCATGAAGAAGAGAACAATGATGAAAGGGAGTATGTACATTTGATTAAATCTCTCAAAAGTGTGTGGAAATGGTTAAGTGGAGAGGAATAATTACAAAATATGTCAAAGAAAATAATTTATGAATAAGTTGAGTATGGTTGTTTCACATGATTCTTAGATGTTTCTTTGAATTATTGACGAAATAGATAGGGTAATGGGCATAGGAGGAATACATGTTCAAATGTTGGTTGTGGGTTGTTGCATGCGCATGACTTCTGAATCCACAACTGATCGTGAGAGATTCCTTTTTGCTAGGAGGAACTACCTGTAATGAAAAGCAAGACCACCAGAAAGAGTTAAACAATATATGTAGTGAACTACCTAGCGTGTGCTATATCCAGGAAGTGTGATACTTCCTAGATAGTTATCAATCCATTGTTTAAATTTTTTTAACATGAATAATAGAGTAAATCCTATTGTAATTTGAAATGATTTAGGTATCTCACTTAAAACACAATAAGAAAGATCTAATCTAACAGGCTAGGATAGAGTAGGATCCAAAGGTCAAATAGTTAGTTCTGGTTCTCTACAGGTCTGACAGAAATCTCAGGTAGATCACAGGTGCATAAGGGTGGGGTGGAATTAGGTGGATAGGTCACTGTTTTGAGCTGTATGGGAAAATACAGAGACCGATGCTGGTTATGGGTGATCGATGACAGTTAGGTGTAACCGGTGCCGGTTACTGTGGAAAACTGGGAATGCCACAAAATGAGTTTTGGGGCCTCCTTTGTGATTGCACAAAGGACTTTGGTTGGTCGGGATGAGGTATTGGGTGATTTGGGTAGGATTTGGCAAGGTTTTTAATGGGTATATGGAGGGAGAATGTTGAAGGAGGTCAATGGGTGGCTAGGTAAACAATAGGTGATAATATAATGATGAAACGAAATGAACCAGAGAAGTATAACATTTTACTTACTTGGATTCTGGTCCTGGATGCCTGTGAGTGAGGGATGGAGGTGATGGTAAGAGGTTGAAGGCTGTAGGTGATCACCAATCATAGGAGAGATTCTACACGGGCTGCATGTGCATTCCTCTTTGCTTGGTTAGATCAGATCATTGCTGGGGGTGGCTGTGTAGGAGAAAATGCTTGATCTCCTTCCTTGCATGCATGATCTCGCTAGAATTCGATCTCAGAAGATGAAATATCTCTCAGGAAGATCTCAATGTTTACCAAATTTTTCCAATCTTTGTCAACCTTCAAAATAAGGTTGTTTTGGGGGTTAAAAGGGTAACCGACGGCGGTTCCCGGCTTAACTGGCGATGGTTAGGGCTAACCGGCATCAGTCAAGGTGAGATTTCCTAGGTTTACTAAACTAGGGAGATCCTCTTGATTTTCTCAGATCTCGTGTTGTTAACCCACGGATTAAACTGGAAGCTTCTTGTGAGCATGTGGGAATGTGGTTAGAGAGAATGTATGCATTGATTTTTAGGGTTTGGGTAAGTCTTAGTTAGTTATGGCAACTTACTAAGAATAGGTCTTAGGGTGAGTTGGCTTGATGAGGTGTCTAGGTGAAGTGTATGTGTGGATATTATTTAAATTAAGATATTTAAATAATAAATATGGTGAGGATAATGAATTAATTTAATTAGATTAATTAAATTAATATTGGTGAGGTGAAGAGGGCCATGGCTAGGTGAATGTGATGAAGGGTGCTTATTTGTCGAAGGACCAAAAGGGGAGTGTGACCTAATTTTAGTGTCTACAATGGTGTGAAAAATGAATTCATAAAGGGAGAAGTAAGCAAGGTTTTTTTGAAGGAACAAAGCATCAAAGAAGATGATCAAATAGGATAGTGTACATTACAACATGAGGAAAAAGTATTTGAATTAATGCTAAGAGGAGCACAAAATGTTAAACAAAATTAAAGTAGATCAAAAAACTAATTAGGATTGAATTTTAGAAGGATATAAGTTTTGTTTCTAATAACATTTAGAGGGACCAAGGAGTATCCATGTTTTAGATCTAATACTTTGTCAATTTGTGTTTGTGAAGGTACATCTATTGAGGAAATGAAGGCACTAGAAGATGCTATGAAAGTGGAATAAATATAGTCACCATGTGAAATCATTCAAACAATTAAACATGAAGTAGCCACTCTAAGAGTTCTCAAAGAACATGAAAAGAATGTAATATTTTATAAAACATATTTTATTCACTAGTTTACATGGAATGATTGAGTAAAGAACTAGGGATAGAGTTAAAAAGAGATGAAACAATCCATGATAATGAAAATAATGGAGAGTAGGAATATGTCTTCGATAAATGATATATAGAATTAGTTTTGACTCATAAGTATTTTCAAAAGGAAGAAGAGCTAGTACTATAGCTCATAGACAATGATGAAGGAATAAAGAGAAAGATAAGACCTATTATGTTTGATGAGAATCAAGAGGTTGAAATGAACTAAAATCAGAGAAATAATTATGAAGATATATCATGAGCAGGAGCTCATGATTTTTTTTTCCTACCTTGGGTCTCTGATGCAATGGCATCCTCCATAGTCTGTGTATATAATTTGATCTTCACTGTGTTCAGTTCTTAGACCTTGATTTGGAAAATAATCCTTGTTGATGTGTCATTTTACTGCATTCTGCTCTCCAAATTACCTTATATTTAGTTTTCCCCACCCAAATTTGAAGTTTTAAAATTTGAATTTTGAGGAAGGTTTAAATGAATTCTTAGGGGAGAATATTATTGTTTTTATTATGTACTCATTTTATGCACCTAAGAAGAATTAATAACATTAGTGGTAATTCTTGAACATCTAACTCATGTATAAATCCAAACTATGAGCATCCTTGTTATCTTGAGTGGGGAAACTACAACATAGTTAGAAGCTTCATAACTGAATTTGTATGAATGGTAGTAGGAAATCACATTCATTTAAAGAGGAGAGGGTAAGAGGTAGTTAGAAATTGTTTTAGTATGAGAGGAGAAGGTGGAAATCTAGGAAGCATGGGTTGAGCCATTGGGAAAATGAAGAGAAAACAAATTAGAGATCTAAAATTCAGAGATTCTGTGCAAGTTGCGACGAATTTAATAAACTCAAAAAATAATGGTTTTGTAGGACAATTACGGTTTTATCATGTTCTATTTGAGTGAGGAAGATGTGTGGCTTTAATAAATAATAATGAAAGTTCTTGGATTGTACATTTGTTACTATGTTGAATTGTTACATGCTTGAAAGTGAAAAACAAACTCTATGTTATTTATTTGGATAGTTTATTATTCTGAATATGCTCACACTTCTTGGTTTATCAAAGTTTTGAATCTTGATAGAAACATTGAGGAGTGTGTAAGATTATTTTAGATATTGTGGAAATCAAATCATAATTTTATATACGTGCACACATTCTTAAATAAGAGATTATTCCCTCCATTTGTGTCTAGACACCGACAGTCCTAGTATCTAAAGGAGGGTAGTGTTTTATTAAGTAAGGGATTAAAACCAACCAAATGGGTTGTTTGTACATTATTGGTGTGTGGAGATTTATGTTGATTTGATTAAGTTTTGAAAACTTGAAATAACTATCACATAACTTTGTCATTGTTATTCAAACTCTAAGAGTCTTGAGGGCTATTGTGTCACATTGTGTTTTTTTGCCATCTGGCTATCCCAAATAGAAAGGGGTGGTCAATTTTTTTTTGTGAAGAATAGGAGAAATAAGGTAAGGTAAATTCCTATGAGAAACCAGGGTCCTATTACTTTTGTTCCCCTACTTTGAGATAGAGACAATCTAACTTAGGATCCTAAAATTATACTCAGTGATTACTAAGAGAAAAGAATCTTGAAAATGAATGGTTTTCATCTAAGACCTTGTTAAAGAGTTGAAAATGATTTTGTAGAGATATATAGGCATATAAGTGGAAGTAAATGTTTAAATTTATGGTCCATTCTTCTCCCTTGTCTAAGATTTTGAAAACCCTTATTAAGATTCTGAATGTACATCCAAATTCTTTTAAGGTAAAGAGGACTAGAAGATAAATTTGTAATTACCTAGGATTTCCTATGGAAGGGGTGAAATATTGAAATAGTGCTTTGAGAGAAGGATTAGTGTGTTAAGACCGAAGATTGAATTCAAACTGATCTTAAAAACAATCAAATATAAATTGACAAAGTTTTAAGAAAGTATAACCCTATATATTTAAATGAAGGCTTACTACAAACATTTCCCTAACATTTCCACTCTAAGGATAATAAAATAAGTGAATTCAAGCTTGTGGGTATAGAGACAAAAAAAAAATCCTTTGAAACCCTTGTTCCATCCCCGCTACACTAAATTTCTGGTTAAGAGTTTGACTCATGTTTTTGTAGCAGTATCACTATGTTTTAGAATATGGGATATGAGAAAGTAACTGATTTTAAAGAGAAACATATTTTTAGGTCCTTTGGAAGTTTCCATAAGTCTAAATATATTTGAAACCTTAGTATTCAATATTTTCATTAAGATGATACTATTTTAAACTGTAAAATACCATGTTTTTTAGTCTTTCATAGTTTGAATTTGGTAAATTTTTTAAGTTGGGATTTACCCTTCACTACATTAGTTGAATATAAGTAGGTTCATAGTTGGTACTTCATCACTTTGGTTCCATTGACGATAGATTAAAACAATGAGGCTACGAAGCTCTACTATCTTTGATACTACAATCAAACACCAAAATCAATTATATATAAGTAGATAACAACAAATGTGTATAACACTAAATAACATTAAAAAACACTAAAATTCAACAATAAAACATCAATTGTGATTGAACACCACTAGTGTTAGTTGTGTAGTAGTTGTTATGTCAAAAAATTAGCACCCTAGGAATTGCACATTATAGATCCCTACTTTTGACTAACATGGGATTGTCTCAAGGTGTGGGACCCTTTCAATTAAGACAAACTTCTAGAGAAGGTTGGTTCCTCTACCTATTCCTAATCCTAAAAGTACTCCTAGAAAGGGAAATGCAACTAACCACTTCTAATCTATTAATTCCAAGGGACCCAAGAGAGAGAGAGAAATGCATAAAATGTAAATCCTAAACTAAGGGAGGTGACAACACCAAGAACAAGGGGGTGGATATATTCTAAGTGAGTGAAACAGGGAGTAAATAAAGTGGGAGAGGGAAGAAATAAGTTCCAAATTCTGAAACAATATTCAACTCTCCATTTTTGTGGAGCACAAAAAATCAAGGGTCCTGTAATAAGATCAAAACTTGCACAATATACCTGCAAATACAATGGAAGGAAAGAGATGCAATACAATTTCGAGTTAGGGAAAGAAAATCCACAAAAAAACTGATTTTATTGCTCAAAATGATGCACAATCCATTACAATATAGGCACAAGACAAGAATCCTTCACAAAATGCCCAAATTCGTGGCCTGTAACTCACAACAGCTCTGGAAACAATTTTGACATATTTCCTTTACATTACAGAATGTCTCCCTTCAAAATGAGGTGAATTTTACAATATATAGATGAAGATCCTCGAAATTACCTCACCAACAAACATGTTTCATTAAAGAGGTATGGGAAGCCATACAAATTGGTCCTTTTCTTGCATGGAAAGTCATGGGCGCCATACCTCATTAAAATGGTAGTTGATCAACTTTGTAATGCTTCCATTAATTCCTAGTTCATTCCCACACTTCAGTTGGTTGCATGCATTTTTACTCCCGGATGGAAGCATTGTATTTCCCTTATGGCTAGTTACATTATTCTTCTGGTGTCATCTAAGAGCATAAATTTACCTATCGGTCGGTAGCACTCATTCCATTGTTTACCCTGCTATTGACCGGTTGAATAAATGGAACCGATCGATAACATATTTTCCTTACTACTAGAACCTCACCTCATTATGGCTCGAACACTTCCTTTCCCGCTACCGGCCAGTAGCATAAACTCTACTATTGGATGCTAGCATAAATACAACTGACCAGTAACATATTTTCATTTCTATCGGCACCTTTGTTGTCGCCCAAATACATCTCATTCGTTTCCTTTGTGCAACCGGCCGGTAGCACCAAAAATGCTATCGGCTAGTAGCATTGAAAATTTCTACCAACAACCACTTGATTCCTATGACCTGCTGGCATTGCCCTGTTACTGGACCCCATGTTACCATCTGGTAGCACTAAACATGCTAATGGCTGGTAAAATCCATACATGCTACTGATCGGTAGCATTTTGAGTGCTACCAGCCGGTATCACTAAGGATGCTACCGGTTCCTTGCGACATTTCCTCCTGTGACCTACTTGATCATACTACCGACTTGTAGCATTAAAAATTCTACCAACCGGTAGCATCTATTGATGCTATTGGTAGGCATTAAGCCCCGAAAAATACATAACTTGTCGAGATCTCCTATTAAAATCAACTTGGCCCTTCGTTGCAGCTCGCCATCTCATCATGAGTTAAAACCAACTCGATCAAGCCAAAAAATGAGCTACCTCGAAGATTACAAAGCATTATTTTTCCCCATCAACCGCCAACACTCTGACCTATTAAGTTGTCCATTTTGCAGGGGTGCAAAAAAATGGATAACAATTGGTAACTCGTGGGGTGATTTGCCTACTAAATCTAAAAGAACAATGACCTTAGAGGGTCCATTAGGCATGGAGTCACACTGATTGCTGAAACTGGTTTGTCATTTGAGAATTCAGCCCTTAAACTTCTGAAACACTGTTGAGCCTTCCATTTCTTAAAACCCTTGGTTGGAGATTGACTGTTTCACCACAAGACCCTACCTGAAACTGGAAAGTGCAAGAGAAATAAAGGCACAACTATATACAAACAACAAATTCATACATATCCCAAATAGAACATGCAGAGAGTGCACAAGAACTTATTACAAAGGCAGTCCTAAACTATAATAGAGTAATTTGCTACAATAACTTGGAGGAATTATAAATTCTAAAATAATATATACAAGGAAGATAATTCACTTAGTAAAAATTCTTGAGATAGATTCCATTGACTGGAATATGTACTTCTTCTCCATCCATATTAGATAATAAGAATTCATTGTTAGTCTTAAGTCCTGAAATCAAGTAAGGGCCACTCCATATTGCATCAAACTTGGAGTGTCTTCCTGGTTTGGCTTTGTCTACATCCCATTTCAGAACCAAGTATCCTTCTTGGAAGGTTTTATTTTTTGTCTTCCTATCAAAGCTCATCTTGATATGAGCTTAGTCCTTCTCCATTGTTTTCATGGCTTGGTTTCTCAACTCCTATAGCTCCATGAGCTCTGCATACCTGACTTCCATGGCCTCAAACTCAAACAACTCCAGTTGTTTGATAAGCTCCAAAGCTGGTAGCTCTAGGGATATTGGCAGTCTTACTTCCCTTCCATAGACCAAATTAAAAGGAGAATAACCAGTTGACTTCTTCAGGAGTGATTCTATCAGCCCACAAGGTTTATTTCAGTTTGGTATGCCAAGTCCTCTTGTTCTCATCTAGGGTTCTCCTTATAATCTTTAGCAAGTTATTGTTGGTGGACTCATCTTGGGCATTACCCTGAGGGTAATAATTAGAAGATGTGCTCAAATAGATGTTATTCCTAACACCCAGTCAGGTATCTTTGTCCTAAGAAAATCCAAGGCATTATATGATATTATAGTGGAAGGGACACCAAACCTTTAATAGAAATCATAGAATGTCTAGTGCTTCATTTGATTCCTTGAGTGCAAATGCTTCTGGCCACTTGGTGTAGTAATTTGTGGCTGTTAAGATCCACGTGTGGCCTAGGCTATAATTTGGGTTTTAATCACTCCAATAAAATCCATACCCCATTTCATGAGTGGCTCATTTACAGAAATGGGAAGAAGTGAAAGGGATGTTAGCTTCTCTTATCCCATAAAGAAGGTGCACCTTTTGTATTTCTTGATCAATGAGTGGAAATCATTGAAAATATTATGTCAGTAATAACCAACTTTAATGATTCTAAGAGGTAAAATTCATGCAATACCCTCTCTATCTAGTCTTTATTTATACATCTTAGGAGGACACCATTCACATACCTTTTGAACAAAAAATTATCTACAAGCACATATGGTATAGTTTGCAGCCTGAAATACCTTCTTTTGGCCTTACTCAAACCTTGAGGGCTTTGATCTGTTTGAAGGAAGCATGGACCTATATCCTAAGTCTAGCAAGGATCGGGTGAGGCATTGGCTGATCACTCTTGATCATCTTGTAACACCAAAACAGCTCCTTCATCACCCCTTGACTCGGAATGTGTATTTGAAGATAGTTTTTCACATAACCCTTTTCCTCTAACTAGTTTGGTTACCTTAATATCAATTTCATACTCCATGACCTTGGTTATCCAACCAGTCCTTTTCTCATTAAGCTCCTTATTTAAAAGAAATTCTTTTCCACAAGCATGTGTAACTAATTGATTATATTATTTGACACTAGATGCCTAAATTTATTTAAACTTACTTATCATAGAAATGACATGTTTCTCAATGAATGAATACCTCACCTCATAATCTTCAAGGCCTTGGCTGAAGAATGCAATAGGCTGCTCCAGTCCTTTTTGATTAAGTTGTACTAGTATTGCAGATATTGCATTTGTGCCACCAAAAGCATATAGAGTAAAATCCTTCAAAAAATATGGATTTATGAGGGTTGGAGCTTGCAATGGCCTTCTTTATAGCTTCAAAGATTTATTTTCCTTCAGCATTCCATTTGAAAGCCATGTTATTCTTTAACATCAACATTAGTGGTTTGACTGGATTAGAAAAATTAGGAACAAACCTCCTAACAAAATTGGTTCTCCCCAAAACACTTTGGAGAGTCTTCTTATGATTCAGGAAATGGTAGAGTATGAATAGCTTTGACTCTTTCTGGATCAATTATTAGCCCCTATTTAGACACCATGTGGCCTAAGATCTTGCCTTCATGAACTAGGAATATGCTTCTTAAGATTTAGAGACACTCTAAATCTCCTGCATCTTTGGAACACTTTCCTAAGGTGATGGAGGTGGCTTGTTGCATTCTTGGAAAATACAATAATGTCATCTAAGTACACAAGAACTATCTTGTTTATCAACCCCTTGAAATCCATGTCCATATACCTTTGGAATGTTGCCCCAGTGTTTGACAACCCAAATGGCATCTTCTTATGATCATATGTGCCCCATTTGGTGATGAAGGGTGTCTTGAATTGGTCTTCCTCTTTCACCATAATTTGATTGTAGCCCAAGTAGCCATCTAGAAGTGAAAACCTCTCTGAACCAACTACTACTTGCGAGATTTTCTCCATGGAAAGAAGAAGATAATGGTCTTTGATTGAATCCATGTTCAAGTCTCAAAAGTCCATGCACAACCTAATTTCTCCATTTATTTTCCTGACCGGAACAAAATTAGAAACCCATGAAGAGTGCTTGATTGGAAAAATAAATGCTTTCCTCAATGAGCTTGTTAAGTTCCTTCTTCGTGAGAGGCTCGATATGAGGGTTCACCGGCCTTGTTTTTTCCTAATGGGCTTAGATTCTAGATCCAATTCCATAGTATGTTGTGCCAACCTTGGATTAAATCCTCTCAAGTCCTCGTAGCTCCAAGCAAGGACATCTGGGAATTCTTGGCAAATTTGTATGAAATCATATTTTTCCTGGTCAGTACTTACTTTGCCAAGTTGGAGTACTTTACCCTCTCCAACCGAAATGGGCTCTAAAGCTTCCCCTTTGACCTGAATATTTTCCTTCTCTTTCCAGAATTGGTCATTGGGAATATTGAATCTAATGTCACCAAGCCTTTTGGGAGTTTATTTGTTCTCAGCTAGACTACTTTATCACCATATTGCTGCTCTAATTTTTCTTGATTCTTGGTGGAGAATTCAGCTTCTTCCTTCAAGAAATTGATGATTTGTTGATCACTTTTGAACACTTTCCAACTTTTGACATTATCAGGTACAATAGGTCTTACCACCATTTTTATATAAGACTGAAATTTTATTCTTTCAATGTCCTCAACCACATCAAACCTTGCTCCAATTTCCCAATTCTGTCAGTAACATCATTCTCTTTTCTTAGGAATGGCCTAGATATTGAAGGCGTCAAAATCTTCTAAGAGGTCCCATACCCTATATTTATATGTTTTGAGAAGATCATTTTTGGTTGCATGGAAACCTCTAACCTGGTTCACTATTAATTCATTATCCCTAAAGACCTACAGATTCTTTTACATTCATTTCCTTGCCCAATGTAGTCCATGGATTAGTGCTTCATACTCTGCTGCATTATTTGAACAACTAAACTAAAATATAAAAGTAGAGTAGTATTTGATACCTTTGGGAGATACCAACATTAATCCTCCTCTTGCACCTTGTTTGCTCCTTGAACCATCAAGAACAATTTCCAAACTTCATTGTCATCTTCATCATCTAGTTTGGTGATGTTAGGAAGAGGTGGATATTTTATTCATGTAGACAATAGATGCCTAGTTCATCTTCCTCCATCTCCTTGTATGGATCATAGCCATGCATCTTGTAGGCCCACTCATCAAGTGTTAAATCCAAGATGCCTCCAACTTTAGTATCTACTTCCTGAGTGTTTGGGAAATATTCTTGATCAAAAGCGGAGTAGTTGGCATTGATTGGACTTGGCATGTAAGGCTCAATGTGATAATTGGAAATTGGTTCAGATCAGATTATAGCTTTAGCTCCATACCTCATTATGAAGAGCATGTGGGACCAATCAGCTGATAGGTACCTGTCAATTTTAGCTATGAAATCCCTTGACAAGCACAAATAAAAGAGTGGTGGTAAATCAATTACTGATATGTCTGTTGAACTGAGACATTAGGACATGCATGTAATGTGAGGTTTAAACCCTTTATGATCCCAACGGTTCCCACCTATTTTCCCATCTAATTGTACCACTCCTTTAGAAATAGGATCATACTTGAGGCCTAGTTGATCAGTAATTTGTTTAGGCATTACTAAGCTGCTTGCCCTGAGATCAATCATGCAATTGTGTACCACTTTGTCCCCTATAATCAAGGACACATAAAATGGTGGAGGATTCATATTTCTGCTTGTTTGACCCTCCTTTTTTATTCACTGCATTGGTAAGGACCTTCTCTTGATCTTTGGGCGACTCATTTGAGATGGGAAGTTAGCTATGGCTGTTTGTAAAAGATCCCTTTGGCTTGGAATTTCTAATGATTCCCACATGGAGATAATCACATTTTTTTTTCTTCATGTGGTCAATGATGTTGAAATGAGATTTTCTTTTTCCCCCCTTTACTTGGCACTACCTTCACTTGCACATGAGCTGCTACAACAGGTACTCTAGGCCAATTTTGTGAGCATGGGACTGGATTTGAGCTACCAACTCCTTGGGGTGTGATAAAAGGTTGAACAGTACCTGTATTTGATGATTTTCCTCCCTCTATATTTATTTTCTTAGACCTTGTGTTGGTTGTTACCCTTGAGGAAGGATGCTGATTTATACCACATAAATCCTCCGTTTGCCAATTTACTAGTGAAGTATCATTCTGGGGTGCCTCTTGAGTGCTTGCTTGATTTTCTTCTTCATTCATTTCTTGAGACACACCAACAATTTTTACCATCAAGGCCTGGTTTAACATACCATTGAAACATGCTTCCTGATTATGGGGTTGACCAAAGGAAAACACCATTCATATTCATGTGCAAGATTATTTTGGATTGGAACCAAGGCTCTTGATGTTGAAGGTGTATTAGGATTGTATGGTTGAAATGGTCTAGTAGCTAGGGGTTGTCCTTGATTTTTTTTTCATCTTGAACATGAGGTCTATTAGACTGATATGGAGGCCTATTTGGTTGGGCGTGAGGCTGATAAGGTCTAAATTTTTGGGCTTGATGCCTCTTAAGGGTTACCAACTCATTCCCTAGGTTCTGTAATTGCTTCATGACCTCTTGGAGTTCGGTTGAGGTACTAGAAGAAGAGGTAGGAAACCTCATTGGAACTTTGGTTTCTAGGGGTAGGATATGGGTAACTTAGGTGTAGGACTAGGATTTGAATTTCTAGATAAATAGGCATTCCCAGTGGCCTAGGTGTAAGTTTACCAGCTTGAATTAGGACATTTTCAGCCCTAATAGCTATGACATAAACTCGGGTAAGGTTATCCCTCCCATAGATTGTATCATAACAGATATATCAGAATTTAAAGCTTTAAGGAAATAGAGGAATGCACCTTCAGTAGCTGGTCTTATGGAAATTGGAATCTTGTCCCATGTTCTTTGAAACTAGAAATTGAAATCTTCCATTTGTTCATTTGGAGCTCTCTTGATTGTAGTCAATTTCTCCAAAAGAGATAGATTATCTCCCTTTCTCCAAACTTTCCACAAAGAGCTATGCATAAATGATCCCAATTCTGAATTAGATCATGTTGCTAAGATTCTGAACCATTGCAAGGATTTTCCTTTGAATGAAGATGCTAGGAGTTTTCATAGCTACATCCATATCAACAATTGCAT
Source organism: Taxus chinensis (assembly GCA_019776745.2). Classification (NCBI taxonomy): domain Eukaryota; kingdom Viridiplantae; phylum Streptophyta; class Pinopsida; order Cupressales; family Taxaceae; genus Taxus; species Taxus chinensis. The sequence goes on along the minus strand of CM034152.1, from coordinate 728,854,014 downwards.
GGATTACACACACATTTGCAATATCTTAGATGTGATCAAATGGGGTAGTGTGATTCTCTTCATTTAAGTATTGAATTCTCTTCAAGGCTACCATTGGAATTGTATCTTGTGCATTGAGGGAAAGTGGACTGATTCCCATGAAATTGACGAATGGATTTGGCAGTGGTTGTAAAACCATTCTAATTGGTCTAATAACTCTAGTTGATTGAAGAAATGGCCTACTGGGTGGAGGTGTTGAGAGAGTCTTATTTGGTGGAGATGGAGATCTCTAAAATTTTCTTCCTCTTCTTCCTCTTCCTGGTGATAGCTACAAATATTTAAATATCCCTTCTTCTCTTGTCTTAGACCTTGTTTGAATCCTTCTCATGAACTTGAACCACCAACACTACTAAAACCATGCGATTTTCTATGCTTAGAGTCTCCAGGTGTGTTGTTGCAGAGCCTCCAAAGGATAGAATCTCACCAAGATACACATTCAAACTTGATGAAAATGGAAATATTGACTTCTTCTCCCACCAAGAATGCCAAAACTGTTATGTCCAAAACGTAGCACGCTAGGATTTGCACATTACAAATCCCTACTTTTGACTAACATGAGATTATCTCAAGGTATGGGAACCTTGAAATTGAGACAAACCTCCAGAGAAGTTTGGTTCCTATACCTATTCCTAATGTTTAAAGTACTCCTAGAAATGGAAATGCAACTAAATACTCCTAATCTATTAATTCCAAGGGACAAGAGAGAGAGAGAAATGCATGAAATGTAAATCCTAAGCTAAGGAAGGCGATAACACCAAAAACAAGGGGGTGGAGATATTCTAAGTGAGTGAAAATAGGGAGTAAACAAAGTGGGAGAGGGTAGACAAAAGTTCCACGGTCCAAAACAATATTCAACTCTCCATATTTGTGGAGCACAACATATCAAGGGTCCTGTAATAAGATCAAAACATTTACAATATACCTTCAAATACAATGGAAGGAAAGAGATACAATACAATTCAAGTTACAGAAAGAAAATCCAAAAAATACTAATTTTATTGATAAAAATGATGCACAATCCATTACAATATAGGAACAAGACAAGAATCCTTCACAAAATGCCTAAATTCGAGGCCAGCAACTCACAACAACTCTGGAAAATTTTGACAGAGTTTCTTTACATTATAGAATGTCTCCCTTCAAAATGAGGTGAATTTTACAATATATAGATGAAGATCCTTGAAATTGCCTCACCAACCAGCATGTTTCATTAAAGAGGTATGGGGAAGCCATACAAATTGGTCTTTTTCTTACACAGTAAGTCATGGGCACCATAGCTAATTAAACTGGTAGTTGAACAAATTTTTACTACTTCCATTAATGCCTAGTTCATTCTTGCTTTCAGCCGGTTACATGCATTTTTACTCTCAGACGGTAGCATTTTATTTCCCTCATGGCCAGTTGCATAAATGCAGTCGACTGGTAACATATTTTCCTTGCTACCAACACCTCACCTCATTATGGTGTGAACACTTCCTTTCCCGTTACCATTCGGTAGCGTAAAATCTGTTGTTGTTCAGTTACATAAATACAACTGGCCTGTAACATATTTTCCTTTCTATCGGGTCCTTTGTTGTCGTATGACTGTATCTCCTTCACCACCTTTGTGCATCCGATTGGTAGCACCAAAAATGCTACTTCTCGGTAGCATTAAAAACTGATACTGTCAACCACTTGATTCCTACGACCCACTGCCACTGCCCTGCTACCGGTCCCCATGTTACTAACCGGTAGCACAAACATGCTACTGGCCAGTAGCATTTGATATACTACTAGCCGAAAACATATGTACATGCTACCTGCCATTAGCATTTTGAGTGCTACCAACTGGTAACATCTTGTCTTCATTTCCTCCTCCGACCTACCTGATCATGCTACCGGCATGTAACATTTGTTGATACTATCGGTGGGCATTAAAACCTGTAAACTGCACAACTCTCCGAGATCACAAAAAATAGCTCTCCTATTAAAATCAACTCAGCCATTCACTGCGGCGAGCTTACTCGGTCGAGGTAAAACATGAGCTACCCCAAATATTGTAAATCATAGTTTTTTCCCATCAACCGCCAATGCTCTGATGTGTTAAGTTGTCCATTTTGAAGGGGTGCAAAAAATGGATAACATTTGTTTCATAACATTAAAAACTAACTAAATTGTTCATGGCATATAACACAATACAGGACTAAGTTTGGTGTTATATTACTTTGTATATTGAAGATAGGGTTTGGAATCAAAGAATGAACTATGAAAGATTGGCTTTCCACTGTCATAGATGTTAGAAACTGGTAACTTGATCAAGGATTATGGGTTCTCCAAGCATAGAAGTGGGGCTGATTTGGGTTGGTTGAAGGATTCTCTCCCTTCCCACTACACAGTTAAAGACCCATAGGATATTTTTGAAGATTCATCTTTTGAAAAGTGTCCCCCAAGGGTTAAATCTACTCCTGTCCAGGCTGAGAATCCTCCTTGGGTTCCTCATCCTGAACCGCTCTCTTTGAGGAACTCTACCACAACCACTGTTGGTTCGGATAAGGAGAAATAACCCCTTTCTTCTCCCTTTTTAGGCCTATTACTTCCATTGATTTTCTTATTATGTGTGCTTAAGATTTTGACAATGATCTCGACAAGGAGGACTGGACGGTAGTCCAAAATACGATTTTTTTTTTCAAATCGGAACTCAGTCCCAATGCACATGAAGCTAATATCTCATTATACTCCTTTGGAATGAGTTTTTTTAACACTTCATTTTATTTCTTTTTTCTATTTTTTGTTTGAGTCGAGTCTCTTTGACTCTTTTTGTATGTTTCTTTGTCTCTTGTGAGCTTTAGTGATGCATCCTTCTTGTAATTGCCCTTGGAGCCTTTCCAACAACTACCCATAAAAAAATGATAAAATAACATCATTAATAAGAGATGTGTGGTGGGTTTTGGAATAAGAAGAGAATAATATATCATTTTACGTGAGGAAAACAAAATCTAAAAATTTAACTGTTATAACTTGAATTTATACCATGTGAGCCATGTCAAGGAAATTTTTTTTCTTCAATGGGGGTTAGGATCATAGAGGAAAATATTATTGTGTATTTAAAACCATGCCTCTCTCACATTGAAACACTAATGTATGATAAGGGGACCTTCAGCGTCTTCATTGGATTCCACCATTTTGAGCTATTACAACATAAACTAAATTTTGCATATGTAAGAGAATATGTAAGCTATATACAAAAAAACCACTTTCAATGGCACATTAGAATCATACAAATTGGAAAACCCTAGGATCTGACCATCAAAATAAAAAAAATTCCACACCACCAAATAAGTATGGTCAAACCCTTAAGAAATAATATTTTTTGTAATATCTAGTGTTAAAAAATATGATTAATCCTCCTTATTCATGCTCAAGATTGGACACTGAACCTAGAAAAATAGTGTGTGTAGTATAATAAATAAGAAATGTAGTGATCTTAACATCTTACAACGACAACACTTTCATATTATAGAAGTTATTACAATGATGACTCGATGTATATTTATGATACACTTCACTAAATCCCCATAAATTTCATGAAATAAACTATCATGGGAAAACTTTGAGGTACATTATCTTTCCCTCGTCAATACCTTAAAGGGATGCAAAATTGTTGGAGAAGGAAATATTTTGTTATTTTTTGTGCATGTAGTCACTGATTTGAAATGGTCATCATTTATATTGGACATATTCCTCATCCTATGAGGGTAAGGGTCTATGTGACCTAGGAAGCATGATTTTTTTGAGTGTCATCAAATTTTGTTTCTATCTATACATTTCACCCAATAATGGGGTTGTGACTATTGTAAGATGAACATTATTGTATATGAGGGGGAGTTTATGGTATTTTCTTATGGAGTGAGAGAAATGGGTTGTATCACTTTGGAAGTGGAATAGGTATATTCTTTACCGTTAATTGTGGAGATTCCATCTCTAGCAAAACATGTAGGTCTATATAATTTGAGTAGTGTCTTAGGTGTTACACATGAGGATGAAAAATTATTCTTATTGGTTTGAGTGGTTAAACCATCACCATAGGAGTCAAGACATGGTTTTTTACCTTCTATTGAATTTTTCTTGTGGTGGAAGTCGAGAGTTACCCATGAAAGGCCATTCTCAAGCCATATGGTCTAAGGATTGGTAGTGGAAATATGTTTTCATGAGGTTGATATATAGCACACACTAAAATAAATGAGTATCACCAATATGAATTTGAATGATTTCCTTTAAGTATTTAGTTAGATAAATTTCAATGCAAACATATTTCTATAGATGAGCCATGTAGAACTTAGAGTTATCATGGAAAATTCAAATATACATATGGATTTAATGAGTTGTTCAATAGAGCGCCAGAGGAGGAGAGGGATACCTAGAAACTCAATCCAGAATAGAATTTTATACTTACTTTGTTATAATTCCTAGTCCAATGAGATAATACATCAAAAGTATTTTAAATAAACCAAATATCGTCATTGAAAATAGATTTACAATTATCAACATTAGGAAAAAGGAATTAAACGCATTTGGCCATATTTTTCACTCCCTCTATCTTTACACCATAGGGCTCTAGAAATTATTGTGAACACATTATCTAATATGGATTTTATGGGGGGTTGGGATAATAAAGTGACGATAAAGATTAAATGATTAAAACCAAATGAAATATTTATCAAATTCAGGTTAAAAATACAAAATCATGTAAAGGGTTTTAAGGTTATAATCAATACCTCATGGAAGACATACAATACAAACTTCCTTTCTCACTTTGGTTCCATGATTATCTAGAGATCTAATGATGAAATATTGGTCGAATGATGCATATATCGAGCATGGCCATGAATATGTTAGGAATAATCTTTGGATTAGTGCTCACATCATTGTATGTAATAGTTAAATGTAATATTCATATATTACATTAATAAGTTAGTGTGTTAGTAAGATAGTAATATTGTTATATTAATATCATATTTGTGTGAAAAAAATAAAAGATTGTAATATTATTAATATGAGTCATAAAACAACTCATTATTAATGATATAGGATATTGTATTAGTTGTGAGTTTGTTGAATAAACAACTCATGTAGATTATTGTGTGTGGAGATATTGGTGGGATATATGAGAGAATAGTGGCGAGTGATCATAGGAGATATTGTTTAGGAGAGATTAGTGGGATAATATTGTTAAGCCTCATCTCCTTGTTTATAGGAAATGAAAAGGCTATATATTATAAGATCTCTCACTATGTAATGTGCTCCATATTATTCAATCAATAATATAGTGTGTTTATTATATTTTGACTCTTTTTTTGTGTTTATGTTATTATCTTCATTCTGCAACATTGTCTTTTATTGATTTGTACAATTATATAATGTAATTGTTGCTTATTTATATTAGATAAGCTATCAATTTCACATCAGAATATATCAATTTTTTTCAAATAGTTTTTAAGGGGAGGATTGAAGGACCTATTTGGAAAAATAAATGTGTAATAAAAATATGATAACTTATCTATTTATATTCAATACCGATGATATGACACCAATTCTACAGAGGTACAAAAACCTTAAACATTATCTAACATGAAGAAATGAAATGAATAGTCATTTTTTATTTCTGAGAAACATGAAATGACATAAGGAAAAAAATGACATGATCTTATATCAAGCACCACAACCACATCGACTTATAGCGCTCATTGAATTATTAGGATAACTATTTTAGCATGTTCACATGTGAATCTCAAGACTTTTACATCTCCCTACTTAAAATTATAAGGATATTCTCTTTGACTTATCATATTAAATGAAAACTATCTTGAAAAAATCATTTTATGGTCGTGATTGTTTCTAGGTAGGAATATTTGTCTAGCAAAAAAGTTAGAATGAAGGAAATTTTCTCTTACAAAATGTGAAAGATAAAAAAACCAATAACAATTTAATATATAAATATGAAGAAGTTTGTTAGACATTTGTGAAGGTTTCATGGTTAACTACAAGAATAATTTAAAGATATTAGATGATAATTTTATTATTATCACCACAATTAAATGGAAACCACCTAATATGCTTGAATAATGATCATGAATGGGTGAAAAACCTCCCCAATGAAAACAAATGGAAAAGGTCATCTCTATTAAAATAACTTCGTATTAAATAAAATGATATATTAAAACTTTTATTTGCATAAGATATATTCCATGGATTTTGCAAATCCCTTAAACCCTTTATTTGGCCATATTTTGCATGTCCTCAATAAACCTCTCCAATTTACTATAAGAAGACCCTCGTGTTTTCATTGCCTTTGATGTTGCTTCCTTAAGGATTATAATATTTTCTTGTAGCTCCTTTCTTATACAACCTTCCATTATACACCTCACTTTGTTATTCACCTCCTTCTTTGTCACTAATTTGTATGCATCTGCATCAACGCCATCAAAGTCCAAGCCTACCTTCCAAATATCCTTGGAAAATCTACAGTTAATAAATTGATCAGAAAAATAAGGCCATCCAATCATAGGAACCCCTAAGCTAATCGCCTCTAAGATATATTTCCACCCATTGTGAGTAAGGATTGCTCCAACATAAGGGTTTGAAAGAACCTACAACCATTCAAAACACGTAAGTCAATTATTTTAATGAGTATTAAAAAATTAAAGTATTAGTAATACAAATAATATGAGGATGTATTAATGTTCATTAATGTATCTTTATGGGACTCTAAAATATAAAATATCATTGTAGAAAATAATGAAGTAAAGATTGTAATAGAGGAAATAATAATGCTAAGTTAAAGGGATTAAAACTCCAAAACACGTAACAATGTAATGTTGTAATTATTATCATATCTCTTTTAAGTTTTTAATAATTGTATTTGATATCTCAAGCATCTTCTTTTGGAGCTTGATTAGAATTGTCGAGTTCAATTCAATTCCATCATTTTTTATATGATTAGTGACATATTTTTATGTAGTGCTAATATAAACTTGTTTATCAATCACAAAGTTAGACCATTTCTATATTTAAAATTTTCCCATTCTTACATAATTACCACACTAGTATTCTTTTGGTATTATTTGTTAATATTCACTTCATCATTATAATTTTATCTGGTATCTTAATAAAAACAATACAAGTGCAAATATCATATATACATCTATTTAAAATATGTAGTGAGATATCATGTTGAAGGCCTTTATCTTGTATTTTTCATATATATAAATGATTAATACTATTATATTTATGAAAATTTCCCATTGACTAGTAGAAAATGACATAATATTTCCAGAGAAAATAAATGGTGATGTGGGAGAATCCGACTTCACAAAGAATATGCATAAACCAAAAACAGCTGAAGTAGTTATGTATCACATTTTCATAGTCATTGTGATTTTGATTGGAAGCAGTTCACTTAAAGTAAAAAACACGTCCAATCAAGAGATCCTAAGTATTTCCCCTTATTTTTAGGTTTTGCCACTATATAATCACATTATTGGGGGGCCTTTTACACTAATACTCTTATTTAAATTGATACACAAGTGTAAAAAATATAAATAAAAATTATCCCTTGTATGATTGCACTTTTATATACCACATTACCATGGTGACCACCTTATAGTGATTAATTGTGCCATATCTTTAAAATTTGAATAGGTTTGCAGTATCTTCTATAGTCTATAACTTCTTTTAGATGTTGATTAATCTAAGATTTTTATGACACAATGATGAAATATGCTTATTAGTGGAAAAGAATGTGTTCTGGAATTAAAAGGTCAAAATGCATTGTGACATCTCTACAATATGTCTACATCTTCTAATGGATGGCAAAATGTGTTATATGTTTGGCACGAGGTATGATCACTTAGAACAAGAATATGAGACTTTAAACAAAAAACCTTTTGTCACCCTCATCTCTTTACACAATATCACACATATCTTTTGTGGTATCAAATAAATTACTTTCAATTGTTCATTACCATTAGAGGTTCATCTTAGTAATATGTGTTTACTATTGAAATGGTAAATTCTTTGGAGTTCATTTGAGCATTATATGATTTACTTGAGAGGTTTGTATGCCCGAGCATAATGTGTGTGCGATCTTTGAGAGCATCAATATTCAAATTCAAATTCTCAACTGTAGACACTCAAATTTGGCAAATTTCACTTTGACAACACTTGATTTAACAATGTACTCATGTTATTATAAATACCATCTCTCTGTTTCCACTTAACACTTTTCAAGGTCTCTTGTTTAGCTTGTTTATGCCTGCATACTGACATGTCGAAATTTTTTTGAGAGCACATTGCATAAAATTTATAGCAAGACACCAAACAAGTTCCAAATTTCAATTTCCATATTTTCTACCCCAAGGCAGGGCTATACAATTTGGTTAGGATTTTATATCCGGTCCTACAACATTGCTTTTGAATTCATATCTTTTCGTGGGTCTTCTACTTCATTTGGGTTGGCTTGTATCAGATAAATAATTTCTAGAGCCCTATATAAGAAAGTAAACACTGCCACATTTGCTACCCTAGAGATCATATGGCAATGCATTGATACACTCACTTCCTATAGTTGAAAAAAACATTCAAGGCTCTCTAAATATCACAATAACACATCTACAATCATTACGGAAACACCCACATCGTGTTTGAAGCTTCTTAGCAGGTCAAAACAACATCCTCTCTCATTTGTAAGCACTCAAACATCCCTCCTCCTAGTATTTTAACAAGAGCCGAAGTCAAAATAAATATTTTCAAAGAAGAACTTATCATATCTATTTGATCTATCTAGATATCACATGCTAGGTGGATAACGATGTGCGGTTTGAGGCATTTTCAGAGTAGTACCAACATCAATGGTGCAAGGGGTGCCCAAAACCCAACTAATGTTTGTTTTTTAGGACTCTTGAATCATGGATATGATTTGAGATGATGTTCAGTATGTTTAGATAACCTCTCTACATGATCAAGAACTAGAATTTTACAACGAAAAACAAAGCTAGGCAGATGACCAACACAAAAAGATCAGAGTTAGAAACAAAGTATGTCCAAGACCTTACATCTAAGGGTCAACAACATACAATATGACCCTAGCAGATTGGTACGGTCCTTCCCTAGGACAATTTGTAGTAACAATTTCATTTTCAAAGCTCCTGCATGTTTGGGTCTCCCTGTTCCAACATTTCACTTTCCTAGAACTTCCCACAATCATCTTTAAACAACTATGTGCACTCATTCTCTTATGTTTTCAAGGTCATATCTTGTGTTGCAAGTATTTAGAATGTTATTGTGACAATGTATAGTTAATGTTCGAAATTAATTAATCATAATAGCCATTTGTATTTAACCATACAACCACATAGTGTAAATTTAATTTTACTAAAGATATTCTAGATTAACATTGGTTTAATCTAAAAAGGGTGTAAACAATCTCTTCTGAGTATTCAAAAACATCAAACTTATTAGTGAAAGCAATTCGTGATGATTATCTTGCAAGAAATAACCTAGTTCAAATGAATGGCATTTCTCCTAGACATAGTCCCCATCTTCAGATAGTGGAAACATGCTATGTGACAATGGAAACACCAAATTACATTTAAATATCATCATGTTGGCCTCAGAATCTTTGAAAATCATTACCAAGTAGGGTTCTGATGACTAAAAGGCTATCACCTGAGTCAAGATGGTAGCAATAGTGTCCTATCTATTTGTAGGTTACACATGATGGATGTCATGGTTTGTGCGATAGGAGTTATGATTTGGTTTCCATTAGTAGTCAAGATCATATTAACTCGAAACCACCTATGGGTTTGTATACAAAAATTTGTAGTTTAATTGCACTATGGGAGGAGGAGCTCCTTTTTTTATAATAATAACCTATAGATTTTTGCCATTGGAGGTTGTGGTTTTGTTTGTAACATTACTTTTTTTTTTTTCTATTTGTAGCATTGAATGAGACTTTTTCATCAAGATACATTCTAGAATTATATGATATGAAGATTCCATAAAAAACAAGTGGTTGAGAGGTTAATATAGAGCACACAAGTGTTGTGAAAAATGTGTATCCGCTATCTAGATGTAAATGGTTTTCCCTCAAATATTTGGATTAAAAAATTTCAACACAACCCAACTTCTACTGATGGGCCACTCAAAAATTGAGTTTCTCATGGCAGATAAATCACCCTAAGGGTTTGATGAATTGATAGACAAATCCTCAAAGAGGGAGGTGAATCAATGTAGATTGGGATTTTAAGCTTGGTTTGTTATAGCAATTGAAATTACTTGGTCCAACTGGAAAAAATAAGGTTATTGTGAATAAACCACAAACCATGGTTGTCAATGACTTTATAGGGTTCAACATCAGTAAAATGAAATAGAAAACAGGTTTTTCCCATATTTTGCACACCCTTAAACTTGATGCCATTAGGTGGCTAGTGGTTATATTGGACCCATTGCTTAAGCATGCCTTTTGAGGGGACTCACACACTAAAATAACCAGCTGAAGTGAAAGATTCAAACTGTTCACTTAGGCATTGTCAAATTCAAACAAACCAAAAATAACATCAGGGAATTTGAGGAGTTTGTGGGTTATAAGGAGTGCCTTATGATATACCTTTGTGGTGAACTTCCTCACTCAATTAAAATTGTAGTTGTCTTGAGCTCCATTGATATAATTTACATCAAGTAATGCACATATCATGGAGAAGGGCATTAATATAATGAGATATTAAAGCTGACCACACAAGGAGTGGAGAAAAAACCAACTCAACGTAATAAATATACAATAAAATTATATATCCTACTTGGATTGATAATTGATTTACAATGTGACATTCAATATATACTAGAATAAAGATAAAACCCCACGAAAATTTTTATATTAAAAGCTCAAAACATCCTCTCATTCTATGTACTGAACTTCAATTTTTATATTAAAAAATAATCTGGTTTCTCACTAGCGAGTTCAATAAAAAAAAGTGTAAAGTGTAGAGCAAAACAACGTATGCAACTAAAGTGCCTTCAAAATCTGAACAATTCTATTTAAAAAAGGAAAAAGAAAAACCCCTTCGTTCAACATAAAATATGTCACTGCATATGATCTCAAAGTACCCATTCTGCACAAAACAAAACCTGCAAACTCGTATGCAAATGTTTGAAGTATCCACTCCTCGCTTGTTCACAGATCTAAGTGACTTAAAAAGATATAAGGTTTTCACAATTGATTGTCTTCATAATGGGGTGTTTCAAAATGTCCATCAAAATATCTTGCATATGATTTACCAAATGGAGAGAGAGGAAAAGAGAAAAAACTTGTGCGATCGAAGAGCATCTTCTATTAATCATAAATAAGTCCTCGTAGACAGGGAAATGTTAAAATTTGACATAGACAATTCTGACTTACATAGCCTACACTTATTTCCAGATAATTCTGAGAAATGTCCTAACGAATTCTGCTCCTAAACATTGGTAATGGAGCAGATACCCTTCCCACTTTGCCCATTTTTTTTAACGATCTGCCCCTGACTTGGGTATTCACCACCATCTCCTCTCCTTGATGGAATTGCTTTGATTGCTTTTGCCCTGTGCGAAACAATGCATTGCAGCCGAAATAGAAGTGCAAAGTGTCCAAAAGAAGGTTATGGTGAAAAATGCTTTCAACAATGCTTTTTGTTCACCTTGCTTATTACTCGATCTGCGTTCCCTTTTGTCAAAACAGAAGTGTAGTGGCAGTGGCCAGGCTGGCAGGGGGTCCTCTGCAGGCTTCTGGGTATGTGAGGAGATCCATGAAGTTTGGCACTTGCAGTTAGGATCCGGAGGCGGCGTGGAAAAGTGATAGAGAGCAGCCAGTCCTCGATCCAGCTGATTGAACATGGAAACTAACTCATACGAATCATACAGAGGGCTTCCACAATCCCACGAAGAAAAAACATTTAAGAGTCTTTTGGCATTGCCAGATATTGTTGAATTGCCTTCCATTTTCACACTTCATATATGTTTTTCTCTGAATTTGCAGATCAGAAAGCATGCATAAATGCAAGACTGGAGTAGAGAAGAAAGAATTAGATGGAAACATCTTAGATATGAGAACCTTGAATGGACATCTCTCAATCAAGTTTCCTTGCAAAGATTATGTATTTTTGTCTTAGAATGCATAATCTACAATGACATTCTCAATAATTATAAAGATGTCTTAGAGGTTAGTCCTATATCACTCTATTTTAGAAGATAAAGGTTATATAACACAGCTCAATGGAAAAGGTTTTAGTTTAATTGATAAGTACAGTAATAATTGTTGGGTCATTTATTTGCTCGGAGGTGTTTACTTTGAAGAAGGCATTGCTGGAAAGTGTCAAATTCCGGTGGCTTAATTTTACAGGGTGCCGGATTTTAGATATTTTTATAATTCCTAGAAGGGGCTATTAGTTGGGGCTTGCTTTCACTATTTTACATATTCATCTTTGACTCCACACCCTATTCCTATCTGTTTCAACCTCACACTAATTACTCTGGACTTTCCATCCAATGATATAGGTTTATTTTTTTCGTTTCCATGAATTCAAAATTTCTGTCAACAATTTTTCACAGTTCTAAATCCGACTGCACATTCTGAGGAGTTGCCAAATCAGTTCTTGTTGTAATTCAGACGGTCTGAGCCTTACTGATATTCTGATAATTTATCAATGGTTGCAGTCTTATTAGTTCTTTACATGCATCTATAAAAATTCTCAACAATGCACATTTAAATCTGGAAATAAATTAGCTTCACTTCCTATCATTCCATCGACTTGTAACTCTTGTTTTTAATTTATTTATTGGTTCACGTGTTATGTAAGTTTTAATTGTCTTGTTTTAACTTTTTAGTGTGTTGTGTCAATAATTTTTTTATTTAGTATTTAAATATGGAAAATAAATAGTTTGTTCTTTGGTAAAGAGTCAAATTATTCAATGTTGGAGTCTTTGTTAAAGTTTGTTTTTTAAATGTTAAGTCTTACGTAATTATAATTTTTTTTTAGGAATTTAGTTTAATTTTGAGGTCCTTTAAAAAGTGAAATGCGTGGGGATAATTCTGTTGTTTAGTTTTAGTTTTATATTTGTTTAATACGTTTTAGTATTTATTTTTAATTTTGTTTTTATGTGTTTATTAATTTGCATGGCTTCTCGTCTAATTTTAATTGTTTGTTTATGTATTTATTTATTAAATTTATTTAATGCTTATTTTAGTTATGATGATTTTAAGAAATTAGAATATTGCAAATTTGGGCGTTCATTACATCATAATTTGATTATTTTACCAGTTTAAATATATTTATAATTTTACACCATTTTGATTGAGGGGCCATTTTTGTTTAGATTAGTGATTTTTTTTCCTTTTATTTAAGGTACCAATCAACTAGTACTTAATTTTTTAAAACAATTTCTCATTTCAAAAAAAAAGTATTCTCAATTTTTATGACATCAATACTTGATTTATTCTTGTCACATAAAGTGTAAAATATTCATACTACTTTTCATCATCGAAGAGCTTGACCAATATTTTCCCTTCAGAATAAAATTCAAACCAACCCTTCAAATTTGATCCCTGGAGGGAAATATCGAAGAGGATGGATGGAAGAAAAACTCTGAATAGATATACAAAAAATTGCAATAAAGGATTTTTCTTAAGTGAGAGCTAACTGTAAATAGCTATGCACTTCAAAAGAATATTTATGGTAATAGAATCATGGATATTTCACTCCAAATTTACATCCTCTTCCTCTTTAAATTTAGGTGGCTTATACCCTTTCTTGAACCATTCAATTTCTTTAATCTCGGGTATTGTAATTTGCTGCCATTTAAACATAATATTAAGAATAAGAAGTGTCGTCAGAATTTACTCTTAAAAACATCTCTACTAAGTCAATTCCAACTTGGTAGAGAGGCTAAAAGAGGCTGATAAAACATGAGCAAGATCCCAACTAAGAGATTAGTGTTTCATTTCCCAAGTTTAAGTTTCACCTTCAAGTCTCTATGATATACACCTCTACTATGGCAATAATCAACGACATTAATAAGCTGCTCAAAATATCTCCTTGCTTCTTCTTCTTTCAATCTTTCATGGTTAACCTGAAATCTCAAAATGAACACAAGAAACATCAAAATGGTACTATGGAAAACAAAATAAAATCAATCAAATATTGAAATTGATAAATATATATTGCAAACACATGGTTATCATTGAATGAAAAAAGAGAGAATCAATCGTTGCCCAGTGATAATGAACACACAAAATCATGGGTAAAACATCACTTACAATTTTTTCAAATAGCTCGCCTCTGGATTTGGAACTTGCATGGTAAATTCTCACTGGTAGAAGAAAAGTTTTTTCCCTCAAAATTATGGCTTTTGGTTCCCTATTAAAGGATTAATTTACCCTTGCATTTAAGTTGTAAATTATTATATGTTGTGTGAGGAAGAGAAAATAACCGTTATACAATGCTTGTTTAAATTGAAAGAACTCGCATATATAAATAGGATCTCATGGTCTCCATGTAGTATTGAGGTTGAAAATAAATTGACGAGACTAATGTTATGGGCATATTGATTTGGGCACAACTTACTCTACTGCAGTTGATATCACTTAGAATGTTTGTACATACCTAAATATAAGTTAATGTAACTAAACTAATGTCTCCATATATGTGGGGTTTTAGTCTCTAAAGTAATGAATTCCGGAAGAATCAGATTGGTTTCTTTCTTAAATTTTATGTAGAACTATAACCTAGATTTATATGTTCTTACATTAATAAAAAAATAAAAGGGATAGTTTCAGTGTGCTATTTACAATTCAAAATATGACATTTTGATAGATGATAAAATATTATAAGAAAGAAAGGAAATAAAATAAAATAACATAAATGAATGGAAATCTAATACACACACACGCACACACACACACACACACACACCACCACACACACACACACACACACACACACACACACCACACACACACACACACACACCACACACACACACACACACACAATTGCATTGGGGTCATGGTATGTGCAGGCCACGACCCCACCTCCATTGTCGAGCACTGTTGTGTGTGGGCGGGTGGTAGCTTGGTCACCCATCCCTCCCCTACTTCCATTTGAACCAAGTCCGTAGCCCTTCTGGCCCCTAATGCCTCCCCTCGCATGGCCATGATCCACAATCCACACCATTCTCACACAGGTATGAGGGAAGATTTGGCCACCCAGATTTAGGCCTTGCATTAGAAATATTCCACATATCCGGCCCCTTTGTTTAACCAAAATAAAATACATGCCATAGAGAAGATATATTCATTAAAAAACACACATTTTATGGAGGCAAACTAGAGAGAAAATTAATAAATAATATTTATCCTAAAATCAAGAAAGAGATTTTCAAAAACCAATAAAAAAAATATAACAACAAACAAATGAGGATGATCCTCCTTAAGCCTCCAAGCAAGCTCTGGGAAACTTGCAGACTAAAACAATAAGGAGAGATGAGATGAAAATAAAATACAAGGAAATGTGATAACCGTATAATAATGTCGCCCATAAGATGAACCCTCATTTGAAAAAGAATGCCAAAAATGCCATGATTGAGATGACGAGACCAGCCACTAGAGATGGAACGATCGCCATTGATGTAGCCCCTATAAGTGGGTATGGACATGGCGCCTCTGCCTCCTTCGTTATAAATACTGTCGATAACAACATTATTTTAGCCAAATAAACCTAACAACATGCAAGAAGATTGCATGCATACAACCAATTGTCAAGACCACCGTTGATTTGGGGATTTTGACGTGAAAAATCGCATGCTCTTTCTCATAGGGGCAACGCCTTTCGGCGTAATAACTAATATATGGATTATCTATTGTTTTACGAATTATGTATTTTGTAAATCCTTAATGTAACGTGTACTCTTGTGCTAATTTTGAAAGTAACTCTTGTTTTTCAATATTCACAATATGAACACTTGATTTTTACAATGTAAGTGTTCTTGTTTTGTGGATAG
Organism: Taxus chinensis; assembly: GCA_019776745.2. Taxonomy (NCBI): domain Eukaryota; kingdom Viridiplantae; phylum Streptophyta; class Pinopsida; order Cupressales; family Taxaceae; genus Taxus; species Taxus chinensis. The sequence continues at coordinate 728,837,913 of CM034152.1, read as the reverse complement.
TTAGATCTTGTGTCAATTTGAGGGGAATTCATTTATATTCTTTGCAGGAAATAATTATAGTGCAAGAAGGTTCTATAACATATCATGCGAAGAAACCATTCTAAATATGATTATTATAATACAATGAATTGATTGCATTTTTTAGGAAGACATTAAACTAATGGTAGGCACGAGGATAAATGTTGATAGGTTTTCTATATCTTGCACGCTTTTCACAAACCACCATGTTTTCACTATCATCACCGCTACTAGTGTTGTTATCATCACAATTTGAACATGTGACTCATCGAATGTTATTTACTAATATTATACAAAATCTTAATAATAAGAAGGGTAGTTGAATTTAGAAACTTGGACATTGCAGTCAACCAATATTATCGTTATGTCATTAACCATGGATTGTTTAAATGAGAAAAATGTAAAATGGAAAATGCATGGACTACTTCTATAGTTGAAGAAACATGGAAACAATTGTTGACCTAGAAATCAATGATCCATATCATGTACACTTACATTCTTCCTTCCAACAATACATTATAAAAATAGATTCATAATTACTTTGACTATTCATGATAACACTTGTCATTCACATATAGGACCTAAAATTATATGGAGTTGTTTACCATATGGTAGTTGAAATTGTATGGAGTTGGCATTCTAATGTGGGACCTCAAATCATATGGTGGGGTTTTTCAGACTAATACCATCCATTTAGACTTTTGATAACATGGATGTTTAGTTGGCTTCTTTAGTTACACGAGAACACAATAAGATTTAGAACTCATCTTTGTCCTCACATAATATTTTTGAATCTAATGAAGAAAGAATTGGCAACACAAATGAATGTCATTTGTCTTCTGGTTTTATTCAAGAGAAATTATAAATAGATAACGCGAGATATTGTTTGTATTTTCAAGAGAATTTGTAAAGAGATGAAGAGGTCTTATATTATATTGCAATAGTTTTTTTTAGTTTGGGTTCCATCTAAGTCATTCTATCTTGTAGGTGTGGAAAACCTATGGAATTCGAATTCCATCTAGATCATTCCATCTTGTAGGTGAGGAAAATTTGTGGTGTGCTCATTATATGGAACCTATATATTTTTTGCAAATATTTAATAAATAAAATGTATCCTTAATAAATATTTTGTTATGTGTTATTATATTATTTTTCACTATCTGAGTGAAAGTTAGTAAATGTTATTGTTTCGATCTCATATATATATATATATATATATATATATATATATATATATATATATAGTAACATAGAACATGTTTTGTATTTTTTATTTCCACAATTATAACTTGTAGAGATTTTATTACTTGTTGGACTTTTCTTTTGCTACTGTGGACTTGATCTCCAATGACTATGGCCTCCAGCTTGACCAGCTTAATGTGCTTGCCACTCACCTGTTTCCTCCAGCTTAAGGTGTTTGTCATCATTTTTGTTTCCTCCTGTCTCTTCCTGCATGTGTGTCCTGCCCTGCTGTAATGGTGCGTGATGTTCTTCTTGCTCTACTGTCCTCGGCTCGCATAGCTCAGGTGACATATCCTCTGCAGATGGAAATGGCACTGCTACTTACCTTCCTGTCAATTCTTCTCCATGTATTTGGAATTAGTTTCTCCCCACATATGCTTTGATGGATGTCCATAACCTGTTCCAAAGCTCCCATTTTGGCACAGGTTGGCAGTATGTTGGCAAATGTAAACTGATCAGGTTGAAGACCTGTTTGTTGCATATGGTGAAATAGTGTGACTACCTTGTGAGGATAACCATGTCTTCTGTATGCTGCAATAATTGTATTCCATGAGAAACTGTCTGATAATAGTGTGACATGTATGCAAAATGTGGAAGCATAGACAAGGTACGTGAATTGTTTGATAACATGCCTCAAAGAAATGTGGGCTCCTAGAATGCCATGATTGCAGGATATGCACAATATGAATTTGTTGAAAATTTACGTTAACTATTTGGTAGAATGCCTCGAACAGATGTGATCTCAAGGAGTGCCATGATTGCAGGATATGCACAAAATGGATTTGTTCAAAAGGCCCATGAACTGTCCCCGTATGCAGCTTGGGACAGGGTGTGCACATCCATAAGAGCATAATGAAAAATGTGGAAGAATACACAAGGCACGTGAACTGTTTGACAAAATTCCTAAAAAAAAAGTGATTTCATGGAATGTGATGAGTGCAGGATATGCAAAAAATAGTGTTCTTGATGACGCTTTAAGGCTTTTAAAAGAAATGCCTCAACTAGATGTCATCTGGTGGAGTGCCATGGTTGCAAGATATGCACAAAATGGGTTCTTTGAGAAGGCCTTGGAGGTATTTAAGAAAATGTAGTTGGTAGGTGTAAAACCGAACTCCACAACCTTTGCCATCATCCCCCCAGCATGTGCCAACATAGGAGCTTTATACCAGGGTGCGGGCATCCATCAGAGCATAATCGAAAGTGGATTTTTATCAGATGTCATAGCTGTGAATGCCTTCATAGACATGTATGCACAATGTGGAAGCATACAGAGGGCACACAAACTGTTCGAAAACATACCTCAAAGAAATGTGGTCTAATGAAATTCAGTGATAGCAGGATATCCACAACCTGATGTCATCTCATGGAATCCCATGTTTGAGGGCTCTGTTGGAAGTGGAGCTTATTGCAGATAAGATCCACACTGTTGAGCTTGTGGGTTCTGGTTCGCAATAATGAAAATATTAACAGAGCTCTTTGGCAAGGAACTGAGGGAGACCATAAATGCTAGTGAGTGCGTTGCTCGAGGGTGTGCTCTACAGTGTGCTATTTTTAGTCCAACATTCAAAGTGCACAATTTCAAGGTAAGAACTAATTCCCTTCTATCTTATTTTGGATTTGCTTCCTAAAAAATTATTTTGCCTTTGTGAAATTTATCAGTAGCATCTCAAGAGTATTCATATTGATCACTTAAAACTATGTTCTGTGGAGCACATTCATATGCCTCAATTAGGTTCATTGTTCATTACATGCCAAATCGTAAATAAATAAATGTAATTGTTTGGCTTGGTATCCCAAAGAATTTATTTTTCAATTCTATATGTTTTGATTTTATTTAGTATGCCTACCATGGTCTGGAAAAAATTCAGATTGGAATGTTGGGTTTTAATTTTATTTGAACTTTTGTTGTCCTTAAGTTTACATCTTTAAGATGATCACTCTGTTCTTTCAGTGAATTTTGGTTAGATAGATTTGGGTCACACTCAATCCTCTGAGTGGCCACCCGTCTTTCTCTAGAACATCTACTTGCTTTTAATCTTATCTTGATCTTTGACTTTTTTGTTTACAATGTAGTGCAAGCGGAGTGGCCCTCAATTCTTAATTGCCAACTTTGTTAAATTTATTACAAGAAATTATATGCATATGGTAATGCCCAAATACCTTTATTCTACATCCTTAAGGTGATTTGTGTCTTCCTTGAGTGAATTATGGTTGGATAGATGTGGTTTGTTTATTCATGCGATTGGATACCTTGGTCTTTCTAGAGCATGTCCTTGATTTTAGTCATATACCGAGCTTGCCTGTTTTCTCGTAGCAATGTTGTGTCAGTGGACAATGTTCAGATGTCATAATATCAACAAAAGTCTTGTTGAGCTGCATAATGCTACCATCTCAATGATATTGAATCAAAAGGGAACTCTGATTTAGTAGATTGAAAAGTTTTTCCCACATTTTTCAAAGCATTTATAGCTTACAGCTTACTCTAAATACAAATTTTGGTCAAATCCTTTTTTTTCCAATGGTTTGTAAGTATCCATCCATTGTACAAAATGGATGATTTATTTTAGGTTCTGAGTACAATCAGCATGGTTTTATTTTAAGAAAAAGAATACATTTATATACATGTTACCTGGGATGCTGGATACTCATCTATGTTAGTTTAGATTTTAATTTTGATAAGTAAGAAGATATGATTTTGATAAATGAAATATAACATCATGAGATAGCTAGGATGTAGAGCCGAAAGTAGAGAGGATCATCTTATATAAATAAACAAACAAGATCCCATGGGACCATACATTGAAGCAGCTTACAAAAAGAGTGGGAAAACTATAACTCTAGGAAATTGCTCTACAAAAAAGGTAATTACACAACAAAGATCATTCCTTGTGATGAATGGTGTAGTAAGGAGGGCGGCTTAATTGTCATGGTTTCTTCATTGTGACTCTTTGTGGCAGGAGAAAAAATAGCAGGTTCTTGCTTAATATTCATCGAGTTCAGGATGATTATCAAAGGAAGTGCCTGGAGCCGATTGTTGAGAGAGGTTGAGGGCCATAACTGGAAAGTCGAGAGATCTTTTACTTTTGTTTAGCTCGTGTGATTGGCTGTTCACAGGCCACTAGAAGCTTTTGAAGTAATCTGATGATTTGTTAATTATGTGTGACAAGTTGATCATGCTAATGAGTGTTTTGGGTTGCGAGTTTGGCCTGCTGAGAAGTGTGAGTCTTGAGAAAGACTTGGATAATGTCTAGGTTTGAGTGGATATATTTGGCAATTGATGAGTATTTCTTATGGATAGGGCAAACATGGTTTGATGGGGTTTGGTGGTGATGTCTGGGTTAAGTGCAACTGGACAGAATGCGAAACCTTGATGAGAGGAGGATGAAGGATCAACTGGTATTGTGACAACAAACCCTTTTGTTGGCCTTCTTCTCAACTTCTAATGCTTTTAAGATGATCTCCAAAGTTGATTATGGGAAATGCAACGTGTTGGTGTGTGGTAATGGTTTTGGCCTGCTGAAAGACAAATGGAAGAGATTGGGTAATGAGAAACTCCAGAGTGGGGAAAATAGATATTCTTGAGAGGTGGAACCAGGGGCCTAAGGAAAAATGTGATACTTGTTTACGTTCCTTGCAGCAATAGTGAAGTCAGATAAGGGCTTGAGGTATGTGGTTGATTACGAGAGTGGTCAGTGGGACTCAAGAAACGTAACTAGCTTAAAAAGCACACAATGGTAGTGACTTGTGGATATCCAGTAAAGTAACGTGAAACATAACCAAAGTAGAAAAATTTCATAAATTAGTAATGAGCTATACAAAATTATTTACATTTACACGGGGCCAGCCGTCTTGACATTAGATGGGTTTGCAGTATAGTAGCAAGGTTTGAAAAGTTCAGTAGGTTTGCCAGAAGTTTGGAATTTCAAACAGTTTTGGACACAAAATTTGAAGGTACTGCAAGACATCAAAATTATGAATGGATCATACGAATGGAATATGAAAATAATATAAAACAAATATTTCAATGGCCAATGCTTGTAGTATTCCAAAAACTCGCTACCTGATCCAATTCATGATCATAAATAGAATCGTACAGATGTCCTGATCCAATGCATTTGAACTAACACTACAATATTCACTATATTCATCATGCTTATCAAAGCATGTGGGCCGGAAGACACAGTTCACGTGATAAAAATGAGGGTTGATGTCACAGTTAATGTGTTGACTAGGCATTGTTAGATTCTGTTCTTCAAAAAAAATTGAGGTTTGTAAAAATACTTGAGGTTTGGTACAACCTGTTACCATGGTTTTCAGGCGCTTTTATGGCTTCTCCTTTAATGGGATAGCTTAGCTTATAAAAAAGGAGCAATTTCTAAAAAATATTATACCATCTAGGGAAATTTGAGATTTACTTCCAATTATTTGCTACTCTAAAGCAGTTGGATTTTGCATACTTATTGTACGATCTGTTGAATTAATAGATAATTATATTTTAAGAAATATTTTTAACTTATTTATAAGCCTACTTTCTATTTGGGTATGTAGCAGGGGACTTTTCCGTTAAGCACTAAGTTTTTTCAAGAGCTCTTCAAATTCAGTTCTTAGAATTTCTAGATAATCGTGATTGCATGTTCATCCTAAAACATGTGGGATCTTAAAGTTGCAGTTATCAAGGAAAAAAATTAGGGAGTGTCTTAATTGCAGAGTAGCTAAAGGGAGTATTTTAACAAAACTTATTTTATAGGGTCTTGATGTGACTTCAGAACATTCTACAAGACTGATGAACATAAATTTATGAAGACCCCACACCTTTCCACTCAGGCGAGTTGAGAAGTTTCAGGAAAAAGGAACATTTTCACAAAGATGCAGAAGTTATTGCTTCTCGGGGCATAGGCTCATTCATTAGCTTTTATTGGCCTGCTTAAGGAGAATTTCATTGTTATTATTTTATGTAAATATTTGCTCCATGAAGTAATATAAGATGCATTTCTCCAAAGAAAAATCGCTATTTTAATCCATAGAAAAAATTGTCATTCAATCACATACTCTTGCAAGCTTAGGGTGGTCAGATATACTTAGCACAGGAAGTATACACTTCTGACTTGTAGTCATAGCTCTGTTTTGGGCCTTGGGTGCCCTCACCTTTGAAGGCCTACCTCAAGATAGCAACATCAGATGGTACTGCCCATGCATGCAACTTGACCTACTACAGAGTATTCCTTACATCACGTCTGTCCATAAGGATAGATTCAACCAAGGGTCCATCACGCCAAAGAACAGTGGCATTTCCAATTGAAAAATATAATATCAGTAAGCTTCTTTTACCCAAGTACAACCATCCAATATTTCACAAATGCACTCTTTTCTCATAGAGTGATTGAAGTAGTTATGCTGACATGTATAATAAGCAGCAAACACCAAGGTTTATAAAGTTTCATAGCAATCTTTTCACCCATGCGCCCACAACTATGACAATTGAAATATCATTATTCTCTTGACTGTAGCTGGAAAAGCAATTTGGTGAAACTTAAACTTAGCAAAATTCCATGTATCCTTGCTTTGCACTGTGTGAGCAAAATAAAAATTCCGCAATTGAAATTTGCAGTAGTAGTAATAAACAATGATATATAAACTCCGGGCAGTAAAATTTTTCACCCAGCTGTGAGTTGGGCCCACACAATAATATGATTACGGGACTTTAGCCACAGAGAAAATATTTAAAAATATTAAATGGCGTCATCCTTAGTATTATTGAATCCTTAGGCCTGATAACTGTCACTGTCCATTTTTAAAGAGTGTTTCAAGCCTTTCATTTTCTTTAAATGTTTCAAATCCATCATTCCACTCTTACATTTTTATTTTAATCTATCAATGTTATGTTTGCATGAGTGCAAGAATAATCCAATGTTAAAAGGATTATCTATGTTTTATTTTTTTCTCCCGTAAGTATCAAAAGATTTATCCTAAAATCAATTCTTTATAAACACTATAAAAGCTTTACATTGTTTTCCACCATTGATAATTGGTGCTGGAGCATCCGGGTCCATGTGCAATCTTGCATCAACCAAAAACATTAGTTGGTGTTTGTGTTTGCAACTTATTAAAATGTTGACATCTTTGAGCATGTTGAAGATTATCAGAATAGACAAGAAGCATCCCCGAGACTCTAACAACTCAAACATCATGTGTAGGGATTTCATTCATCTACCAGGTGTCAAATTGACCCTCTTTGGACACATGATGAAACCACTAGTTTTTGCATACGTCAATTTCATAACCTCCAGTCGACAGAAAGTGGCAGTTTCACCCACATGGAAAGGAAAAAAAGAGTGACCCTTTTCGGACAGATGGTGAAACCACTAGGTTTATGCAAACATTGCTTTCATAATGTCTAGTATTTTCAGATGCTTGGGAGTTCGAACAAGAACTCCAGATTTTTAGAAGTGGTGAGGAAAATATCCAAATTGTTAGGAGAGATTCAGTTGGATAAAGGAAAAAAAGAGAGAAATGGGAGAGAAGCTTGCTGGGGAAAGGTTGAGTGTCTAACAAAGAGTTTCCAAGCCCTCTTGTGGGGACCATGTTTAGTACCGAGTTGTTCATCTTTATGTAGATGTTTCAATAAACAAGACAAGCAAAATGTATGTGTGTATAATCATTGTAATACAGTCATTGATGCAATGATTGAGATTTGTTTTCAAGTCTGAGTGTGTTGTGTTTAGTATGTGTCCATTGAATTGAATTGAGTCTAGGCTGCAAGGAAAGGCTACTATTCATTTGGTTCCCTCTTACTTAACCTGCATCAATAATCCACATGGTGTATTGTCCACTCAAGGCTTCCCAAAAAACTACTCCTATTGTATATTAAGATTTTATTTAAATATAGTAGCCTTTGAATCCTCTATAATCCTACATGTCCCCCCAAAAGCTTTGTTTATTCTTTTATTTCCTTTTAAAATCTTTTTACTACATCCTAGACGTTGCTAATTATTTTTAAATAAGTTTCAAAAGTCCTCCAAATAACTTCAAAATCAATTGTTCTATACCATTGATCTTCAATACAATGCCATTTTGGTTGAGCTACATATAATCTTCCATAATATGGTGGAGGAGTTATAGACAAGTTTAGAGGAGCTCATGTACTTTTTGGAGTAAACTTAGCTACTCAATATTATAGAAACTTGAAAGGAGGATCAACAATAACAAATGTCATAATTTCATAAATTTTTCAGGATGTATAGTTCCACAGGATCAACAATAACAAATGTCAACAGAACGCTGTAATTGTTGTGAAGTAATAATTATATGCTCCATGAACGAGAATCATCTACCAATATCTCCACACTTTGTAAACATGAACGAAAATGACATTACCATAGCAAATGCAGGCTACAAAGATAATTCCATGATGAATAACTTAAGGAAATAACAACACAAACCAATCTATTCCCTTGCAAGCAACAGCTAGGCTAAACCCATCACTTGCAAAATATAGAAGTTGTCAGATAGTTGGCAAGTAAATGACACATTTCAGTTGATAATGTAAAATTCCTTGTTGCACTAACATGGGAGTTTAAGCACTGGTTATGCCCAACCATGAAACAGATAATGGACATAGGCTTCTTCCTGAGCCTTGCCTTTTTAAAGGGCTTCAAAATCGGTAACCCAAAGGGTGTCAACCACAGTAAACTTTTATCTCTTGACAACCATCAGAGAGACTCACCACACACTACCTTAGAATACCACCTTCAAAATCCTACAATAGGCCCTCTGGTATTCTCGAGTGGGCTCTAAATGGTCTCCCACTGGAAAACCACCTCTACCTCAAAATTTGGAATGCCCTTATTAGTTTACACAAACACATCTACCACCGCGAGAGTTTTGGAGAGCAAACATGCACAGATAGAACAGTCACATGAATCTCAGAAAGATGCATGCCTTTATTGAAAGACTCTTTTCCTACAATCAACATACAATGTCACTACATTTACATTGCTTTTCCTGTCAAACAGAATAATTAAATACATGCTTACCATCTGTCAAACAAAGCAAAAATTTACCATGTAAAGATGGTTTTCCCACAGTAACCGCTATTTTAAAGCATTCCATTGAACATACTAAAATTACAAACAAAAAAAAAGACACCATAATTAAAAAAAACAATAGCCACACACGGTGTAATCTTGCTCCTCTTGGAGCGACCACTAGTATAGAGTTCTTTAAAAAAGAAATGAAAAAGCACCAATTACAAGTCATTCTTATTTTCGAGAGATATGAAATAACACTCATTGAATTATTAGGATAACTATTTTAGCATGTCCACACATGAATCTCAGGACTTTTACATCTCTTTGACTTATCTTATTAAATGCAAACTATCTTGAAAAAATCCTTTTATGGTCGTGATTGTTTCTAGTTATGAATATTTCTCTAGCAAAAAAACTTTGAAGGAAATTTTCTCAAACAAAATGTGAAAGATAAAAAAACAATAACAATTAAATAAATAAATATGAATAAGTTTGTCACATATTTGTGAAGGTTTCATGATTAATTACAAGAATAATTTACAAATATTATATGATAATTTTTTTATTATCTCCATAGTTAAATGGAAACCGCCTAATATGCTTGAATAATGATCATGAATGGGAGAAAAACCTCCCCAATTATAAAAAAGCAAAAAGGTCATCTCTACTACAACAACTTTGTATTAAATAAAATCATATGATAAAAATGGTCTATGCATAAGATATACTCCATGGATTTTGCAAATCCCTTATGTAATGCCCACAAAATAACATATTCAATTAACACATTCAAACAATACACTCAAAGAATAGACTCAAAAACTATTACAACATTCCCAACAAGCACAAAGGCTTGACAACGACAAGCCAACAAGGAGCAATGGAATATGGGCACCACCTCCTTTTGTCTCCTAAGTGATATAAGAGTTCCACCCAAAACCACAATGTGCACAACTCAAAACATAATTGAATCCTTATTTCTACACTTGCAAGTATACAAAAATATCCATGTTATCCTTTTCACTCCCCATAGGTGGAACTCAAACTCACGCTCCCTCCACAATGCATGCTTTACATCTCCCTTCCCCCCCAATGGTCCCATATATCCATCTCCCACACCCAACTTAAGGCAAACTACCCAACCACAATCAAACAAAATCACAACACTCATGCATTATGCAACAAACACAATTTCTACATCAAATACATTAATACAAAAATGACAACAAGAGGAGACCCTGCCTCTCCATCAAACTTCCAATTTATTTACTGTACGAGTTTTTGATCTTTCACACCAAGCTCAATCCAAGATGCAACTCCAAAAGGGAGCCCAAGTATGAAAAACAAGACCAATTTTCAAAAATGCAAGAGAAGCAAATCATGCAAGTAACCCCAAAATCCATCCAATTCATCCAATAAATAGAAAAAAGAATGTGAGGATGATGAGGTGGCTCCATGTAGGATGCCACTTCATCATCCCTCCATTCAAACAAACAAGATCCAATAAATAGAAATCAGAATGTGAGGATGATGAGGTGGCTCCATGTAGGATGCCACTTCATCATCCCTCCATTCCAACACACAAGTCAAACACCAACCCCTAAGCAATTAAATGCATATGTAAGACTTATGACATGCCTTCCTTACACTCAAACAAGCACTCCATGCTTAACAAGGGAAAACTTAAATGTGGTAAGTAAACAAGTGCAATTATATACCCTTTTACACTCAATAATGCATTAAAATGGTCAAAATATGCCCCATACTTCATAAGTAGGGTTGGTAGAAGAGTTTGAGATGTGAGGGATAATGTTAACTTGTTCCTCAAGTCTCTGAAAGTGGCCAACAAGGCAAATTCGAATTTGGGAAGGATGGTGGAGTACACACTACCTAACATGCATTTAATTCAATTTACATCATACACCAAAACAAGGACTATCTACCCAATTTATTGCCCACATGTCATATATTTCCTTTTAGTTTAAGGTTAAGCTAAATTAGTTAATTAAGATACATTAACAAGTGTTAATAAAATAACAATATTTCCCAATAATTAAACACATGCACAACAAATTAAAACAAACAAAATTAAAAGAAAAAGAATCACATTAAACCCATGGCCACATAAATGAGGTTACCCTCCCTATGGGTAGCTACTAACAAAGCATGCAACAACACAACATAAAATTATACACAAGCTGTCAAATTTAGCCATGTTGCACAACATTCGACATCCTTATGTGGTTGGTCTCCTATCCTTTTTCGGCATATAATGATGTAATTTTTCCTGTAACAACAACAATAATACCTTTTTGGCCTCAAGGCCGTATCAATATGTCATGGGAATCAATACATATAAAACATCCATCATAAAATCGTTAGCATACATCAAGCAATACAACACACACATATTTGTCAATTAACATTGTCGTATAACGTAACTAAATCATTATCATCAAATTTATGAATTTCTACCAATTATTTGAAATCACTTAACATTTTAATTCTACTCTAGTAAATAATTTACAATCATCAATAATCCAATTCACATTCTACAATAATCATGAAATTGTCTATACCTACTTCAACTCCCAACTACTAGTTACACTCAAGAACATATTACTGATCCCTAATACCATCATATTGTTAGCAATTCAAAAAATCAATGAGACCACATAGTTAGTCCAACACTTTGGATATACTCAATATGTCAAGAATCCAAATGTCAGTTTATAACAGAGTAACCATTCTAGATCATCATCATATCCTTAAATGTCCATCAAGGTCCACAGTACATCTATGCAGTCCAAAGTAACAATCAAAATACAATAGAATCATGATGTCTCTCGCATTTTAACAACGTACTAACTAAGCTATAACAATAAGGTCCATGTCTCTAATCAACCGGAATTGAAATCATAGTATAATCAATGTTGAAGAGGAGTGGGCATTACATCACCCTCCCCTTATATTTGACTTCCTCCTGGAAGTCATAGATAAGAGGTAGGAAAACAATGCATATGAATATAAGTTATGCCCCTGCAAGGTTTCTTTATTTCAAACAAAAGTAGGTTCTCAGAACCCAATTTCGGTGCAACAATATTCAACAAGGAGAAGGGAGATTGTTAGGCACGAATATTAAACCTCTTCCAAATAAGGTTGCAAGAATTTAATTCTACAGAGTAACTCTACGTGGTTAACCAAACAAGAACACAAAGTATCTAAATAGGAAATCACCAATGGAATCCCAAGAATAACAACCAAGGTTAAAGAAGAATAGGAAGAAATTCATGTAGACAGGATGACCACATAACCACACGTGGATACAATACATTGCAATAAGAAAGGTTATGACTTCCACTTTGCAAGATAAACAATATTTTCCCATACTAACATACCAACACAAGAGACACCAATCACTCCATATAACATAATGGAATTTAAGTATTCTTTGCCCATTAAATCCCTCCCAAGCTCAAAGGAATCATAAAGAGATCACATGCTTAAATCGTAACACAAAAGAACACTTGAGTGAGCTAGGAGATAATAGGAAACAACAGGGGATCTAACTAACAATTTACTAGCGCATCACACCAATATTCTTATAAAAAGTTACGAAAACAACTTGCACTTTCCCTTCCCAAGGACAAAAATGGGGAAAAACAACATCAAGGTTTCCAAAAAAAAAGAGGACTTCCAAAATTCCTTTATATCCTTAACATATGTTGCCTAAACTTGCCAATAAACCTAGGTCACCAATGCCCTAGTCCGTACACAAGGAGGGTGATTTTTTCAAAACTAGAGATAAAAACTCGCTCCTAAAAGACCACAAATCATACGCTTGTCAAGCTAAGAGGCAACAAGGGTACAACGACTTGAAAAACTCCTACAAGGGGAATTCACACATATTTATGTTCTAGGAAATACATTGCAACTAGAACACATCACTATCAACAAGTTGTTTCATTAATCAGGGTAGGCAGATAGACTTAAAGTTTCAAATAGTTGCCACCCTTGGCATGATGGGACGTAGGGTCCATCAAAACGAACATAACAATCAATTCACACTAACAGAGGAATAAAATCTTTATGCACTTCTAAAACTTTGCACTACCCAAAGAGAGGTCCAAAAATGACCTGGTATATACTTGTGTTATAACCATTTTACATATGTTTATTGTTTAATATAACAAGGGGGTATGGAAAGTACTTAACCATATCACAACCCCAAAATCTTAGGCCACAAAAGATATTAGATAATCCTACAATAGCTTAAGGGAACCTTTCAATTAGTTCAAACTTTTCAGATTATGTACTTTATAAATTTAGGGTATGCAATAGCCATTTATACAATCAAGGTTGTTTATTTATACATTGCGCTCAATCTAAAAAAATTACCCATTCCATATCCAAATTATAAGACACTAGTTATAGTTACATTTGCCAAGCACATTTCTTATAAGTTTCCTTAATTAATGCATTACTTTTATTATGATATCACATATCTTGCATCATTAAGGATCATCACCAATGTTGACATGATATCTCACCATTCTATGCAGGTAGAAAAATTATTTATTTTTACTTCTATAGAAAGTACAAAAAAGTTTCTTGCTATTTTCACATAGTTTTATTTCTTTTATTAGACTGCCAGGTTAGAGTAAGGAACCATCTTCCTAATGTTCCAGTTTACTTGTTATGTTTCAAAGTCCATGCCCCTCAATTAGAGTTTTATTATGTTCAGGTTAATCATGTTATGAATTATACTTTAGGAAGAGTCAAGAAGATCACATTATTAATTTTATAGGAACAAGACATCATCAACCAAAACAAATTTCACACCAAGATTGCAAGAGTTTACCAAAGAATTATATGCATCACTGATGCACTCCAAGTGGGTCTCCACAAGTATCAATAGGAGTTACGATGAAGAAACACATTATAGATGCAAATTGGCTTTTACAAGTTTAAGAGGTTTAGTTCGGTTTGGGGAAGAAAACAATGTTTGTGGTTTAGACTCAAAATAGGTTCACTAAATAAGAAAGGGAGAGTTTCCAAACAAAAATCATACCTCCACAAGATACCATCCACCAAGCAACAAGGTGACAAAGGAAAAATTTACTTCAAGGACACCACACTTCCCTACTAAGAGAACATCAAATACAAGAGAACAATCAATTGATTTACTCGAACATGGCCTCTACGACCAAGAGTTATAGCTTTAGAAGAAAGAGCATGACATAAACACAGCTAAGATCAAAAACTTAAAACCTATAAAACCAAAATATCTAAGGGCAAGGTCCAAAGGTCTCCAAGGCATCCATATCTACCTTAACATAACTCAATACTAATAGATTACAGAGTGTATACTTAAACAATTTAAGAGGTTAAGACAAGGGTAAGTCTATCTATGGGTCATCGAGAGCAAAACAAACACACCTATTTAAGCACAATTCATGAAGGGGCTTAAATCCAACCATATTTACCCAAGGTACATATAATCCAATCGTCGATCTTTTATAAAATGAAACAAGGGAACCACATTAGAACTCATTATGCCCATCGATGGACCATCATGTCCAAATAATACACTATCACTAGAAATCTATAATTATCATAGAGTTAGTCCATCCCTAACAAAATCCATAAGCCCATAGCGAAATACACATATATTCTGACGAGGAACCAAGCTCCTACTAGGGTGCAAAAAAAAAGAAAATACAACCACCGTCAAAACTGCCAACTAAACCACATGACATATATATCTCTCTCCTTAGAAAGGTTGAGTAAAGAAAGAGCCACTTCAAGATCCTAGAAACAAAAATTTCTGTCATTCTAGAACCAAAGGCATGACTTGAAGCACCTAAGAAGACAATCAAGGAACCTAGGGTGTAGCCCCATACGACGAGAGAGATAACAATATAATAAGTGTAAAACCAGCTCATCAACAGAAAAGAAAAAGGTCATGTAACACTCTTGACAACATTTAGATAAGTGGCCAACGAGATAAACGAGCGCTGAGTCACCAATCAAAGGTAAAATCCAAGAAATCTCGACAATAAAAAAATGGCTAAGTAGCTGCATTGCAATCCCTGAAAATTTTGCAATAAGATAAAAATAACAAGAAGAGCCTTCGAGCTTCTTAATCAAATCATAAAATAAAATGCTAGTACTTGATAAAAAACTTAATTTTACGAACATAAAACACACAAATTTCCACATCAAATTCACTTCGCAACCCTTCATGGGCTGCTGGTAGGGGTACTATACATTGAGCTTAGATCTAAGAACACACATACAAAAATGGATCAAATGTGACACCATGTCATGATATCTACTCTCCCATATGGGGTTTAAAGTCCACAAGCAATGACAAAAACCAACTTGTCTAACCACTGAAGAAAAAGGGAAGCTCTAACAACTAAACAACCTCTCGTTTTCCCCAAACCGACCCGTAAGTGCTACCTCTAGTGCTAACTCCCAAGAGATGCACAAAAAAAAATAGCACTCCAACAAGGAGGAGTCTCTACGGGGGTCAACACATTACATGACTATAACCAAGAGGTAGGAACTCATTAAACAACATCTTCGCAAGGAAACCCAATTCCTATCACTCAAGAATTTTACAAGAATATCAAACTTAAGTGGGTATAACAACCCAAATAAATTTTATTATTGTTATTACTATTTTAGTTTTAGAGGATCAAGTGTCCTAGATTTAAGTTTCGCTAACTGGTTGTCATGTTACCATGTCTCCTTAGGGTCCAAGCATTGAACCCACAACTCTGATACCAAGTATAACACCCACAAAATAACACATTCAAACAATACACTCAAAAAATATAACAACTTTACCAACAAGTGCAAAGGTTTGGCAACAACAAGCAAACAAGGAGCAATGGAATATGGGCACCACCTTTTTTTGTCTCCCAAGTGATGTAGGAGTTCCACCCAAAGCCACCATGTGCACAACTCAAAACATAATCAAATCTTTATTTCTACACTTGCAAGTACATAAAATATATCCATGTTATCCTTTTCACTCCCCATAGGTGGAACTCCAACTCAAACATCCCTCCATAATGCATGTCTCACATCTCCCTTTTCCCTCCCCAATGGTCCCATAAATCTATCTCCCACACCCAACATAAGGAAAACTACCTAACCACAATCAAACAAAATCACAACACTCATGCAATATGTAATCAAGCACAATTTCTACATCAAATACATTAATATAAATTTGACCAACCAAAGGAGGAGGCCTACCTCTCCATCAAGCTTCCCAATTTCTTTACTCTACTAGTTTTTGAAGCCTTCATACCAAACTCAATCAAGAGGCAACTCCAAAAAAATCTCCAAGTATGCAAAACCAAGACCAATTTTTAAAACTGCAAAAGAACCAAATAATGCAAGTCACCCCAAATCCATCAAATTCATCCAATCAATAGAAATGGATGTGAGGATGATGAGGTGACTCCATGTAGGATGCCACTTCATCATCCCTCCATTCCAACACACAAGTCAGACACCAAATCTAAAGTAATTAAATGCACATGTAAGACTTATGACATGCCTTCCCTACACTCAAACAAGCACTCTATGCTTATCAAGGACAAACGTAAATGTGGAAAGTAAACAAGTGCAATTATTTAACCTTTTACTCTCAATAATGCATTAAAAATGGTCAAAATAAGCCCCATACTTCATAATTATGGTTGGTAGAAGAGTTTGAGATGTGAGGGAAAAGGTTAACTTGTCTCTCAAGTCTCTAAAAGTGGCCAACGAGGCCGGATTCGAATTTGGGAAGGATGGTATACCCAATTCATTGCCCACATGTCATATCTTCCATTTTAGTTTAAATTTAAGCTAAATTATTTGATTAAGATACATTAGCAAGTGTTATAAAGTAACGATATTTCCCCAATAATTAAACACATGTATAACAATAATAAATAACAAATTAAAAGAAAGGAAACACATTACACCCAATGGCCGCACATGTGGGGTCACCCCCCCATGGGGAATTCTCCTAATAAAGCATGCAACAACATAACATATACATTGGACACAAGATTTCAAATTAGGCCATGTTGTAAAACACCCGACATCCTTCTGTGGATGGTCCCTTATCTCCTTTCGGTGTATAATGATGTAATTTTTCCTACAACCACAACAATAATACCTTTCTGGCCTCAAGGCCGTATCAATATGTCATGGGAATCGATGCACATAAAACATCCGTCATATAATCCTCAGCATACATCAAGAAAGACAACACACACATGTATTTATCAATTAACATCGCCATATAATGTAGCTACATTATTATCATCAAATTTATGAATTTATATCAATTATTTGAAATCACTTAACATTTTAATTCTACTCTAGTAAATAATTTACAATCATCAATAATCCAATTCACATTCTACAATAATCATGAAATTATCTATATCTACTATAACTCCTAACTACTAGATACACTCAAGAACATAATATTGATCCATAATACCATCATATTGTTAACAATTCACAAAATTAATGAGACTACATGGTTAGTCCAACACTTCGGATATATTCAATATGTCAAGAATCCAAATGTTGGTTTATAACAAAGTAACCATTCTAGATCATCATCATATCCTTAAATGTCCATCAAGGTCCATAATACATCCATACAGTCCAAAGTAACAAATAGAACATAATAGTAATCATGATGTCCTTTGTATGTTAACAACATGCTAACTAAAATATACTAATAAGGTCCATGTCTATAATCATCTGAAATTAAAATTATAGTATAATTAGTCTCGAAGAGGTGTGGAAATTACACCTTAAACCATTTATTTGGCCATCTTTTGGATGTCCTCAATAAACCTCTCCAAGTTACTATAAGAAGACCCTCCTATTGTCATTGCCTTTGATGCTGCTTCCTTAAGGATTATAACATTTTCTTGTAGCTCCTTTCTTATATAACTTTCCATTATACACCTCACTTTGTTATTCACCTCCTCTTTTGTCACTAATTTGTATTCATCTGCATCAATACCCTCAAAGTCCAAGCCTACCTTCCAAATATCCTTGGAAAATCTACAGTTAATAAATTGATCAGAAAAATAAGGCCATCCAATCATAGGAACTCCTAAGCTAATCGCCTCTAAGGTAGAGTTCCACCCACTATGAGTAAGGAATGCTCCAATAGAAGGGTGTGAAAGAACCTATAACCATTCAAATCACATAAGTCACTTATTTTAAGTAGTTTTAGAAAATTAAAGTCTTGTTAATACAAATAATATGAGAATGTATTAATGTTCATTAATGTACCTTTATGGGACTCTAAAATTTAAAATATCATTGTAGGAAATAATGAAGTAAAAATTGTAATAGAGGAAATAATAATGCTAAGTTAAAAGGATTCAAACCCCAAAAAATGTAACAATATAATTTTGTAATCATTATCATATCTCTTTTAAGTTTTTGATAATTGTATTTGATATCTCAATCATTTTCTTTTAAAGCTTGATTAGAATTTTCGGGTTCAATTCAATTCCATCCTTTTTTATATGATTAGTAACATATTTTTATGTAGTGCTAATATAAACATGCTTATCAATCACAAATTTAGACTATTTCTATATTTTTCGGGATTGTTAATATTCTCTTCATCATTATTATTTTATCTAATATCTCAATAAAAACAATACAAATGCAAATATCAGATATACAAATTTGTTTACAATATGGTGTGAGATATCATTTTGAAGGCCTTTATCTCATATTTTTCATATATAAAAATGATTAATAACTATTCTATTATATGAAAATTTCCCATAGACTAGTAGAAAATGACATCAATGTAATGAAAAATATAGAAATAATCTTTCTAGAGAAAATAAATGGTGATGTGGAAGAATCCGACTTCACAAAGAATATGCATAAACCAAAAACAGATAAAGTAGTTCTTTATCACATTTCATAATCAATGTGATTTTGATTGGGGGTGATTCACTTAAAGTCAAAAACACATTCAATCAAGAGATACTTAGTATTTCCCCTTATTTTTATGTTTTACAACTATATAATCACATTATTGGGAGCCTTTTTACACTAATACTCCTATTTATTCAGATATATATGTGTGACAAATGTAAATAAAATTTATCTCTTTTATGATTGTGGTGACAGGGGTATTCATCA
The DNA here is from genome assembly GCA_019776745.2 of Taxus chinensis. Taxonomy (NCBI): domain Eukaryota; kingdom Viridiplantae; phylum Streptophyta; class Pinopsida; order Cupressales; family Taxaceae; genus Taxus; species Taxus chinensis. The sequence goes on along the minus strand of CM034152.1, from coordinate 728,818,426 downwards.
AGTGTGCATCTGTCGCGGAGGTAGATATAAAGCTGCCAAAGTCTAGAGCCAACTGTGAAGGGATAAAGGAGGAAGCCGTGATAAACTAGGTTCAATGTATAAAAGGGAAAAGCCGTCAAACACTGAAAGAAGATGCGGACAATAGAAGATGTCCGCCGAAGATAAAAAGAAGGCACTGCTAAAGAACAAAGTCGCAATATATGGAGAAAGCCATAGAAGAGTAGTAATATTCGCTTAATACTGGAAAGAGCCATGGAAGCTAATATCAAGTCGTGAATTGAAGATAGTTCAAACCAATACGAGACAGAAGCTGACGAAGGCATGAGTCAAAGGAAGTGTCTTTTGAAATCAATTGTATTTTGTATATTGATTGTAACTAATGTATTTTATATGGGCACATCATGAGAAGTATACATATGAGTGCCAACTTGAGAGACTTTGTATGAGAGCTAGAATAGATGAGATATAATGAGAAGAATGTACGATGTAATCATTATTGATCAATAAATAAATACTGGAGTTTGGGATGAAATATGTTATATGCTTTCCTTTATATTTATATTCTTAGAGTAGATGTGGTGTATTTCCCGAGTTCATCCTTAACTAAGGTCGAAGTGCATAAGCCTCACAATATTTTTGGGGTTTTAGGTCAACATTTGGTGTCTTAACCCAGGTTCCTTATGTTAAGAGGATGTTAGGAAATATTTCACCACTAGGGTATTGGAAGCTCGCATTATTAGAAATTGAAAAGTAGTGGGACAAGTAGATCAACATATTTGTAAAAGGAGAATAAAAAAGGTAGAAGATAACTTATAAAGCTGCAGAAGAATAAGTATTTGAAGAGTACGAAGAATAATTTTCTGCCCAGTTTCTACATCAATTGTGTCCCTATTTATTAGCGCATGAAAAGAGGACATAATGGTCGCATATGTACCTGAGACGAATTTTTTAGTGGACTGTAGAAAAATTAACGATAGTAAAATATCTTGATGAACCGTGGACCAGAGCAATTGATTATTAGTATGAAACTACTCTAGATTCTTACATAATCATGTGGGAAATTCAAGGTTGGACAAGTTTTGATAACAAGAAACAAGAAGTTCTAAGTGAAGCCCGTAGTCGATTTCTTCAGTCAGTTCCATTCTTAATTAAAGTGTTAATGATTAAAAAAAGATTAGTTAGGGACGTGACGAAGTTTCTTTAGGGGTACAGGCACTGCGAGATGGCATACGTGAAGGGGCGTGATCCAAGAGTTGTGAATTATAAGAATTAACGAGGTTTTGGTTGGGGTGGTAGAAATACGACGACATGGGTAAAAAGAAAAATAAAAATATTAGATAGTTATCAAAGAGGGGATTTGGAAAATTAAGGGGAGGTAAAATCAAAAGAGTTGACTAAAATGAGGTGGATGGAAGAAAGAGAAGGTAGCCATGGAAAATAAAGAATTAGAGAAAAATTTGGAAAAACAAATAATAACATGAGAAGAGAGAACTAAGAAAATGAATGAGAGAGAGAGAGGAGAAATTGAATAAAGTTAAGAAAGTAGAGAAGAAGATAAAGAAAGAGATTCACCCACCTAAGTGGAGACCAGCAATGGTCTCACCCATAAATGGCGGTGGATGCATCAAGTCTAGCTATAATACTTGGTTTCTTGTGGAGACCACCATGGGGTTGTGTTACTCCATGTAACCCGGTGGTTCAATATCCTATAAAGAGTCTAGTTCAACAAGAAATACAAGACAAGCAATTCCTGATGAGGATATCTACATAGTTAGTAGGAGGGTTAAAACCAACATTTCAAAGAGTAATAGAAGTAGAAGGGTGGAATGAAGAGGTGTTGAGAACCCCATTAATGATTAAGGAAAGAGGCAAAGAGGAAGAAGAAATCATTGGAATGAAGGAGTTAATTGAGGAATTCAGAGAGAAGATAAGAATAGGAGATAAGGAAAATAAATAAGAAGAAAGAATATAGGAGCAAGAGAAATAAAAGAAAGAGAAACCATAGGAAGGAAACATAAAAGTAATAGAAGGGAAAATAAGGAAAGAGATAGAGAGGGAAGTCAAGGAAAAGAGAAAGAAAAACAAAATAGAAAGAGAGGAAGTGATGAGGGATTAGAATAAATATATAGATTAAGAAATAATAAAGATAGAAAGGTAGTTATGGAAAATATTAGTTATGAAAAGTCAGAAAATAAATACGCGCCCCCAACAACCACATGAACCCAAAGGAGGTGAGCCCCCTGGAGAGGATGTCATTCCATGTGCCACTTAATACACTATTCAAGAATCTAGAAAAAGGAAAAAATTTAGAGGAAAGATATCAAACATTGTGAGAAGAGAGTCAGAAGGAAAGATACAGTGAGACAATTTCAAGAACTATTGGGTGAACTTTACTCTGACATTGAATTATGTAGAGATAAGGGAAGAAAGAGAAATTCAAAACTAGTTCATATCCAGATAAAGAAGTTAAAATAAGTTAAGCAACAACCTATTGTTCAGCCAAGAACAAATAGTCGATGAACAATGGCTCAGAATATCAAAATTCCAATTTTTGACCAGGAATCTAGCGATGCACTAGGACACTTTTTCATATGGAAGCCTACTAGAGAACAATAATATACAGATGAAGCTACTAAGATACAAGATTTCACATACTCATTAAGAGATGATGCACTGCATTGGTACATGAAGATAATTTCTCAAGGTATGAAACCCTGCAATGACATTAAAAGAGGATTTAAAACAACCTTCCATTTCCCAAAGGCACCAGTAGAAGGAGTAAGCAAGATGAGATATCTTATACAGAATAAGGAGAATCAGGTGAAGGAATTTAGTCAGAGATTTAAGAATGTTACTATAAAGTTGGAAGAGCGTTGACAAATAAGCAGGAATTGAGTGGTTCACCTTGGGGGTACTTCCCTACTTTAGAGCAGAATTAGATTCACAAAAGTTTAAAGTATTATCAGAAGCAATTTAGATGACAATTAAACTGAAATCCCAACCATGGCGAAGAGAGGGAAAACTTCAATAAAGACTTAACTAGAAAGAGTGTAGTTAGAACTAGTAAATATACAAATTATGGTTAGGAGATTCAAAGGACTGAAAGGAATAAGAAGTAATTCACCGCCAAGAGTAATATGAGGCCAAAGATATGGTGTACATTATGTTTAATGAAGGAAATACTAGAATCGAATGTCCTACTT